>CM057818.1:27729497-27786997 GCA_030067965.1 Latrodectus elegans | reverse complement strand
GTTTTTATTTTTATAACTATTTCATTAAAATAAATTTCATTAAGATCTAAAAAAAAAATTCTTATTTTTTAGTTTCATTTTAAAAAAAGAATAAATCATATCATAATTTTCAAGAAGTAAATGAAACAGCTTAAGTGAGGTTCTTCTTAATCTCAACGACATTCGAAACATTTTAATTTAATCGTCAGTAAGCCTTTTGCAGTCGGGTTTTCGTTTCTTAGCGTGAATTTTCTATTGATGTGGTTATCGGGTAAATAGGCCAATATAAATTGTTGTCAGAAACTTTCTAGGGTTTTATGTTTTTTTTTTTCCATCTATTGGGTGTTTATTACTTTTTATTATTTATCGAAATTAATTCTATAAAAATATTAATTCAATTTCAACTCAAAAGTTTGGATAAGAATACCAGATGGCAAGCTTGAGACAAATTTAATAAAATTTTGGGAGAAAAAATGTAAGGAAGTTTAACATAAAATCTTATTAATTAACAACTTATTTATAATTTTCAAAATCGAAGTATTTTTTCATTTTCATGCTTCAATAGGCTGAAAAAGTGCTTTCATGAACAAATTTTTTTCGTGAAACTGTTTTTTTATACGATCCCAACAATCACGCTATCTCCTACATGAGCCACATTAGCCTCTTTCCTTGTACCTAGTTTAATAGTTGGAATCTATCAGTGAGATTTGATGAGACATCTTAAAATATTTTTTCTTTTTTAAAGTAAAACCAACGATACTTCACCAGAATGCTTTCTTATACCTAACACAAAATTAATCTCTACCAATACGATTCTCCGAGAGAGCTTTCAGACGTTCTATTGTTCAAGAATAAAACCAGTGGCACTTAACCAGAATGCTTTCTTAAACCTAACACAAAGTTAATCTCTACCAGTGAGATTTGCTGAGACATCTTAAGATATTCTTTTATTTTAAAGTAAAACCAGTGACATTTCACTAGAATGCTTTCTTATACCTAACACAAAATTAAGCTCTACTAATACGATCCACCGAGACAGCTTAAAAACTTTTACTCAAAATAAAAATTCAGTATCATTTTTTCCATTCGCTCCAATTTTGTCCAAGATCAACATATACAAATTTGTACAAGTCGCGAAAAGAATTCCTAAACAAATAAGAAAATTTTCATATGATCGCTGATATCTGAAACTTTTATACGTGGTAAAAGCAATATTTTAGAAAATGGTGGCTGTGTGAGTAAAAAAGCAATGAAATGAATGCAGAAAGAATTCTTCGTACAGATCGTAAGAAAAGGAAGTTTATATTTAAGATTGTTTTATTTAGGTCCCTAGAAGAAGAAATTAATGTTTCCTTGAGACTGTTATGGTTCCATATAAATTCCAAGGCTTTATGGACTTGCTCTAGCACTGTTGGCGAAAATTCCACAACAACAAAACAATCCCAAGAGGGAAAAGGTAATGTTTCTTTACAATCGATATCGTTTCAGTGAGATAAAAAGTTGACTTGCCTGGAGGCGACAGAAGTCTCTCAGCGTGGGCAGGGCCACCAGTTGATTGGAGTGCAGGTACAACTTCTCCAAATTCTGCGCTCGGCTTATGGAACGAGAAAGGAACTCTATTTCGTTTCCAGCCAGCGACAATATCCGTAATGCTTGAAGATTTTCAAAAATGCTGAGGAAAAAATCACCTTACATTATTCAAATCTATTTATTAAAAATGTGCAATTTTTATTAACACGGTTTAATAAATGCGTTCAATTTATCAAGTACTTTTCTATAATGTATTCACTTTTAATAAGGTTTATATAATTCTTTATCTTAGTCAAACTAAATAAAATTTAAAATTAATTGTTAAAAATGTAAAATATACTCACATTAAAACAGAAAATACATATTAGTGTAGAATAAATTATATAAGTGATTTTAATTATGATAGTTACAATAAACACTGAAACAATAATTTAAAAACATTTTTCTGTTTACTATTTAAAAAACAGAAAATACTAATTCCTGGAAAAACGAATGAAGGTAATGAATGTCGGGGAATGTAAGTATTTATGGATTTTATTTATCCAGTAGTGTTATTTGTAACAAAGAAAAACTTTGAAGTAAATGGTAATGAATTTAAATAAATAGTAATGATTAAAATGCTTAAAAAATCCCCAATTTAATAAAATAAGCTGGTATTTAACTAATACAGATTAGAAAATAAGATTGCTATGAGGAACCCACAAAAATAATTATTCTTGAGAGAGAGGTAAAGCCACTGGTTGTCTCGCACTCCTTCATTCAGTTGGGCAATGTT
Source organism: Latrodectus elegans (assembly GCA_030067965.1). Lineage (NCBI taxonomy): Eukaryota > Metazoa > Arthropoda > Arachnida > Araneae > Theridiidae > Latrodectus > Latrodectus elegans. The sequence continues at coordinate 27,784,713 of CM057818.1, read as the reverse complement.
AGCCCGCAGTTGCGCAGGAGCCCGAGCTCACTTCGCCCGAGGAAAAAAATTAGATTTGATCTTAATCAAATCATCTAAACGCTCTCTTCAGTTGATTTAGTGTACCGTTGTTGCATCAGCATGCTTCCCTGCGCCTAACCCTGATTTAGCTCTACCAGTTACATAGAGGAAGCCAGATGGGAGTCATTTAGAAGCAGAAGTCTCACAATAATTGATCTGAAACCCTCAAAGGTATTATTTCCCTTTGAAGACATTGAAACCATGATCTGTTTAGCATGACCCAGGCGCCTTTAGTGAATTTCCTCTTTATAATGAGATCCTAGCCTTAACCATCCAAGCCCTTGTGGCCTTTACATAGGCTGTCGCACTGTTAACTAAACCCATGAATGGGTACGAAAGCTCAAATGTGAAGTCTCAGCTTTAACTTTTTTCCGAATGAAAGCACAAATTAGAGACCTCATCATAAAGAAAGTCATATTCAATATGACTTTATTTTCTATGAGATCCGACTTAAGCACCTCATGGCTTTTGCTTTTTGAAAGGACTTGTCGTGGTGGATTGAGGAAGAAAACCTAACTCTGTTAAGCACCCACTGCCACAAACTAGCATGCATAATATAGGGCCTCAGGATCCATATTCCATTATTACGCTAATATCTGGGACCTTTCCACATCTTCAGACATGAAAACAGTGCTGAGAACTCTGAATGACTCTCGCAAAACAAGTTGGTCCTGTAAGAAAACACCTCATCAGATTTGGTGATTCTCGGAAAATATGATTCTTTATATTTCTTTCGATGGTGCATTTTTACTGCTTTTTTTGCAACATTTTTTTTTATCTCTCAGCATAAGGACTCCTGTTTTAAAGCAGTTCTGATAAACACCATAGTTTCACATCATACCATAAGCACTTACTCATCAGGAAGCGTGTTCAGCTTATTGTACGCCAGGTGCAAAGACTCCACTTGAGTGCTTCGAAGCAATGCGCTGAGGTTTGCCAAATCCTCCAACTGATTGCCCGAAAAAAGCAGCGTCTTGAGGGCAGACAATTTGCTTGAAGGTGCTGGAATAGACTTCAAGTTGTTGTAGGATAGGTTGAGCAATTCCAAGCTAGTCAATAAAGAATAAATACATTATTATGTTATTTCATGTGTATATTCATTATTTAATAAACTTTTGTATGCGATAAATAAATGAATTTTTAAATTCGCTTTGATTGTTATCTGAAAGTAAAATTTTAGTAAGAATAGTAAGTTGTATTAGTATTCAAAAAATGTTTCATAGAAAATACCTTTTTTGTTTCCACTAACATATTAAAACAGAAATGAGCTGCAACAATCTATAAATGAGAATCCCTTGGCTTTCCCAGATTGAGTGAAAAACAAAACCATGGACATCAAATCAAAAATATCTATGATGAGACAGGAATCGTGATCAGATATCAGCTAAAACCGGACCACTGAGGGACATTGAAAATTAGTTTAAGCCAGGGTTTATTGAAATAGATTTCTTCTGGAAAGAATCCCTAAGGTTATTCTTTATTTAACATAACTAAAACTAAGTCTGGAAATAGTTTCCTGAAGGACATAGGCGTCTTTTTATGACAAAAATCAGGCACCTCATTTCCTTGGATTTCATTGCGGAATGGAATTTATAGAAGAACTGTCTTATTATTACTGGCAAACCAGTGGAGAAGATTTAATCCATTATCGTTGTTAAAGTTCGAGAGCTGCTGGTTGTATTAATTGCTTGAAGTGCGGTTTTTCAATCAGATTATAATATTTTGAAAAGGAGTCTAGACGTGGCCAAGATTTTGACAGAGACTAGGAAATGGCCTGTATATCCATATCGAAAGCTACTTTATGAATGCCAGTGTGAGTGTAAAAACTAAAAGATAAACTTTAAATGCATATGCAAGTAGAAATAAAATGTTAAAAAATGCAGAGATATTGAAATATATTGCTATGAAGAAGAAAATAGAGTCCAACGGATGAAATAAACGAAAAATGATTCTGATCAAATCGCTGTAAACTGATTTCAGAAGCCTTGCAATCCCAAATGAGATTTTTTCCCCTTTATTATAGCTTCCTTATTATATGCGCGAGAATCGCGCATCAAGCCACGGCTTTTGCGAGAGAAGTTTTGATTACAAATAAACGTTTTCAGAAATAAGAAAGCGAGAGTTAGAAAAGAATCTTCAAGAAGGTTTCAATGTGTGGTCAGTCGAGAACATCTTGAAGATACATGAGCTGTTTAATCATATAACCCGTACAATTATGCGAGTCAGATCGCTCAATTTATCATTGATTTTGCACAGTGGCGATTAAAGTTCATTTAGTGTCACCTACATAAAATCTAAAATGCCAGTTAGTTAAAGAAAAAGTTCCGTATGTAGAATATATTGTTATTATATATATTATTAATGTAATTTAAACGTGTTGCATTGAAATCATTTTTAATAAAAATTCCTTTCAAAAATAGAATTCCTTTTTGAATACATACCATGGTAACGACCAAAAGAAGTTGTTCGGTAACCTTTGCAACGTATTATACTGCAAACATAAAACTTTCACATGGCACTGCGTTGTCAACACTGGAAAATCCGTCAAGTGGTTGTGATTCAGTCTCACATTGATCAGACTAGGAAATGTGAATACCCTAAAAGAAATAAGAATATAATACAATTATATATACATTGATTCTGAATGGCTCAGATTCACAGTTAGATTCCTGATGTTTTTAAATTAAGCAAAGATTAAAGGTCGCTTTTAATTTACAGAATATTTTAAAGTGATCAACCCTGTTTCATTGGAAGCACCACATGGGGTTTAAGATATAACATCTAGAAGGGCAGATAATTCCCTCTTATTGAGTGACAAAGATTGAAACAATCACGGGAGAAAACGAGAGTATATATTTTGTATAGAATATTTCACCATCAAGACGGATGGTAATTCAATGGACCCATTAGTATTTAAGTTCTTCTGAATTCTCAACTTTCCAAAAATGCAAAAAGTTTGTCTTTTAAATTACTCTTAGATTTTGATTTAGTGATTTGTGGTAGGAGGCAACCACAAGGCTGTCTCTCCAAGTGGTTGTGAAGGCAGGAAAATCTCTGTTGCGGTAAATGAGTAGATATCCAGATCATAATATTTTTAGTTTTTAAGTTCTCTACTTACAGTTATAAAATATTTAAGTATTAAGAAACTTGATATTTTTTTCAGATATTTTCCCTGTTTTCCATCAATATGAATTCTGGAAAAATATTCTTAGACTTTCATTCAATCTTACAAGAAAATTGTGACGGATTAAGACCCCCATCATGGCTTGAATTTTTATACACGTAAAAAAATGCACTAATCACTTTGAGCCCCCGTCACAATTTAATAAAGGAAGGTAGTTACCAGTTCTAAGGACAACTAGCCACCGCACATACCTTAAGGATACGACCAAGTTGTATTACTACATGTTGGGCAGATCCAGCGGCCAAACCCGGACAACAAAAAAGGCAGGATTAGCCTTGTAACACCAAGCAAGGGAGAAAACCGCTATTAACCTTGCACCAGTTGATTGGTTGACAGCGGGCTCACTCCAAGTCTACAGAGAAGACAATTTCAAGAAAAACATAGGGTGCAATATGAAACCAAAATGTGGGGTAAAAGATTAACAGAAACGAACAAAAACAAAGGATAAAACAATAGTTATTTGAAAAACGTGATCTGAGAGATGACAAAGAAAAGGGAAGCAAAGGGAGGGAAGAGAAGGAAGAGGAGTAAAGGTGTATAAAGATCTCTGTAGTACCTCAGGATTTTGTCACCCGCATTTACCTGCAGAAGGCAATACTACTGAGGATCTTGGAAAAAAGACTTCATACTTCATGTTCAAATGTGTTTGCCTTTCTCAACTATTTTTGATGAAATAAGATTACACCTGAAAATGTTTATTTTTTTATCGCTGTTGAAATGCAGATAATTTCCGAAGATATCTGTATTGGGAAACTAAAGTACTTTTTAGCTGCTTATTAATACATATTTTATCCTACAAATACAATTCCATTCCACAGAAATTGTAGATGATCTAGCTGTGTAGATGATCTCCGGATTGTATCTAAAGGTTAATAGTTTTGAAATCTTTGCCTATTACTTAGGGCTCACCTATCACCTTTTCCTTTTGAACCATAATCTGATGTTGAGCTCAACATCTGAGCTGCCACCCTTTTGTCTAAACTCACGCTGCACCAGCAGAAGGACTTTGGACGTCACAGATGAACGTGGATGTATCTAAAACCCACAGAGAATTCCAATAACTTAGTGAGTGAGTATGTGATCACCTTCCCAATCATTTACAATGGCAAAGGAAGGTTTGACTTTGTTGATTTTACAGAAAACGGCTTGAAGACGCAGAACCGCTGTGCCCCGAACAACAAGAATTGCTAACTATAAATTGATAATTCTCGTAAGGCATTCAAAAGTCTCAAAACAATTTCTCGTAATTTTACTACACATTCCTTTAATACCGCTAAAATATCTCCAGCTTCCGATGATTTTGATACAACTATAGGATCTGTCATACATCAAACTGAACTTGGTAATTTAGCTTACCATGAACAAGGTAACAGAGCTTCGTCTCCTGTACTCAAAGAAGATTTAGTGCGTATGATCATGAGTTTTGTACATTACACTGCAGTATAACATTTTATGTTTATATAAGCAAGATGTTTTATTATATACATAGACCATTTTTGCGTTCCAATAAAATTTAGACAAAGCCTCACTTAGACAAGTAAATCAGATAAATTATATTTCTCTATGGTTCAGTTTCCATTGGATATTAGGCACATTAAGAAGAAAAATTTGACGCCCATACTTCTTTAAGAATCAATGCTGTCTCTGCACCGTTTTGAATTGATTATTCAACTGTTTGAAGATGAATAATATTTGTCAAGAATTGATTATTAAATTGTTTCAAGATGTAATTAATTGGAAATGATGTAGAAATAGTACTTTCCGAATTCAAGACGATGAAGATTAAATAACATTAAAATTTTTTAGCCTTAGGTTACCCAAGGCTAAAAATTCTTCCCATTCCAGAAACCAAGAAATTGTATCACTTGAAATATTTCCAGAAACAGTAACCGCTCATACATTCAAATTAAGTTGGCTAATCCATTTAATTTTGCTAATCCTGATTAAGTTAATTTATCACATCCTGTGATTTGGAGCACAACGAAACTAATAACAAAAAAGTTCACATGGCCAAGCATCAATAAAGACACTCTATTATGGTGTAAGGATTCTTTAGAAGGTCAACAATCTAGAGCTCAAAGACATGCACAATAATCCCTGATTGACTTTAAAATTCCACTCGAATGATTTCGATATTGATATTGTTATTTGTTTATCTACATGGGGCAAATCTTCAGATATTTACTAACGATGATCACTCGTTTTTGAAAAATGTTTGAAGCACTTCCTATAGCAGATTAGTCAGCAATAAACATTTGCGAAAGGGTATGGTTTCGGCCAGGATGTGTCATTGAGGAACGCCTCACTTTCTGATCAACGACAACAATTTGAAAGTCAACAATTTCTGTCTAAGAAAACATTTCGGATTTAAGGCCGCTCATACATTCAATTTAAGTTCTCCAAATTCTATATAACTAAATTCTATACAAATATTAGAACTATTATGCAATTGAATGGATTAACGGAGAGGTGGTATATAACTATAAAGGCTAGATTTAAGTATCATTTATAGTAAAACAAATCTTGCGTAAACGCACATTACCATTATTTCTTTTAAAACTACGTGTTGTTGTAAAAAAAAAAAAAAAAAAAAAAAAGATGTAAGATATTCTTTATCAAAATTTTTTTAAGTAAGCTTTCTCTGTTTACATGGAGAGTTTGTTACCAAGATTTCTAATGTTTCCCATTCAAAAATCCTTTAGAGACTTTAAAACATTGGGCAGTGCAAAAACCTGCACCAACAATAACTCATGGTAATAAAAACATCTTTTTTTCAAAGCAATTTTCGAATTTCTTGTCTGTTTTCGTGTACACAAACACAGCCACTTTATTTTTACAACCAGTTTATTTTGGATCTTATACTGTCAAGAACCGAACTTGAAAATGTTTCGATATAGACACTGAAAAACTTCCAAAAGTATATCAATGGATAGGTTAAAATTATGATTCATATTAAATGACAACACAGAGCAGTATTTGTAAATTCTCATGTCTAAGATTCAGGCAAGCTCTCCTTCCCAGTTCAAGCCTCCCTAGAAATCTTCGTAAACGAATATTCCTGATGCCACTAAATAAAATAGAACTGTTAAGTTTCCATATCATCTGAAAGATTGTTCTTCCTAATCGTTTTCATTGGTTTATTTTATGTTTTAAGAACTTACCATTTTGCGAAACGGCAAGTCCATTATTTTTCATATCTTAAGCGATCGCAAATAAAATTGTTCTTTCTCTTATTGCTAATGGATACTCCAACATTTATTTATTTACATTGTTAAAAGTTAATTTAAAGCAAAACTATCCTTTCTAAATAAAGCAACACTTTTTGCACTCCAAACAATTTAATTAAAATGCTCAACTAAAATGTTTCTTTTTAATTTACACTTTGAAAAAACATATAGGGAAACAAACAAAAGTTATAATTATATTACCATTTTTTTTATTTTATAAATAAGTCATCGAGTTAAAAAAGTTACAAATTAAATTGAACTTACTCTGTGGGAATTTCAGACAGCTGGTTTTGTTCTGCTAACAAACTTCTCAGAGATTTTGCTCCAAGAATCCAGGCCGGAAAAGATCGGAATTTATTTCTGAAACAAGATAGGGAGGAGATATATACACTGCTTGTTATTATATATAAATAATATGTAAAAATAACGTTACAGTAAAAGTATTTAAGGCAGGGTGACCCAGTTATAAGAATCACAACCTATAACCCGTATAACTAGTATCTGACATTGTGCTGTTGTTGAACCGTCATAAGTTCTTGCACATAGCCCTGAGTTGGGTTCTACCAATTACTAGAAGCAATTGCGTCTAACGATATTTAGAAGCAGGACACAGCAGAAGACTCTCCAGTAGTTGACCTGCCACCCCCAGAGATATTATTTCATTTAAAGGACATTGCAGCCACATCCTATTGAACTTTACCGTTCCAATCGCTTTTTGTGAACACGATGACAACAGGTATTCAAAGTAACTACCGGCCGATAGTGGAAACGACATCTTATCGAACTGGGTCACCGTGACCTCATTCCTCCCTAGCTGTACACTAATTTAATTAGCTTGACCAAACACAATCTTAACAACAAAGCTCAAAAAGCATCTTCTGAAAAAGTAGCAAGCTATCTGGGACAAAACTCATCAAGGAAGATTTACTTAACGACTATTTTTAGTGCAAACTCATATAACTTATACTCAAATCCAAACCTTAATAGTTTCTTCAATAACCATGGTCCTTTCCTAGTCTACTGTCATTGTATTGAAAAATCACAAAGAATTTAATGTGCTGTTGGAAAATTTGGCACATCTCTTAATTATCTATATAAACTTGTCCTCACCCGACAAAGTTCCATCTCAAAAAATCTTCAACTCAGACGTAAGATCAATTCCTTAAATTCTGTTTACCAAGCTGCTTCCAAATTACAAGGACGTGATGTTTTTTCTTCAAGACAAAGGATATGAATTCTGCGGTGATTTAAGTACTACAGCAGAGGAAAGTTTCTTAGATTCAAAGGTAGCAGACCTGGGTTTATCGAGCCTTCTTCACACCATTTTTAACAATAGACCAAAAAAATATTTGCATTACCAACGAATCAAACTGAAGAACTCCAAGATTAATTGACCTAACAAAAGCTTTGTACTTTTAATAAAAACCTAAAGGTTCAAAAGTAAAAAAAAAAGTTTAAAAAAAATAACTGGTTTAAGTAAAAATTTGATCATCTGGTAACATAATCTTGTTCCCAAACATGAAGGACTCATTTATAATTATTTTGATTTTCTCATATTTATCCATGGTTTTCTCTCATGTTAACATCATTGATAATTAGCTCCCTGATAAACAGATCAGAGAGGGCTTTGAAAATGAAATGACCATTGGCTCTTTGCTTGCTTATCAAAAACTATATTTAAAAGAAAGATCCATACTCAATTTAATACAACGTTCTTCACCTTCAGACCATTGATACACAGGAACATTCCCTGACACTCAACTGGAAACCATATGTGAGTACATCTCCTACACTGTTCGAATTGGACAAATAAATGATCCCCTTTAGCAAATTTCCTCTGATATCCGTCAGAAAAAGTTACCCCACTTGTAAAAACATTTGTGACCATCCAGCTTTCCTGATCATATTCTAGGTTGAATCGGAGTTTCTAAAAAGGGACTTAACACCCAACCTCCTTTTTATTATACATTTTTTGCCAGTCACCAACCCTGTGGAGGTGTTTTGACATATACGTCAGATATTTCGATTATAACCAACGTCATAGTTTTTTTAAAAAAATTTTATGTATCCATATATAATTTCTTGTTACATAAATATTGTCTTCTTAAATCTTTCTTATATTTCAAACCTATGTTTAAACTTATCAAAAGTTTAAAAGCAATAATCTCTATATTGCCTTGTTAATCATGTTACTTATCCCAAAACAAAAAATGAATAATTGTCAACTCCTTCTGTTATCTGCAATTACCTTTGTTTTTAATAATAAATAGGTCATTTCATTCGTCCATGTGACACCGTGATGGATGAAACGTCTATGGACTTATGTCGGAATGCTTAAAACTTGTTAACTTTTAGGAATAGATCAAGGATCTTCCACAGTGATATGATTACATTCTGAATGGGATAGAGATTGTAAGATGATGATAGTCGCATGGTATTAAGACAATATTTCTGATATAAGTTAAAAATGCACGAGGTAAGCAGTTTGAATTTGATCACTCTGTGCTAGTAAAAGGATAACATCTTCCATTCCGGCAGCATAAGAAGAACAAAAATTTTTGCTGTGGCAATAGGTTTTCTGTGCTTTACAGCACTTTACATTCCATACGGTAGAATATATCAAAACCATCTAAAGATGATGTCTTAACATCCTTTTATCCTTCTACTATCCTTTTACCTTACGTTAGACAGAAGTATGGAGCTTACACTTTTACATATATGAAGACGCCAAGATACACCCATAAAGAAACTCAGAACAAACATCCTATTTTACGGGATTATTTAAAGGTTGGAGCATTGAGAAAAACAAAATGCATCATGGTCTTTTATGGCATACATACTGATGCAACCGATCCTAGTTGAACTCATCAAAGTTTAAGGGTTTTCATGCTTCACAAAACGCCTCGTTATTTTGAACAACATCAGGTGACCAGGTTACATCTGATCTGTCACCCTCTTTTCTCCATCCGCATCACCGAAAGGACTTTGGACGTCGCAGATTAACGTAAATATGTCTCTAACACAGAAAGTTGCAGCAACTCAGTGAAGAAAAATGTGTGGTCATCTTCCCAATCACTCACCACAACAAGTGATACATCTCTTTTCTGATCTCATTGGAAGCAACTTGAAACTAGTGAACCCCTGGACCCCTCCCCCATGAGTTACAGGGGTCTGTGAAGTTCTGGCTGATAAACCATTTCAGAAAGGGAGTTTCGTTTAGAAAGTATTGGTCTTTTTTCTGAAATTAATATTTGCTTTGAGAGGATGAGCCTTTAGGGGGACACAGATCCGTTACCACGCAGTGGAAGATACTTAGAGACCTTGAAAGTCATCGAGTTAATTTCTGAGCAGTCACGGCAAATCACGTTAATGCGATTCCCTGCAAAAAACTCAACTTCACATACTGGAAATATCGAAATCGCTTAAAACAATCAGTCGTTTAAAAAAAATTTTTGCAGAAAAATATTATATTAAAAAATATCATATTTAATCAAAGTGATAGAGATTGAAAAATGTTATTCGTTGTGATTTTGCAACATATTTAATTTGCACATGTTTCAAAAGCTTTAAACAATTTTTAATGGATATCTTTCGATTTTTCAGTCTCTTGCTTATTTTTTGAAATTAGTATAACACATCATGATTTCACAAAAGAAATTGGGCAACAAACAAGACGAATCTCTTTGAATTATCATGTACACAAGGATTAATTTTGAAATAATCAACATTTCCCTTGAAAAATATTCAACATATTATTGACCGAAGCATGGAAAGGAATCAACAAAGTAAACCATTAGTTGAATACAAATCCCTATAAACATCTTATTTGTAAAGTTTTGCAAAGTGAAATCCCACTTAAGTAAATTAAGTGGGATTTCACTTTGCAAATCCTTTATGTTTGTATACAATCTGTTATATTAACGAACAACTCTGAATTGAGAGCAGTTTTTGACGTACCTTTGGCTCTTTTTCTTTATGGCCTCAGAAAAAACAAATCAAGGGACTGATCGTGAAAATAACATTAAAATATCTTTGCTGATTTTAAAATTTGGGTACCCAATAGTTTTTTAAATTTAAATTTTCAAGTTACTTTAAGCAAATATACGTTAAACTTACGAGCTTTTATATAATATAAATAAGCTTTTGAACTTATATAATTAAACTCATTTCTACTTTTGTGCAGTGGATAGGGAACACATTAATTGAAAGAATAACATAAAATATCGTTCCAAATATCATATAATTTTCTATAAAAAAATAATTTTCGCAACAGAATATCCTTTTTATGTGGAGTATAGGAACCGCATAAAAAGCTTTACGTGAAAAATAACTGAGTACCTCACGAAATAACTAGAATCTGCTTTTTGAAACGCAATCAAGACACGTGGCTTGTACATTTCGGAAGACAAAACGCAACGAAAATAGCATAAATATCTTTTAAATGTGAAAGAAAGATAAGAAAAAATATGTAGACCAGTACTAAACTAAGTACTAGAGAAAGCCCTGGTAGTTTAGCTAGGGTAGCAAGACACATGCAATGTAATGGATCGACGCAATAGTTTTGCAATGAGATGAAATACATATGAAAAATCGAAAAAATCAAGCGACTGATCAAATCCTTTTTTTTTTTTTTTTTTTTTTTTTTTGATAATTTAGTCAATTATATTAAAATTTGATTCAGATTTTCATGTAGGTTTGAATGTACTTGAAAATCAGTTTTTACTTTTAGTAATATTCTTGTTAGAAAAATATTTACTTTTAAGTATATATTATGTTTTTCTGTGCAAAAGCTATATTATGTTCAAAGTTTTTAGTTTTTATTATCTTTTTGGAATTTTTTTCTGCCCATTTAAATAAGCAGAAAAAAAGTCACATAAAATTTTCATCATTGCTATAATGTTTTGTATGCTTTTATACAAAGTGCATACTGAAATTTCTAATATTAATATTAACCATATTCATACTATTGTTAGATGATTTTAGCTCTGAAAATGAATTTACGATACTTTTATAGGAAAAAACTATGATATATAAATTAATTGCATTTTAATTATTATAAAAAATAAAACTTAATTTAAAAGATTTCATTACAATTTCATGACCTTTCAACTCCTCAATATTAGAAACACCAAAAAATGTCATCAAAATTAAGAATAAACGTGACTTTATAAACAGCCCAGTCACAATTATGTGACCGCCACGTACTTTGGATATCGATGTTCAAAATCCAACCACAGAAGGTAGTATGGTGCAGTTGAGCGTATAGAAGGGATTTGTGCAACAGACGATTCTGGAGCATCCACCGAACTCTGGCTCTGCCCTTACCGTGCAAGACAAAAAGGTATTGTCCAAAACCAGCGACGTGGTAAATGGAGGAACCATTGGTTATAGATTACAGAGGTAAACGACAACTACGGAGACGCATTCAGCGAATAGGTGTGCTACCATTGGGCTCAGATGAATAAAGGCGCTACCAATAGTGTCTTTTAAACTTCTGTTCAGCGAACGTTGCTGCATCTGGACCTCCAAAGCAGGCACCTGGTATGCTGATTGCGGTACATCGATGACGAAGGTTGGAACTTGCCCGCAAGTACAGCAACTGGAGTCCACTGAATGGTGACAGGTAACGTTTTTCGATGATTTAAGTTTTATGTTCCATCGGACCAATGGACATTGCTGCATACAACTTGACACCTATGCACAGCAACCACTGCCGGAATGGTCCAGGCAGGAGGAGGGGGCATTATGGCCTTTGAAACACATCATGTAACCAATAAGGAGAATGCTTTCGATCAAGATTTTTGAAATCTATTATCTGGTGCCCTGGTTCAAAACTTAAATAATCTAGAAATACGTTTTCTCATATTCATTATAAAACAACACAACACGTACAAACATAAAATTAGACTGAAAATTACAGGAGCAATCGAGAAGTGCTCCTACGAGAGGGTAAATACAAAGACGAGTGAGTAAGACTCATTACAGATTCGAAAGACGGCAGCAGTGGCTCCGCCTTTAAGAAAATAGTTCTTAACAGTCTTTCCTGGCGTTCTCTATATTCACTCATCATTGCAGAAAGCACGATGGATCAATACAAATACGCACCTGTCATTTCGGGCTATATACACCCCCTATATGAGTATCGTGTTTCCAGGAGGGGATGACATTTACCAGCAGGACAGTGCGAGGTATACAATTGGCAGAGTGCATTCATGGTTCGAAGAGCACCCGGATGAATTCACCGTTCTGCCCTGGACAGCAAACTCACCCAATCGAGAATCTCAATCTTAAACGGAATGTTCAAGGTAGGAATTGTCACCAGAGTGATCTAGCGCAGCTGGACACGGCACTGAAGTCATTATTGCTCATCATCCCACTGAACATCTTCAGGAATCTAGCTGAATATTTCCTCTACGTCTCACAACAATCCGTTCTGCTTAAGGTGGTTATTCTGACTTTTGACAGGTGGTCATACTAATGTGACTGTGCTTTGTATATAAATTTCTTCGATTAAGACCTTAATATTTTGTCCGATGGTAACCCAGGAGTCATATTTAGAAAATTATTTACACCTTTCCTAGTCAAAAGCAACAATTATTTTTTAATATTTCAAGAATTTATATACATTATTTTCCTTCCTAATTTTTTATCAGATCTTTTTATTGGACAACATCATTGATCACACACTACAAATCACATTGAACTTTGGTTTCATCTTCGCGTTTCTATTCATTCAAATGTAAAATTATTTCATACTTTGAATAATGAAAATTTTAAGATGAAGAAAATTACTCGATCTCTGAACTTTTGATTTAAAACGCAATTTTTGCATGAGTAACAATTCAAAAGAAAACAAAAAGAGGAAATAGCTTCACTTACTGGGAAATATCCAAATCTTCTAACTGCAGCGGGGACAGCTGGCAGGTAATGGTTTCCAGCTCTGGAAAAGAAAAGTTTAATTTTTCATTCATGAGAAGTAGGAAAATAAGAAACTTCATCATACTAGAGTAACCTCTTAAATTATCAGTCTGTTTGAGCAAAATAGATGAGGTCTCCAAATCTGTATGTCTGTAAACCGGAAATCTACTGGTTCATTTATTTTATTCCGAGGGAAGTAAACAGGCAGTAGTGGATCATTCGTTCCTAAATGTTTGATGGTTGAGGAAGCACATATAGAAAGACTCATTTGAAACCCGGCTGAAGGAATCTATGCACTGCCTCTTCAGCACTACAAGCTTGTAATAGCTCAATGTGAAGAGACAATGTGCCGGAAGTGATGGTACATTGTCTTGAGAGGCAACCAGAGGTTAGGTGCTCATGGACATCGAATGTGGATGGGTTTTCGTCATTTGGAATCAGGGATCAACAGAATACTCCAGACTTGATTTGACCCCCCCCCCAAGAAGTATCATTTCACATGGAGGATATTGCGACAACAGCATATTATTTAACGTGCCCCTGTCTCCAAGAGCGAACACAACGGATCGTCGTTTCTATCGAATTTCGAACTCATTATATTGCAATAAAGAGAGTGAATGTTGACTAACTTGACACCGAGACATTATTTGGAAAAATGCCTACATGATTGTGACGAATTAGTTATTTCATTGTGACAAAATCAGATGATAAGAGTGAGATATGGAATTCCAATGGCATGGTGTTTCTCCTAATTTATAGAACTAAAGTCAAAGTGATATTTACTGGTGTGTTAGTGTTAATTTACATTATATATATAGCTTTTTGAGGAGTTGGTATTTGAATTTTGTATTTTTTCTGAACTGTTCGTAATGCACATGTTCAGAGCCTAACATATGTGCAGCTCCCACCAATTAGTCTGGGCCTATGTGTTGTCGTGGAAACAAGTCTTAGTCCATTTTCGGCAGGCAAAGTCAGGTGCCTATTTGCTGTACTCAATACCTAGATGACAATTTCTTTTTTCGTTATTATTTCTGAAAAAATTGCTTTATACATTATTTACTTAAATTTTATGCATTAAATATTACACATCAAATTTAATTTTAAAATTTATTTAATGTAAAGAAAAATTAATGAACAAATAGAATAAATTTATATAAATTTTTGTATAAAGAATTTCATAACTTTACACGTTTATTAATAACTAAATTGCTAATATAAAGACCAAATTTCAAAACTCATTATAAAATACAACATGAATTTTCAATTATTTGCTATAATGAAAATTTTTTTTTTTTTTTTTTTTTTTTGAAATAGAAAAAATATATTAAAAAATAAAACAGCACGTGAGATCACGAAGAATAAAGAGCACACGTACAATATTTACTGCTTCAAAGCTGAGAGTGACGTGAGGCTGTGGCAGCATTTAAAGTCTCAGAGCAATGAATGCTCCTCTTTGAATTCACTCCCCTTTGAATGGAACTGCTCTCGTTTCTATAGAAAACACCAGAAATCCAATTACTGGGTGGCATCCAGACTACAAGTGGACCTTCAGTATGTCTATTTCTGCCTACTACGAAGATAACTTCCGCCTATTTTTCCTTGCTTGTATGTTGCCGTAGAAGCAACATATGGCTGGAGGAGTCAGAAGAAAAACACTAGCTTGCTGAACATAATTAAGGGTATAAATACCGTTCGTTCTACATTAACCTTTATTTGAAATGGAGAACTTTTGTTACTATAGCAATCGCCACTATCCAGATAACTTTGTGGCAGCTATTCTTGTGGTAGACAGGCAGTACAAATGACTTTATAGGTAACAATATTAATAAGCGATAAGATTTTTATCAAGATAATTTCTTAATTACTTTGAATCCTTTAATTCAGATAACTTTGTCTGGGAATCAGAACTCCAGCGGTAGTTAAAAAGAAAAAGTCGACTGGAGCTGGGAATTCACTTTATAATGAGACGAAACGTTTCTTTATCAGCGTTTGGAAGAGTGCAGGTGAGACCCGGACTATACTTAAGGGGTAACAGGTTTAGAATAATCCACATAATAAGCCACTGCATAATTTTAAACCACAATCAGATAACGAAGTCACAGCTGTATTAGCTTCGTCCTCTCTGTAACCAAACAAGGGGTTGGTACAGATGAACGTGGACACATACGCAGCCCACGGATCTCCAGGAATCATGTGAAGAAAAAGGTGGTTACCCAATCAATCACTGCCATCGGCAAGCAGTGCTTCACTTTGCTGATGCAACGTGAGGCTGCTGGTGTTCTAAGGATTCCCCAGAAGCCATTAAAATGCCGATTGCTTCAGTAGGGAGGAATTCACCTTATGATAAGGCGAAAGATTTCTGAACAATATTTGGAGAAGTGGAAGGATACGCGCATGAAAACTTGCATATTTTAAAGAGTATGGATTTTAAATTACAAGGGTCACTTTGAAATTTTTGAGATACAACTAGATTTTTTAAGTTATTCTTACAAAATTTTAGGTGTGTTCAAAGTAGTCTCCTCTAGCATCAATGCACTACACGAATTTTCCACGGATTAAATGCCTCAAGTCATTCATTTCTTGGAATAGATGAAAAAATCATTTATAGCCACATCAATCTCTTCTTCTGAATGAAAACGACGTCCACGTAAGCTCTATTTTAAAATTAAAGAATAACCAAAAGTCGCACATAGATAGATCATGTGAATACGGCGGATGTTCGATCACATTAATTTGTTTTTGTTTAAGAAACTCAACTGTTAATCCGGCTGTATGTGAAAATGCATTGTCATTGTGAAGCATTAGTCCCCTAACATTCAGTTCTCGTAGAATTTCTGGAAGACATTTAGTGGTATACCAGTTTGCTGTTACTGTCTTCTGTCCTTCCAACTTGATAGCTTTGACCAATCCCGTACTTCTGAAGAAAACGGCATACATCACTTTTTTCAGTACGTGTTGTTTTTCCACTGTCGGCATGGAATCATCTTCAAAGACCCATACTTTGCTTTCTTGACGTGTTGGAAAGTCAAAAAACGGTATGTACGTTTCATCACCTGCTGCAATTTTAGAAATGATGCAGTGGCAACCATCATTAAGCAATTTAAGAGTTTCTTTACTGATTCTTATGCTCCTCTTTTTGGTGCTCAGTTAGATTATGGGGAACACAACGGCAAACTACTTTTTTCAAATGTAATTCTTCTTGAATGAGTTTGTGTATGGCTGCGGATCCAATGTTAATTTCCTTCTGTATCATTTGATAGGTACAGCGCGCGATTATTATCCATAAACATTTTTCGTATGGCAGACACATTATCCGGGATTACTGCCGACGGCGGCCTTCCTGTGTGTTCTTCATCCTGAAGAAAATTGCGACCTCTTCTAAATTCTCTAAACCATCTGAATACAGTATTACGAGCTGGATATTCATCACCAAATGCTAATTGAAACCGTTGAACGCATTCTTCTTGATTTAATCCTGCTTTAAAAACGTAGAAAAACATAGCGCGAAAATGTTCCCGCGTTAACTCCAGTTTCTCTTCTGTTTAAAATTTATTCTACCCTAAACAAGTTGAAGTAAGACAGTAAAAAATCGTCTTCTGCGTTAAAATACTTTGTATTTTGAAATTAAAGCGTTATTTGTATTTTGTAAATTCTCGTCTGCGCGTATCTCAAAAATTTCAGAGTAACCCTCGTATTACTGAGGGTGCTACCGATATTTTTAAATTTTATTTTACTTTCGCTTACTATTGATTTTAATATTATAAATAATGGCATATTTTCACATTTTATTTAAAATTTGTTGTTAGAATTATTTTATCTGAAACATTAAAACGCATTTTGAAGCATTAAAACGGAAATTCGTGGGATTCCCTACAATTATCGAAAGAACCTCAATATGTAAATGATATCGAATCTGTTGCAGCTGCACAATTGATGTCTTTTGCAAAGGGAAGTCTTAAATTGAAAAGCGGTGGGAATTTGGCGGAGGTAGACTTCTTTTTCAATGGAATCATTAGATACCGATAAGAAATCTTCATGAAAAATCCTTAATCATATTTAAAGTAGACGGGCTCAACAGGAGGCATAAAATAATGTGATGCCTTTTCATGACCAAAGGATTAAAACTATGAATTCATGTCTGAAATCGTATGTGGGAACCGGCGATACATTTCTCAGCTTTTAACCAGACGGCCCTAACAAACCTGGCTACTGCGGCCAGGTTTGTTAGGGCCGTCGTTCTCATTAGCGTGAGTTAGTGAGTTCGTATCCCAACTTAATCGAAGACCCGTCGTGTTAGCTAAAAGCAGCTGGAACACATTAAATAAGTCTTGTTTGTAATATTCTCCAAGTGAAATGATGGCTCTGGGGCTAGTAGTCAAGTATAGAGGGTCTTATACTTGGTCCCTGCTTCAAAATCACGAAGATTTCATCCGTCTGCTTCTTTCTAACTGGTGGAATGCCTATTAAAACAAGTAATAGAAAGAAGATGATTCGCGCTATGACGTTACGCTTTTGTTTTTTTATTTGATTTTTTTTTTTTTCAAATTTATTAGAATGTGCCTACTGGAGGCTTTTCATTCTTAGTCACAACAATGTTTTAAAGTTATCTTCTGATAAAAAGCGCAATACATAAGAAAGCAACGCTTAGACATTCAGAACAAAAACAAATCATGAAGTATTTGCATTTCACTAGTTTTTTAATATTTTATGCTTTGAAATACCTACTAATTTATTATCTGTATGTAAAAAAACTCATATTGATTTAAAATGCATCAAAACATTTCAAAGCATTAAATATGTTACAAAATATTTTTACTTCATGAACACAGCTAATGTATGCAGGTAAAATAAATTGCTTACATACTTATTTTTATTTAAAATAAGATGATTTAAAATAAAATTTACTTATTATTTTAATCTTTATGAGCAGATTTTTATTTTTTGCAGATTTTTACGACAAGAAGATTTTTTTATGGCTTTGAAACACCCAACCGAAAAATTATGCCAACATAAGAATGCAAAAAACTTTTTAAAAGAATATTCCTATTTATTGACTAACAACATTTTGTTTAATTAATTAGATGCACTCATTAAAATTTTGATTTATTTAATAGGAATAAATTCTCACTTTATATAATATACTACATTTTAAATACTGAGCTATTTGTACCCTCAATTTTATACTTTTACGCAATATTTTTTGTTTGTATCGTTAACATTTCCTTCTAAAAAGATTTAAAAATATTGAAGTAAACTATTTCCATTTTTTTACTATAAATTTAATACTAATCAACAACATATAAAAATTTGTTATCATTCTCTTCGAATTAACTGAAAAATAATAATTTCAATATTTTGATGAAAATATATGGGTCAATTTAATAACATAAATATCGAAAGGATGCGTTTCAAATGCGTGTAACAGGTATTTCAGGCCCGGTACATGCTTCCCATTTCAACATTATATAAAAATAAAGTGTTTTTTCTCCTGACTACTTAGTTTCAGCACTCAAAGCTGAGGAACCTTCAAACTTTTCAGTACTGCAAGAGGTAGAACCCTTAAACCTTTCAGTACAGACAAGAAACTTCAAGCTTTTCAATCCAAACAAGACACTTCAAGCCTTATAGTACTGAAAGAGGTAGAAACCTTCAAATTTTTCGGTAAAAACAAGAAATTTCAAGCCTTTCATTACTATAAGAGACGGGAGTGACTTTAATCAGGGGGGCAACCAGGAAATCTCCTATCGTGACCCCGAAGATGGGTGGGTCTTTTTTATTCATGAACAGAGACCCAGCAGAGGACACCAATACTTGAATTACTACCCCCAGAGATATCATTTCACATGGAGGATACTGAGACTTGCATGTGAAATGATACCTCTGCAATTACATGCGCCGGCCGACATGATGGATCTTCGCCTGGGAATGGATTCAAACTCTCCTGAACTTCAGCAGCTAGACTACTGTCAAAAGAAACAGAGATAGCTGTGGGTGGGCTCTAAATTTCTCACATGGACCTATTTTCTGAAATTTTTCACAACTGACTATGGATGATGATTTCAAGCAGACTTATCTCTTGCTTGGAATATTAACAAATTTAAGTATTCTCTGGAGGAAGTAGTTCACAATAAATAAACAATATAAATAAATAATATTTCTCATTGAAATAGCCAGCACACAGTATTCTCTAGAGCAGTCATCCAGTGCATCAAACTTTTTATTTGATGCATTTCAAGTCTGTTTAGATCATTCAGTTTATGCACGAATACTCCATTCACGCAGTGTTCTGAAATCCTTAATGCAGACATTTCGATGCAGTTTAAGCGGAACAAGGCAATCGCTCGATTTCGCTACTCAGATATTAAGTTTCCTTCATTTCATTTATTCTGCTTCATTTGTTACAACTCCTCGTTTTAATTATATGGTGTGTTGCAATCTTAATTACTTGTAACTCTGATTAGCAAATATTAGTTATTCAACTTCAGTTGGATTAGTTCATTAAAACCAATTTATTGACCCTTCTTATCATATAACCAAATTAATTCTTTTAATAATTTGCCTTTCTTTATTTGATATATATAGGACAAAGCACTGCAATGCCTAATGAACATGTGCGTTCAAAATATACCCCACGACTGTAGAAATTACTAGAAGACCAACAGTACGAAGATAAATATTTTCAGGAACAATGGATGCTGAAACTCCTTATCTGTACCGTCAGCGAAACGCATTGCAAAAATTCTATTTCCCAACGCTTTCGTCAAATCTAAATTAAATTATTTATCATAAAGAACTCTCGTTGTCAGAAACAAAAGTAAAGTACCGTTTCTGTCCGCCCGCAGCTGCCGCAGCTTAGCTCCGTGCAGGTTGAGCGATCTCAGAGCGTTGTTGCCGACAAGCGCGGTCTGCAGCTCTGTCAACTTGGACACGTCGACGTCCTCGAGGTCATTGTGGGACACGTCCAGATGGTTGAGTTCCTGGAAAAGACACACAGTAAGAATCCTGATTATTTGGATATACTGGTAAGAAAATATCTTGCAAAAAGTGCTGTCAATGAGTAAAATTAAATTAATCTTCGAATTCTAGACTTTAAAGACAAAATAACTGGCTTCATGATGAAATGCGATTCTCTTCGCAGGAACATGTTTCACTCCAAAAGAGGATTTGAAGATTTTTTGAAACAATATATTTGAAAGAGAGGAAGTGCTTCTGAAGTCATAAGAAAGTTTATGCAGATAAATTCTATTATTATAATGCCTTACTTCTCATATCCATTTCCACCTTTTCAATACTGTAAGGGGCAGAAATGTAGGCACTTTGTCCAGTCGGGTACTTACTGTGTATGCCAACTCGGACACCGAAAAAGGGTAGGTCTTCGTAAAAAGGGTACGTAAAATAATTCAATTAGTTTCATAAAAAAACAACTTTTTGAAATATCAATGTTTTATAGACCACTTA
This sequence comes from Latrodectus elegans, assembly GCA_030067965.1. Classification (NCBI taxonomy): domain Eukaryota; kingdom Metazoa; phylum Arthropoda; class Arachnida; order Araneae; family Theridiidae; genus Latrodectus; species Latrodectus elegans. The sequence goes on along the minus strand of CM057818.1, from coordinate 27,763,866 downwards.
TTTCTTTATTCAAAATCGTTTGAAAAATAATTTATTCTTTTCATTCTGAATCAAAGATCTTTCTGAACCATGATGATATTTTAAAAAGTATTCTGAAACTGTTTCATTTTTAAAAGATACTTGGAAGCTTTAATCGGAAGTCAAAAAACTGTAGTACAAACTTTATTCGTTACAATAAAATCTAAAGAAATGTTCAGTCAAACAAGTTTACAATTACACAAATAGCAAACCAATTCTGATGATTTACAGAAATTAGGGAATGTAGTTTCAGTTGACAATGTAGTTTCAGTTGATGATTCAGAAACCATAGGAGAAGGAAATTTTCCTTACTAAGTTTTAACTGTAAAAACACACATATTTTATTTTAACACATGTGGATGAATTGTATTTGTGTAAGAGAATTGACATTCAGATATTTATATTATAGGTTTTAGCACGAATATTTGACCAATTGGGAATATTCTGGGACCATTTACTTCAAGAATTAAGTGTCTTATGTAAGACGTTTGGTCATGAGGTATAAACTGGGATTACTTATGCACCTGCCAATTGATTTAATTTCAATTTGAAAACGCTGTTGCAATAAAATCCCTCAACTGACAAATTTTTCTGTGCCACGATATTGTTTTGCGGAAATTCCAGATGATAATTTCAACAGCTTCATCTTTTATCGAACTCTAGTATGAAAGCATATGGATCAGTTACGTAATTACCTACAACAACACCTGATAAAGAGATCAAAACAAGTTTCATTGCTTCTAAGCAGAATAGAGTATAAAAACAGAGAAGCTTCGTTGAATACCTTGATCTTGCCAAGATTGGAATTCATGGAAGCCTTGTTGTCAGCTAAACTCAACCGATACTTGTTATTGGGCAGATTTGAAAGCTGTCTGCTTTTGGATTAAAGGAGCTTCTGATGAATTGAAACCTTTTATTAGAAATCGATTTAAAGAGATTCACAGGACTCGATACCATCGAGTTGGTATCACTGATCAGGAGCAACGAATCCTGCTGACATCGTTTTTAGAGAGGCTAAAATTCCTCAACTGCTCAAAGATCCTTCTTGGCTGCATGGAACACAGAGGCTACAACAATCTGAAGAATACTGGACACAACCAGAAAACACTGGCCTGGAAGAAACTTATGATCTCAAATACAAGAAGAAAGCTAATCGAGTCTTTCTATACTACCCGAAGAGCTGATAATTCTGTAAATATCAGAAAATATAGTGGTTTTGAAAAATCGATGTGAATTACTGCTTGGGTAAACAGATTTATCATGAACCTGAAGAAAAAGAGTTAATGTTCAAGACCCATTAACAATAGAAGAATTGGTAGATGCTCAAATCTATTTGATCAGAACATAACAAGAGAAGTGGTTCAGAGAAGAGCACAAATCACTGAAAGAAAGAAATTCAGTTCAGAAAGTTTCTCTTTTGGTTAATGACGAGCCTTTTACGAATTATAACAAATTCTTATGGTTTAGAGAAAAATTCTGTGATTTGTCCATTGCAAAAAAAAATCCGATCATCTTGGCTAAAATTCTTGGTAAGATCACTTTAGTTGCTTTCAAAGAGCACAAGTCATGCATGAAGGAGTAGCCTGTACATTGGAAAGAGTTAAGGCCCGTTACTGGATCTCTAAGAGGCATCAGTTGGTAAAGAATATCGTCAGAAAGTGTCGTATTTGCAAGAAGAATTCGTTAAAACTAGCAACCTTATTAAATACAAAACTACCCAAAGATAGAGTCAACAAGACCCCTCCATTTGTTGTATTTACTGGACTTATTTATGTCAAAGAATCTAAGGGTAGCCGAGAATCTTACACTGTCTTGTGCAATTGCGTTGTAACAAGAGCTGTACTTGATATAAATATATTTTATTTTACACCATATGAGTTCCAATATATATTTCTGGAATATACTTTCAATACATACATACAAAAGTGAATAGATATTGGAACTTACTTATAATTCGCTGACTGATTTTTTCTTAAAAATGTTCACAAGATTTCCAATCATAAGAAATAATTGTAAAATTATTTATTCTGACTACGCCGAGGTATTTCAAAAGACTAAAAAAGAAGTTGATTTTCTGTGCAATATAATTTAGAGACCAATTGCTAAATTTTATCGCCAAAGAAATAATAGTCTCTAAAAACATAATAGAACAGGCAGTGTGAGTGGTGGAGACTTCTACGAACGACTGATAAAATCTGTGAAATAATGATTGAGGAAAATCATCGTTAAAGCTCTAATGATCTGTGAAGAACTTTCAATTTTGCTTTTAAAAGTCTACTTTCAGCCGTTTAGCGCAAGAAGCCTAACACAGTAAAAGTTTTTGTTCTCATTATCGGATGATAGTGAATTCAAATCCCGATCCAATTGAAGATCCGAAGTGTTCGTTAGTGGTGGCTGGGAGCACATTACATTGATCGTAGTCGCAATGCTCACTATATGAAATGATAATGAGAACAAAAACTTTTACTAAATAGGTCACCGCAGACAACAATATAGACTAAATTTTTCTTAATCCCAAAATATTGGTAGTTTCGATTTCCTGTTCTTTACAACAACAAATGAGTATGATTTGCCAAAAATTAGCTTGTTTTGCATCGAATTTGAATGCTCATTATTGCAGATGCTGTTTAAATTTTCCCGAATTTTTGTTATGGTTTTCCCTCATGTCAGACGGTGAGATGTGCGTGTGTGCGTGCGTGCGTGCGTGTGTGTGTGTGTTTTAAATTTTCATTTATAAAAATATTTGAAAAATTTTTATCTTAGTTTGACTAAAATAAAATAAAAAGTCTTGCCCCAAACAGGTAAAATTTATGAATTTGAAACTTTATAAAAAGTAAACCTATCAAAATATATTTAAATCTCATATAAAAAAATTTAAATAGAAATCTCATTTTGTATCTTCAATAATCAATAGGAAACATACATAATCTACAAAAAATTTCGTTACGAAGAAAATAGAAAAATGTGTGTAAAGTATATTTCGTCGCTCATTTTTTAATAATTTTCTTATATAATTACAATTATTATGACGAATATATAAGTTATATCCTATTGAATTCACTGTTATTTCGGCTAAACAAAATGTGAAAATGCAAATGGAATGATAGATAGCATTGTGAATTTTGTCAGAAAATGAGCTCTATCTCAAGATGTCACTTTTTGCGAAACACCTAGATGATGTAAAATTTGTAAATTATTACACGTAAATTTGTAACGTATGCAATAATAACTGCGTAAAATTTAAATTTCTATGTCAATAACATTTCCTGAAAATCATTTAAATTAGGTTGATAATAATCGAAAATGAGGACGTTGTCAAGCAATAACGGTAAAGCCTCAATAGCTCGTTTCGCATTTGTAAAATGAATAAATAGTTTCCGAAAAATAAAAAAATAGTAAGAAGTGCCATGGAAAGATGAGTTGTTATGGAGAATCCTGAAAATGGCAATGCAATTAAATTATAGATCTGTCCCCCAAGAGGCCATCTCCGAATTTTTTTACCTTACAGTAGATAGTATCCTCGTCTCCCTTTTCAATCCGTGCCTACTAATCCCTTCGATCCACTTGGAGGTGACAAGGCTTTTCAGATTGGACGACAGCATTTATTCATTGTTGTGAGTACTTCTTCTGCATCCTCAGAGCTACACTTGAACTACTCAAAAGTGGGAATGAAAAGCATTGATAGCATAGAGGTGAAGTTATCAATAATTGCCCAGAATCACAAATTGTTAGGACTTGTCTAGTGGTCAGCGTGCCTGACTACGGATAGAGAGGTCCTGGGTTCCAATTCGAGAATGGATGTACTTTCTCTCTCTATCTATCCTGTCTTGGTCGTTTCCTTGTATGAATGGGGTGTGAATGGTTTCCTACCCTATAAACGGGTATCTATGGCATGTGTGTACATGAAGTCGGAATCCACACCAAAATAGGGTTCATTTGGAAAAGTAAAGCAGCATACTCCATAATGCCAGTCTAACTGGAACACGAAGACAACAACAAATTCCTATTCACTCTTAATTTATATAAAAATAAGAAACTAATTTATCATTTTTTATTCTGCTTTACAAAAAGTAATCTTACTATAATTTTTTCTCATAAAAACATCGTAATACTTTACAAAATTACGCAATACACGTATGCATGTGTGTGTGTGTATATATATATATATTAGGTATATATATACATATATAGGTTATTAATGTGAGATATTATTTGGTCACATATAGCTCACAATTGTTCTGCGTTTGCGGTGATATCATGCATTTGGTGCATTCCGCTCTCTATGGCAGAGAAATCATCTAAAATCTAGAAGGGTTTCAGTATATGACTGAATGCGACGAGAAACTGCAGCTTTATTAACTCTCCAAGAAGCCACATTGGCCTGTTTGATGAGGGTGCCATTCTAACTATCGGAAAGAAGTGAGTTTGAATCCCCACATAAAGTAAAATCCATTGTTGTCGCAAAAGACGTCTATGAACGTTTAATAGTTTGCGGTCGCAGTGGCCTTCAAGTGAATTGAAATCTCTTGGATCGGGCGGTCAAGTATCGAAAATTTTCTGCTTGGTACTGCTGCTGAATAACGAAGACTCCCACTCGACTGTTTCCACGAACTAATAGGGCCCATCATTAACTTAGGTACATGAAAGTATGCAGTTGCAATAATTTCCTTATTCGCAAAATCTGAACATTTGTGTAAAGATTAAATGCAATTCTTTCCTACAGAGCGATGACCTCAACTCCAAGCCATCCTGGGAGTCCCGCGTTGAATATTTAAAGGAATGCCCTGTAGTTGGCTGCCGTGAGAGCAGAAATCTTTCATTCAATTTATTGCAGTTGGTTATGCAAAAGAATAGAGGCCTCTCTAATAATCATGGGCAACAATCTATCACTAATAGCATATGTTTTTCGAGACAAAAACTAAATATCATGGGAAAAAATACCAAGTTTCTCTGAGATCCACCGATCCTGTTATTCGAAGGAAATGAAGCCATTCCTAAGAAAGATTTGTTGGGGAAAGGTGAAACAGTCTCATTATGTGTGAATATATTGAGACTGAATGAGTATGCAACGGAATGTCACAAATTATGCGACACACAACAGTCCTCGTTCTGAGTTCTTCTTAGTGATTATGCAACGGAGTGCGATAGTTGCACCAGCATACTTCCATGTACTCAGCCCAGAGTTGGCTACTACCAGTAGGTTTAAAAAGCCGAGTAGAGAGTCTCCGTCATTTAGAAGCAAGGTCCCAGCAGAAGAACCCCTCTGTTAGACATGACACTCCACAGGTATTATTTCTCTTGGGAGACATTGCTACAACGACCTATTTAAGGTGTTCCAGTGCATTGAGAACGTCACAAATTATACGTGTGAAAAAATTGCAGCATGCATCATTCTGATAGATATAACCTTAATAATTCTGAAGCTTAATATCCAGAAGACATAAATGACTCCCGTAGTTTCATTTGTGTAAAATGAATATCATTTAGATTCGGGATTTTTCAGTCGAGCGGCACAATTGTTCAAAAAAATCACAAGTTCGCATTTTATGATGATCTGCACGATTTAAATGTTAAGATCATTGATAAAATTCACCTTCAACTGATAATAGATTCAGAGAATTTTTAACAAATTTTGAAAACATCACTAAAAACTTGGATATATCATTGGAAGAAGTATGATAATCATTGCCCTTAATATAGAACACTTAAACTTAGAACAATTAGAATTACGGCATGCAAAGTAAATCACAAGATACTTATCGAAAAGTGCCGACAACATATAAAATTTTTACAAAAACGAAACATGATAAGCTTGTTGTTATAAGAGGGTTGCTTTTTTTCCCAGTTGTTTAACAGACTTGAAGTCGATTCTTTTGTTCCTCTCGGTGACTCTTTGAACCGTGAGCTGACGGGAAGGTCAAGCAGAAATGTGGTCAAAGACTTAGGTTAAACGGAGCCGAACGCTTGCTTTTTTCTTAGATTTACTTGCTCAGAAATCCGTTTCTTACTCTGAAAATTCAGCTTGCTCTCATAAGCGATCTTTCCCGAAATTCCCGTTCCTAATTTTCCAAAATTGGGACAACAAATTGCGGACTTATTTGGATCATTTTTTACGGCTCTTATTCTATAACTTTAAATGCTGATATTCTTTACTAAATAGAATAAATGCTGATAATTTTAAAACGCTGTGTGGACAGCCTCAAAAGTTTAAGGCTTTTGCAAGACATTTTAATAATCGCCGTTGCTAAAGTGGATGCTACACAGTTACAGTTAGCTAAGGGCGAAAAGTAGCCGAATGTATTAAATTTTGTTGATTTTTCCCCTTGCCAAATCCCCCACAATCAATTAATCACCAAGTGTAGATACTGCATTTCAACACTTTGCCATAATTCGAATTTGCGCCATTTTCAAAATTTATTTTGCATTGGTGTATGAATGTTTATTTAATTTCTAAATTATTTTTGCTGTAAATATGGGTGACAAATGACTAGTCAAAAAACTGAATCTTTAAGGATTTTGTTACCTTCACTTTTATCGTTTTTAATTTTTTTTTTTAAATTTATAATTTCTAAAGATTACTTTTTTGTAATTATGGAGAACAAATGAAATCGATCAAAAGAATGGATTTTTTACCGAATCTTCAATGATTTGAATAATATCTTTAAGAAATACTATTATTAAGAATTTTATTTCCTTGTAACATAGAAATTTATCCGCCTGTAAGTCATGATCCAATTAGAGAAGAAAATTGAAAGTAAGAATTTTATTCAAATTATTTCATAGAATTGCATTTAAAGAATTCATAGAATTGTATTTAAAATATTTAAATTTTCAATTAGAAACGAAACTACAGACTTATTATATTTTCCAAATTTTTAATATTCTTTTCTGTAATATTTTTCCATTATTATATATATATATACCATCGGATTTATTAAATATTTTTTAGATTTATTCCAGATTTCTTTCTTAGTTTACTAACTATCGCAAAAATTCTTAAACTTCAGAAATTGCATAAAACTATATTTTTCTTACTAAATTAAAAACTTTTATTACAAAGTGTAAATGGTCAATGCGTTAATATTGTATAAAATCGTTAAATAAATTTTTAGTTTTATGTTCTAATAACTTGCTGAATTCTTTCTAAACACATATTCTAAAATCATTAAATGAAATTTAAGAATTTTAACTTTTGTATTACAATGACTTGAAGAATTCTATATAAAATCATTGGATTTATAAAAATTACTTTATTAAACATGTACGCTAGAGATCCAGCAACAATATCTATGAATTAGTAAGAAAAAATATTCCATAAGCAGGACATTCCATAAACATTCCATACATTCCAGAGTATAGGTTGCTGTTCACCAATCATGGTGAACAACAACCTATACCCTGTGCAAACTGTGGTATAAGAAAGATCTTGGACACAGATGCCGTATAATTCACGATTCCAAATTCAGAACTTTTTTAGCCATGAAGAAATGTTGCCAAGATGACGTATCATGACGTGCGTGATGACGCAAATACTAGGGTTACCAAAATAGAATTTTCTGCATAATTTTTATAGGTCTCCATATGTATGACGTAACAAAAACAAGGTTGCCAGATACATAAGAGAATCCACCAAAAAATCGCAAATTTCAGAATTTGGTGCATGGATTATACCGCACCTGTGCCAGATCCTGTAATGATATCTATGAATTAGGAAAAAAAAGGCATTGCCAAAGCAAACCATCAGAGGTGAACAATAAGTATGATTCCTAATATTTGCTGTTGCCATACTTTTCTGCCAAAGTTTTTTACTATAATAGATTTTTTTTTATCTTAGGGGATAAAAATGAGAAAAATATAAAACGATTTTATAAGAAATTCAACAAACTTTTTAAGTTCATATTTTACAAATTTGCTTTTTAGTATTTCAACAATATTAATTAAAAAAATTTTTTTAATGTTGGTGTTAGAAAGTCAATATTGTCAAGATTCAAAAGAGATTGTTTATAAATATTGCAATTATTAATTAAAAATTTTATTCACATTAATGAAATTTCGATAAAAAAAACTAGGAGAGCCCACAACCTTGACAACAAACCGGAATAAAGTGCCAAGCCAGAAGGAAATTCCAGAAGTAATTTGGTTTATTTTATTTAGTATATCGAAGTAGGGTTCTCAAGATTAGCACAAGCCACAATTATCACTAACCAAAATCATTCGCGCCAAAGGTATGGGCTCTGATTGGATCCAACCGAAATTTTTAAGAACATAAATCGTCCTTGCCGATTTAAACTAACCATAAAATGAATGTTTTGTTGGCACAGGTGCCGTAAAATCCATGATTCCAAATTCAGAATTTTTTTTTTGGCGATGAAGAAATGTTGCCAAGGTAACGTATTGTGACATGCGCGATTACTTAAATACTATGGTTATCAAAATAGAATTTTCTCCATAATTCTTTTAGGTCTTCGTATGTATAACGTAATAAAAACAAGGTTGCCAGATGCATAAAAAATCCCGCCAAAAACTTGCCAAACTCAGAATTTGGAATCATGGATAATATGGCATCTGTGATATTTAATGATAAAATTTCAAAGAATTGTTTTCTTTCGTGGGAATAAGTTATTTTTTCACTACTTAAGTGCTTTGTTTTTTGATGTCAAAAGAAGCATTTCAAATAATGGTTTTTTGATAAGCGTTGGCTAATCTTGCCGACGCTTACCAATATCATAGGTAAAAGGAGATCTTCAACCTCGAAAATCATATGCCCAAAAGTATGTTCATAACTGTTCTGTAATGCCCGATCTGAAAGGTGATCCCGTCCAGGACATTAAACATTAAGGACAGAAGGGCTCAAACTTTTCTCATTACTTGCAGGTCAAATTTCGTTTTCGCTAAAAATAGATATCAGAAAAGAATAATTTCTGATGCAAAAATAGTTTGTTTTGAATAAGAATTTAAGTTATTACAAATTTACTTTACTTTTTTACTTTTCGGAATGATACTCTTCCATTCCAATGATAAGAAATGCTTCGCTTTACAAGTAAAATTTGAAAGTATATGTGTGTGTGCGTGCGCGTGCGTGCGTATGTGTGGAGAGAGAGGTTGTTATAAATAAATAAGTCTGTTACTGTTCGTTTAATTATTAGACATTTTAATATTCTGTTTGAATTTTACATTAAATTTATTTGGCTTTCTACTTTTATTCGAGTTTTATTGTACTCTTCTTTTATTTATGGTATTTTAATGAGAAAAAAAATCTTTATTTTAAAACTTTATATGTGTGTGTTTGTGTGTGTGGTGACGTCGTGATACAAGCGAGCCCCGGATTGTACTTCAAGGTTAACGGGTTTGGAATACTCGCAGAAGATCACCAAGCGCCTTATTATTTTTAACAATGATCCGGCTGTACTTGAGCTGCCACCTTCCTCTTCCCCCCCAGCACAAGGACATCAGAGGTGAATGTGGACCCGGCAACCCAGTGGGGGGGGGGGGGAGAATGTCGTCCCCCTCTCACCCCCTCACAGCGGCAAGTGATGATTCACCCGAACAATTAATACAGAATGTATTTACAGTCTTTCCAAAATGATATACAGAAAAGTTTTGTGCGTAATTTATTATGATGTAACCAGAATAAAACCCACCTGGCATAAAATTGTTCAAAAATATCAATAGAATCCTAAAATATAAAAACAATTGCACTTTTTCCAATATGTATTGCTTTCCCTTAATAAAGAACAAAACAAGTAAGAAAAAGAACCATTGTCTATGTATTTTTTCAGCAGTAACACAAGCAATATGGTTGACAGATCATTCTTTTATTAATTTTGACTACATAGTAATACGATTGTATTATTCAATGGAAATCATGCATTTAAGTATATTGATGATCAATGATATATATTGAATACAGAAACTGCTATTCAATATATGTTATTGATCAGAACAAAAATTCATTAAAAATAATTATTGCAATCAGAAATAATAGAAATGCTTAGATACGTTTGCAAGCATATCCAATATAATAATACTATTACGTTAAATAATCAATTAGTATTTTTTTGAGATTTAACTTTAATTGGTGAGACTAAGATAGTTTGGTAAATGTTCGAGTTTTTAGCCAAATTTGGCACCAAGACAAAAATTACGTTTGAGGTTTCCATATTCTGGGATTGTTTTGAATATAGCCTGAAATGATAATTGTTGTCTAAACGTTTCCCGCCATATTCATCCGGATGGATACGAAAAGTGTTGAAGGCGAGCGACTTTCGTTCCTCCCCTTTGCGGATTCCCAGAGTGCTTCAATATTTTGAATACATCCGCTCGCACATTTGGATCCTCAAAGTGCTATTTGCGCTTAAGTGTCATGTGATGATGGCCTGCTCTTTAAACACCTTCAGTTTCATAAGCTTGCCTGCAATCCGAATGGGGGGGGGGGTCAACGTATTCGACTCTCTTTGGAACATTCACAGCTATTCCCTGCCCAAGATCCATGGCTGGTGAAGCTGTTTCTTCTTCGGACGATGATTCGCTTTCATCGATGTTTCAAAATGGCCTGTTCGTTTTGCAGGGATCCAAAGAACCCTTCGCATTCCAGCCAATGGATGTTCTGCGCTAAAATCCAGTTGTTGTTCGCACCACTTAACGGAAGCGGGTTGGTTCCCTTAGGCCAACGGTACAGAAACGGTCGTGACACACTGAACCAGTTACCAGGTCGGATGCTCCTTCCAAGTTACCACACGTTGAAGCTCCACACATTTCGTGTGTCCACTTGCACAGCTTAGAATGCGAGGAAAATAAAAATCTCTTTCTCAGCAGAAAAATATCAGTTCCACTTCTCTCCTCGTTCAATTGAAACGCTCCACATTTTTACAACAGGAAATATTTCTGAGTAAAAATTAATACGTTAAGGAATTAGAATTCACGAGATGGAAAAACACGTGGCACAATGAAACAGCAGCAAAAACGACTTGAAATGAATGATTTGACGCGAGACAATTATTGGTGATCGTGAAGGGCTGCAAACTTTCTTAAGTATACGTAATTTATTTACAAAGCGAAATAAAATATCGTCCCCGACTCCTATTTAGAGGTCAACAGCCTTTTAATCGAATTATGAAGAGTCCTATTGTTATTTCTTCGGTATCTCAGAAATTAATATTTGAAATGATTTTCCGTCTACTTCGGTTCGCTACCTTCCGTTCGACATTCCAGTGACACAATAGAACCGAGTCCATGACTCAGAAAAGGAATCGATTTCTTGGTAGAAAAGAAGGCACCCGCTGTCATTGTAGTTGGCTAACGAAAACGGCTGCTGTGGAAATCATGGTTATTTAAAAGACCCGGGCTAATAACTACAGAGTTAAAACTATAAAAACTAGAAGGTTACTAATATGTTTTGCGGCATTGTTATATTTAAAACTTTTTAGTTATATCTCATTTTTGTTCTAAAAAATTAAAATGAGCTTCGCGCGTTCCTGCTTACTTTATCCTTTTCAAATGGGTACACTGAAACCTATTTCTATATGGTGAATATATAAGGACCCTATAAAAGAAATCGCATAAATCGTAATACTATCATCATAAAATTTAGAATATATCTTCTAAATTTTAACTTTCTTATATTTAAAACTTTTTAGTTATATCTCATTTTTGTTCTAAAAAATTAAAATGAGCTTCGCGCGTTCCTGCTTACTTTATCCTTTTCAAATGGGTACACTGAAACCTATTTCTATATGGTGAATATATAAGGACCCTATAAAAGAAATCGCATAAATCGTAATACTATCATCATAAAATTTAGAATATATCTTCGTCGTTGTTTTGTAATATATTTTATAAAGAAATTATCGTTTTTCCGCCCACTTGGAATTGCATAAAAAATTCTCACGTTGAAAATTGTTCAAAACCTTACGAAACAACTAGGAATTGCTTTCTGACACGAAGTCAAAAACTAGTGCGTTCAGAATACGCAAAGCAGGAAAGTGAATTTAACGAAAATAACACGAGTATTTTAAATGAACGGTAAGTAAATATAAGATAAAGAGAAAATTATATAAACCAGTACTAAACTATGAGTTGGGAATATAAAGCTTATTTAGTACTGAGGTAAAAAAAATTTATGTACACTCACTACTTTTATTTTAATGGACGAGATAACACACGACCCCATAGAGCTGATATCGTCAATAACTACCTGGAGAATGAAGGGATTGCGCTTATGGCATGGCCATTATATTCGCCCGACCTTAATCCCATTGAAAATCTTTGGGATGCTCTCGGACATGCTGTATCTTCACGTTTCCCACCTCCAGTCACTCTTATTAAGCTGGAAAAATGGTTATTGCTTAATTTGCGGTGGTTGACCACCTAACTGAAAGCATGGTCACAAGGTGTATACTTTGTCTACAGATGAGGAGAGATCACATACCCTATTAATGTTCTTTGTTTTCATTTTATGCTGTTTATTTTCACTTTATACATTATTCTGTTTAAATCCCCAGTATGTCATTATCTGATAACTTACAAAAATTTAATATTGTTTTCATTTATGTATATAATTATTGATTTTATTTTATGCATAAATATATAAGTTACTTTCCTACCGAATTTTGTGTCAATCAAAGCAGTATTTGTTGATTTTTTTGCATTTTACGTCTTTGTGCTTAACTTTTCAAAGCGAGGGTATAAAGTAATTGCTGACACAATATTTTCTTATTTGATAAAATATATATCAAAAACAGAAAGAAAAAAAACTAAATTTCCGATGAAATCTATTGATTTTTTTATTGATTGCTTCATGACTCTATTCCAGTTTAATATACATGTTCACGTATCCCTCAAACGAAATAAAACAGGACAGGAACAAGTTGAGTGCGTAAAAGTAATAAAATTCAACATTCATGAAATCATAATTAGTTATCAGTTACATACTGCATTTTCAATAAATAATCTTTCATTCAAACGTGTTACTTACGGACGGAGTTTGCTACTTTTCATAAAATATAGTGAGGAGAACAAATATTATTAATAATGTATCGATTGTATACAACCTTTCGGTTGAGTTCTCATTTATCAGAGTTTAAATAAGATTATGCATTGCAGGGGATAAATCGATCTTTATCGTCAAAAAGGAACGGAATAAAATTACGACCCAGCTGTCGTCACCTACTACAAAATGGAAGCCTCCTGAAAGAACACTAATCGATTTATATGATAATTGAAGCGTGATTAATAACACGCAAACTTAAAGGGTTGTCGAAAATAATGGACTACGCTTTGTGTGTGTGTGTGTGTAATGCATTGTTTCCGATTAAAGATGTTAGAGACATTTATGTATATACTTCTTAGCTTTCTGTACTTTTTCGTTCAGAATTCAACTAAAATGAATGAAGATTCAGAGTTTAAAGGAAGGTTGTTGAGTTGTTGCTTATCCCCCTGGTCTAGAAAAATGTAATAAGAAATTCAAACATTATTAATAATATATCAAATACATATAATCTTTTGATTGCCTCCAGCATATTTCCCTAGACGAAACATAAGAGTTGATCCTTTCGCGTGAGATGGAAGCAGATCTACATTTAGAAGCAGTAATCAAGCTGAAGATCTTCGACCCCCAGAAGTATCATTTCACATGGAAGACATTACTAGCACGACCTATTAACGTGTCTTAGTGGTTTTCAGTAAACATGACTGGTATTCTATTAAGTCGGGACTCGAACTCACCTTCCGATAATGAGAACAACGCCCTCGCCAACCAGAACATCTTACATTTGCATTTATGCATCAGTATCCACAGCGACTCAACTGCAAGGCGTGTTGAAAGTCTTGGCAGAAAGCATTTGCAAGATGAAATTGCGGAATCAAAATCGATTTATAGCGCCATCCTCGCTAATATAAAAGAAGATTGTAGCCACCAGACGGAAGACCAGAAGGCAAAAGTGAACGTTGGGCTGAACAAGCATTTGTCTCCATCCACACCATTAGAAGGAATATATATATATATATATATATATATATATATATATATATATATATATATATATATATATATATATATATATATATATATATATATATATATATATATATATATATATATATATATATATATATAAGTGAAACTTATAGAATAAGAGTTCATTGATAATGTAACCTATTTAATACAATTCTAAATTTATGAATCTTTCCTTATTTTACCCCTATACTAAAGTCCTAAAACACAGGTGTCAGTAAATTCTTAAGATCTTTCTTATACATTTAGCAATCCCTTAGCATCCCCTATATAAACCCCCCCCCTCAGGGGGTTTACCTTCTTTAGGTAAACACGGGTGTCACAATCCCGAGGTACCCTAGTGATCTTTCCTCTTCTTTATTTTCTTCTCTCCTCTACTCTTCTGCTTTTTCTTCCTTTTCTCCCTCAGTGTGGTTGCCTCGTAAGAAGTTGAGGGCTCCCCTTGAGTAGCTTTCGCCGCTCTGTTGCTACTAGCTACTCTTGAGGACTAAATCACCCACGTGTTTGCCGTGCGTGGAGACCCGTGTCCCTGGAAAGGAGGGTCCTGGTAATTGAGGCCCCAGAGACCAACACATTACTTTGGCCTCTGCTTCAGGTAAACGGGAGGTGTGTTGTGGTCCTCAGCACATCAATCGGCTTTATGGATCAAGCGATCGGTACATCTGCTGGATGACTCGTTAAGGGTGAGACCATCTCAGGGATGTACTGTGAGCGTATAGGACCTGGCTAGCACTGGTGCAGCTGGTCTGCATCCCCTTGTTGGACTTGGTGGTGGGTGGTGCCGTCAGGTCCCGAATTTTCCATGACTAATATGGAAACATTTATATTCTCTTCTCTCCCACGGGAGCATACTCTGACTCTAATGAAAGCGAAATTTTACATTGTGAAACGGAAAGAGGGTACTTTCGATACTGTATCCTTTCCTAATCCAAAAGGTATTGCTGGTAATATTGGAGAAGTAAAGAGCATCCGGAAACTTCGTTCTGGAGACCTAATGGTAGAAGTTGCTTCAGATGTACAAGCAACTCTCATAAGCAACTTGAACATGCTTGCTAACCTTGAGGTGTCCGTCCAACCTCATATTAATCTTAATTTTTCACGTGGTGTGGTATCCGCCAAGGATTTATTAAATACGCCTGCGGACGAGATCTTAGAAAATCTCAAAGATCAAAAGGTCTGCGCTGTAAAACGCATCACTGTCAGACGGGATGGACAGATCATCAATACAAAACATCTCGTACTGACATTTGCGACGCCAGACCTACCGCAGCATATTAAAGCTGCATACATGCATCTATCCGTCAGGCCATTTATTCCAAATCCTTTGCGTTGTTTCCAGTGCCAGAGATTTGGTCACTCTAAAGCGGCTTGCAGGGGCAAACTGACTTGCGCCCGCTGCGCAGCAGTTGGCCACGACAGCTCGTCATGTACTGCAAAGGAGAGGTGTGTAAACTGTAAAGGTGACCACCCCTCCTACGCTAGAAGTTGTCCTACCTGGATACTGGAAAAGGAGATCACAACCACTAAAGTTAAGAATAATTGTTCTTATCCCGAGGCAAGACGTGCTGTTACAGCACGTACACCTCAAGTAGGAGTTAGCTATGCATCAGTAGCCGCCAAGGTCATCAGAACGGCTAGTACACAAACGGATGCTCTTTCACTTTCAACAGTAAAGTTACCCCTTACATCTGTACAGAGGCCAAAATCGACCTCCACAACCATTCCCCAAAGAAAAGCTCCGATGGCTAAATCTAAGGCCCTGAAGGCCCTAAAACTTAAACTTGCAAAGAGGGCAATGTTAGGACCTCCATATCCACCCGTAAAGCCTTATACCTGGAGGCTGATGCTGTTTCATTACATCCCTCGGACGAAGATCTATCGCTCGAGGAGATGTCAGATGACATGCCACTCAGCTCCGGGAACGGAGCTCTTCAAACTGAATAATAGCTTCCTTTGTTTCTTGGAACTGCCATGGTTTGCGTTCTCATCATGATGACATCAAGTCTATAATTTCAGCCTACAATCCCGCATGTGTTGCGCTTCAGGAAACATTCCTGAAGTCCAGCAATAACTTTTTCATGCGTGGATTTAACAGCTTTAGAAAAGACTGTGGTGATAATGGTACAGTGTCTGGAGGTGTTTGTATATTAACATCTAATACTTACCCCAGCACTGCCAATGCATTAAATACTACTCTACAGGCAGATGCTGTAAGAATTCATACTACATGCTTATTAACTGTCTGTAGTTTATATTTACCACCACATGATGTCATCCGCCAAGAGGAACTCGATGCATTAATAGATCAGCTGCCAACACCATTTCTACTGTTGGGTGACTTTAACGGCCATAGTTCTTTGTGGGGAAATGATGATACTAATTCTCGCGGTCGGCAGATAGAGCGGTTTATTTCAGACAACAGTCTCTGTCTGCTTAATACCGACGAGAAGACATATTTCCATGTACCCACGAGAACATTTCATTCTCTCGATCTTGCCATTTGTTCCCCATCTCTTCTGCCATTGTTAAATCTAAATGTAGGAAATGATCTGCATAATAGCGATCATTTTCCTCTCGTCATCTCCCAGACTGGAGGTAGTAGTGTAGAACAACGTCTACCTACTTACGTGTACAGTCGGGCAGATTGGACATTATTCACACAATTGGCAGTTGTTGATGCTAAAATGGTTTCGATCGAAGATATTGATACTGCCGTTTGTAAAGTCACTGAAACAATTAAGAATGCAGCTGACATTTCAATACCTAAAGTTCCTCCATACCACACAGGCATTGCAAACCTTGGTGGAACAAAGAATGCCAAAAACTTATAAAAACAGAGGAAGTTATGGGGAATATTTAGGAGGTATCCCACAACGGAGAATCTTATAGCCTTTAAGAGAGCAAGAGCTCTAGCTCGCAGAGCTCGTCGTCGAAGTCAAAAGGAATCCTGGTCTCGCTATTTATCTTCAATAACATCTTCAACTTCCAGCAAGCAGTTGTGGAGAAGGGTGAAGGCAGCCAATGGAATTTATAGAGAATTTTCTATTCCTATCTTAAAATCCGGAGCTGCTATATACTCTTCTCCTACGGATATTGCAAACGTCCTTGGTGAAGCATTTGCTAACGTCTCAAGCTCGAATTCTTATAGTCCTTCGTTTTTGAGGACTAAGACTCGAGCTGAGCGTGTACCAATTCGCTTCGACCATCGACAAGCCTTACCGTACAACTGTGAATTTGGAAAGTTTGAATTGAAGAAAGCTTTACAACAGGCCAGTAACACCAGTCCAGGACCTGATGGAATCAGTTATCTTATGCTTTTACATTTAAGTTCAGACTCCTTGTCGAATTTACTTTACCTGTTCAATAGGATCTGGACTGAAAATGAATTTCCATCTCGATGGAAAGAAGCAATAGTGATTCCTGTCCTAAAGGCTGGTAAGAATTCTTCAGATCCTTCAAATTATCGACCAATTGCTCTGACGAGTTGCTTGTGTAAGACTCTCGAACGTATGGTCAATGCCCGTCTCATCTATGTCCTAGAAAACAATAATTGTATTCATAAGAATCAGAGTGGCTTCCGTAAAGGAAGATCCACTCTTGATAATATGACACACTTGGAAACTCAAATCCGCAACGCTTTTGTGCGGAGAAATCACTTGGTTTCCATTTTCTTCGACATAGAGAAGGCGTATGACCGTACATGGCGATATGGAATTCTCCGTACATTATATGATTTTGGCTTTCGGGGTTATCTGCCGATATTCCTGCAGAATTTTTTATGCTCCCGTGGTTTTAAAGTGCGTATTGGAAATTTTACATCCAATACTTTTACACAATCTGAGGGTGTTCCTCAGGGCTCTATTTTAAGTGTCACACTTTTTATTCTCTTCATTAGTAACATTCTTCATCAACTTCCATCATCTGTATATGGTAACATGTTTGTTGATGACCTGCAAATATCATGCGAGGATCTAATATGCGAATAATTGAGAGACAACTGCAAACAGCAGTTAATAAACTTGCTGCATGGTGTGCCGAGAATGGCCATACTTTATCATCAAGCAAGAGTAAGTGTGTCCACTTCTGTAGAAAGACTAGCCTTCACAATGATCCAGTTATTAATATCAACAACACTCCAATACAAGTAGTCAGTGAAATAAAATTTCTGGGAATAATCTTTGACCGAAAATTAACCTTTCTTCCGCATGTTCTGCATCTGCGGAACAAGTGTGAACGATCGCTTAATATCCTCAAGGTGTTGTCAAATACATCTTGGGGTGCAGATCGCACATCACTTCTTCGAATTTATCAGTCATTGATTCTATCCCGCATTGACTACGGATGTGTTGTTTATGGATCGGCTAGATCTTCTATTTTACGAAGACTGGACACAGTTCATCACTCTGCTTTGAGGATATGTTCTGGGGCATTCCGCACATCACCCGTCCAGAGTCTATATGTGATATGTCATCAATTACCGTTAGACCTGAGACGAATGCAGCAGTCTCTCGGTTATTATGCTAAGATAACATCAACCCCTCATCATCCATTGCGTTCCATGGTTCTGAATGCGTCCCATAAAAGACTATATGATGCTCGTCCAACGAGCATCCCACCATTCTCACACGAGCAAAATCACAACTTTTGCTCACAGACCTATGTGATATTCGGATTGAATCTGTAGACCAATTTGCTGATCCGCCTTGGTATAACCCAACAAATATATTTATTAATACCTTTGCTCAATATAAAAAATCGGACACAACACCTATTGTTTTTCAAAGCTATTCTTCTCTCACCTCTGTCAGTACAAATCCTATAAACCTGTATTCACAGATGGTTCTAAAACAGCAGGACATGTGGGCTGTGGAATTTTTATTAACAATACAGCTTTTAGTTACAGCCTACATCCATCCTGCTCCATCTTTACTGCTGAAGCAACAGCAATTTACTATGCGCTTCAGCATGTGAATACAGATGATTATAAAGAATATTGTATATACACTGACAGCATGAGTATTATTGAAGCTTTGAAGAACAATAGTGTTACATGTCATCCAGTTGTGTCAAAAATTTTCAGAGCATTGGATTCCCTTGCTGGCAAGGGATACAAAATAATATTTTGTTGGATACCAAGTCACGTTGGTCTTGATGGAAATGAGAAAGCGGACATAGCTGCAAAAACAGCAACACAACCAATTTTACCATCAATTCCTTTCTCAGATGTGAGAAAGGGTATTAAAAGATTTGTTCATTCGCTTTTGGAAGAATCATGGGACATACAGGTCGGAAACAAACTCCATACCATTTTCCCATCCCTCACCTCATTATCTGTTTTACCTTTACGAAGTGCTGATGTTAGATTAACTCGCCTTCGTATCGGGCACACACGTTTCACACACAGACATTTGTTTTTAAATTATTTAAATCCATGGTGTGAAACGTGTGATGAACCATTCACTGTTTATCATATTTTAATTTCATGTCATGATTTTAACCAACAACGTTTACACTATTTTAATTCTGATATTTTAACTATGATTGATTTAATAGGATCCACCCCATAGAAACCTATTCGCTTTTTTGAGAGCCATAGGTTTTATACATTTTATTTAATTTGTATTTTAAACTATTGAAATTATATACACTTCAATTTTTACTTTGTTTTATAATTAGATTTTAAATAATATATACACTAGATTTTGTTTTTTAAATTTTAAATTTAGGGTTGCTTGTTTTTGGAAGAAAAACAAATAATAGAAAATAAACAAATAAAAATAAAACTACAAAAGTGTTATTTTTGGCGCAGCATGTCCAATTTTGGACCTTGCGCCATAAAACCCAATTAACCAACCAACCAACTATATAAACCCCTTTCAGTAAGAAACAGAACGCAGATGTCCTCTAACCATGCTAAATGTCACACTTATGCTACAGATGGAGGGACAGTTTTATTTTATCTTTTCTTTAAATAAATGCTATTTGGAACGTATCTGTGTCTTCCAATCACTACCCTATCACTCTACTGAGTATGTTGTGTTCTTGATTTAATTTTTAGGTTCTGTAATAGCAACGGCATAATTTAGTCTCTGATTTTTCTTTGTAAATAGGATTCACGTTATACATTAGTTGTGTAGTTAGGTAAACATTATGACTTAAGTTAAATATATTTTTAGTTAAACTTATAATGTTTATTATTCGTTCTTAAATATAATTTAAATGTGATTATAATATTGAAGGGAAAATATTATCTTCAATTTGAATCATTTTGTGACACACATTTAACCGACTTCTGAAAAAGAGGAAAATAAAATGGCTAAGTCTTACCTGTAAAACAGAGAGATCTAGGGAGCCGGATAGTCTGTTCCACGCCAACCTGAGCTCCCTAAGATGATTAGAAGCTCCAACCGACAAACATCCGATACTCTGAATCTTGTTCTTTTGCAAGTTGAGAACTTCCAATGAATGCAGCGTCCATATCGTTGCAGGCAGCTGGTCCAGGTTGTTGTTTGACAGTGTCAAGACCGCGAGAGACACAAGACCAGACCAATCATGGGGCAGACTACTAAGTCTGTTGAAGTCGCAGTGCAGGCTTCTGAGTCTAGAATTACAAAACACTCTTATCTGAGATTGCAACTGTAGTCGATGTAATCAAATTCAACTAGAGCTTTTCTAGAAATGAAAATTCATTTTATTCAACAAACAAAAACTAAAGTGTAATTAGTAAGAAATTTTGTTGCTTTATTAGTTTTTAATGAAGAATATTTAAATTCTTAGAGCTAGGAGGTAGAATATAATTTATGGACTACACCAGGAAACATACAGAATAATTCCAAACGATTTTTACAAATTCAGATTGGTGATAGTACCCATTCAAACGAGTCATAGTTACCCTAGTACACGAGGTCGCATGCCGCTCAGAGAGGCAGAAAACGAGAAAATAGAAAAGCATCAAGAAAGAATCAGGAGCCTCAATACTCGAAGTTCATTACCCGCTCATCAGGCCACTGGACTTCTGAGGGCACATGAAATATTGAGTGTTCGAGAGGCTCGTGGACTAAGTTGAAGAACTAGAACTGCTGTTGTCGCAGATAAAATTGACATGACACTAAGAATCTTCGAGTGGAAACGCCATTTTAGCCTTCGCTGGTGTTCAAGTGTGCAGGGAGGTCAGCATTTTGAGCACATGTAAGTTTTCCGCTAAACAATAAATCTGATTGTGCAACTGTGGTGTCGTTCATTCGCTTTCCCAATACTTTTGTAAGTTCAAGTCGGAATTCTGATATTCCCCTTTTCTGTCTGCCAGAGTGGAATGCGTCGTTGGTGAACCACCTGGACGAGTACTATCATCCCTTTCAGTTCATAAAAACAAATTGAATTGCCTGGTCCATGTGTCGCTCGTCGAAATTATAATGAACTACATAAAGCATTGTTTTCTATTATGAAATGAAATATTTTCATAAACAGTGCTAAAGATGTGCTAAACTATGCTACACATTCATATAAGATTTTCGTTTGTAGCGAATAATATATCAGTTTGATAAATCTTATTGGATCTCTCAATAGAAGAATGATTTGATCTTAATCAATATAGAAATAACGGTATTTGTATTTTTGCCTGTTTTTCTCGGAATAAATGAATATGGCCAGAGCTATTAACGATACCAGGAAAAACAATACTTTGGAATATCAAATAGATTTTGATTATTCATCATCGTTAAATTCCGAAAAGTTATCCTTCAATAGATGTTAAAGTCATTATTGAAATTATGTTCCTGGAAGATCATACACTCAATTTATATAAAAAGCTTATGATTTACAAATAACATGCAAAATGGACACACAGTTTGAACATAATTTTTTAATCATCATCTCAGTATATCATAATAATTAATGCAAAACTTCATGTTTACAAACTCTGGCTGTACATTAGATGAATCCAATGGAAACGTTTCCCAAGTGGCATCGAACAATCAAGAGTGCACGTCTTCTCACAAACAGTATGAATACACATTCATTAAAATCAGGTCTAGGGAAAAGAGAAGGGGGTGGCTCATCGCTTTGATGTGTCGCAAACCGACCGCATTGACACCAGAGACAAGAAGAGCGTGACGTCACAGGACATCGACTGGCTTGCATCCACTGTGCTAGCTTGTGTTCCATCACTGCTTTCTCATTCATTTTGTCTTGTTTAATGCTAACATTTTAATTTCAAGCAAGAGTATTTTTTGAAAAGGAAGACATGATATCGTTTGCTGTTGCTGTGTGTTCAAATACAAAAGAAAAGCACATAATATTTCACCGATTTCCAAAAGAAAATCAAACGCTTTCGAAGGAATGAGCATAAAGATGTCGAAGAAATGACAAAATCAACTTCAGGATTGCTAGAGTGTGCTGTGAACATTTCGATTTGAATGAATATATGGACGATATGCAAAATCGACTACTTGGTTTGACAGAGAGAAAAATATTAAAATCGACGGCTCTGCCTATTATTAAATTACCGGCTTCAAAAATAATTCGAAATACTCCAACAAAAGAGAGACAAACGAAAAGAAGAAGATTAGTAGAAGCTATTGAAAGAATTGGATGTTTTGAGCCCACATAAATTATGTGATACAGAAAATCAATGTGATGGTGACATTAAATGTCATAAGTGAAATGTGAATATTTTAAAAACATAGAAGAATAGAAAAATAGAATATTATGCGCATAAAATACAGGTAAATTTCTTAAAAATGAACAAAAAATAATTGGACTTCAACAAGAATAATTTGACGACTGAAATCAAATAAAAAAATTGCTTTTAAATAAAATAGAAAATTAAAAACGAAAATAAAATTATTTCAAAGGAACATTAAACTTAGAAAGAATGGTATTGGCACACAGAAACGACACGTCCGTTCTTTTGAAATTTTATTGCTTGACTGACAAAAAACGATTATTGAGTTAGCGCCATCTGGTGCGCATAGAAATTAAATTTATACATTGAGTATACAGGGTCGGAACATGCCGCCCACCTTGAAATATTATTTCAAAGAAACAGAATATGTAACATACATATACAAATAAAGATTAGACATACAAAGAAATGAACATAAATGAAAAAATATAAAACAAACATATAAATAAAAAAGTTTTATATGTTAAAATGCAATGGAAGTATAAAATTGTACATATATAAGAAATAAAATTTTATTTAAATTTAACCATGAATTTGGCATTACACAGGAAGTTGGCATAATTTTGTTATGTTTCTTTTGTATACACCATCTGATGTTTTAAGAGTTACTACCCTAACATTATTGTCAAGTCCAGGGTGCAATTGAATTATTCTACCCATTTTCCATTTTGTTGGGGGTGAATTGTCCTCTTTTAAAAGACATAGATCATTAACTTGATAATTTTTAGTCGGTAGCAGCCATTTTGGCCTTTGTTGCAACCGTGTGAGATATTCCTTATGCCAACGTTTCCAAAACTGTTGCACCATTTTTTGAATATGCTGCCATTTTGAAAGAAAAGAAATGTTTGTATCAACGTAATTTGGTTCAGGAAGGCTTGTTAATGCCCTACCAATAATAAAATGGCCAGGTGTTAAGGCTGACAAGTCATTTGGATCGGTAGATAATGCAGTTAAAGGTCTAGAATTAAGACAAGCCTCTATTTGAGTTAACAATGTTTCAAATTCTTCATAAGTTAGTTTTGTCTCCCCTATAACGCGTTTTAAATGAAATTTGGTAGACTTTATGCCAGCTTCCCATAGTCCACCCATGTGAGGTGCACCTGGAACATTTAAATGCCAATTAATACCATTTTCAGACATAAAATTGTTTACATTTTGGTTATAATTTTTGGAGTTTCTAAGTTTCTCAATTTCCATGAGTTTGCGCTTTGCACCAATAAAGTTGGTACCACAATCACTGTATATATCACTACATTTACCTCTGCGTGAAATAAATCTCTTAAGGGATGCAATGAACGCATCTGCAGATAAGTCGGTAACTAATTCTAGGTGTATAGCTCTTGTAGTAAAGCAAACAAAAAGTGCTATATACCCTTTGTATGATTTGGAGCCTCTACCTTTACATGCTTTAATTTGAAAAGGACCAGCATAATCCACTCCACATCGCAAGAATGCAGGAGCAGGAGAAATGCGAGAAGATGGTAAATCGCTCATCATCTGATTGGTTACAGAAGCTCGTATTCTACAACATTTTACACATTTTCTGATTAAATCCTAATTACATTTCTAACACCTATAATCCAATACTGTTCTGCAATACATGATTGAACAAGTTGTGAACCAGCATGCAAAAGATTTTCATGAAAATGTTTAACAATGAGATCAGTTAATCTATGCCTTGTTGGCAACAAAATAGGATGTTTCTGATTGTATACTATATTTGCATGTCTCAAACGACCACCTACTCTTAGAATGCCTGAATTATCAAGAAATGGATTTAGAGATAAAATTTTACTATTACACGATATTGTTTTATTTTTCTGTAATGCATTGATCTCATTATTAAACTCATTAGTTTGAACTATTTTTATTAACACATGCATCGCATTAGTTAATTCACAAGTTTGCAAAAATCCTGTTAATTTGTTCATAGGATTTCTGCAATTGTTCATAAACCTTAAACACAAAGCTGTTATACGTTTAAGTTTAGAAAAGGATGAATATTTAAAAAAAATATCAAAGTCAGTACAGTGGGGTTTGTTTTTCAGTGGTTGATTGTAAAGTACAATACCTTTCTTCTGGAACAGGATCACTAACTGGTAGTTCAGGCTGCTTATCTGAAAAGAAAGTGAATTATAAAGAAATTTTGGACCATTTAACCATAATGAAGAAAGTAGTTCAGAAGATGATGTGCCACGAGTAGCAAGATCAGCAGGATTAATGTTTCCCACTAACATGATGCCACTGGGTAGGGGAAGAAAGAGTTTGTATTTTTGCCACTCTATTGGCCTAAAGCATTTCCATCGGCTGGCAGAAGAACCAATCCAAGATAGAACGATGGTAGAATCAGTATAAAATTGAGCTTGGGAAATGGATGTGTTCATAGCCTTGCAAGTGAAGTCCATCAATTTAGTTAACAGCAGAGCACCACATAGTTCCAATCTCGGAAGTGAAACAGTTTTAAGTGGAGCAACTTTTGTCTTAGCAATTACTAGATGAACTTTAATTTCACCAGTACTTGAGACTGAGCGACAGTAAATTGCTGCTGCATATGCCTTTTCCGAGGCATCACTGAAGCCATGTAACTGAAATTTGTTATTTGAATCCCAAAATAAGAATCTGGGAATTTGAACGTCTTTCACGAACAAGGGTTTTCTGAAAGCTGCTTCCATTCATATGCTATGGTTGAAGGAATAGTATCGTCCTGCAATTGATTTTTCCAGAGTTTTTGAATTATTAATTTGTAATGAATGGTAATTGGAGATAACCATCCAAGAGGATCAAATATTTTTGAAATTGTTGATAGTAATGTCCGCTTAGTTAAGTTATCTACAAGAAATGATTGATTAGTTTTGAAAAAGAATATATCCAACTCGGGTTGCCAAAGTAGTCCCAATGTTTTCACAGTTTCATCATTGTCTAAGCTTAAAGAAGTGTTTGATAACCGTAAATTTGGATCAATTGAGTTCAAAAATTCTTTAGAATTTGAAGCCCATTTTCTCAAAGGAAATTTGGCACTTGACAACATTTGCATTAATTGTTGGTGCAGTTCCATGGCTTGGGAAATTGAATTCGCTCCAGACATGAGATCATCAACATAAAAGTCTTCGAGAACTGCCTTAGAAGCCAATGGATATTTCTCTGCTTCTTCTTCTGCTAATTTTGTAGACATTTTACAGCCAGGTATGGTGCTGAGGCAGTGCCATAAGCCAGTCTTATTAATCTGTAATCCTTCACTGCATCATATTTTGATTTGCGCCAGACGATTCTTTGGAAATCTGGATCTTGTAAAGTTATTTGTCTATACATTTTCAATGTCTGCAGCAACCGCTATTTTATGCATCCTAAATTTAATAAGCAATGTAGTTAAATCAGTCTGTATTTGCGGTCCCACCATGAGTATATCATTAAGAGAAACACCATTAGATGATTTAGCAGATCCATCAAACACTACCCGGAACTTGTCACCACTTTTGTTGGGAACTGGATGGTGTGGAAGGTAAAGCTAGATTTGGCTGGAATATTAACTTCACTTTCAGGAACTAATTCCATGTGCCCCAGTTTTATATATTCGTCCATGAATTTATGATATTGTTCAAGTAGAGATTGATTTTTAGAAAAGCGACGTTCAATTTGTTGAAGACGGCGCAATGCAATGTCTCTAGATGATCCAAGTTCATTGTGTGAGTCATTGAATGAAAATTTGACATTGAATCTGCCAGTAGAATCACGAAAGAATGTTTTTTCGAAGTGATTTTCACATGCAATTTCCTCCTTTGAATAAGGTTTAGTTTCAGAAACTTCTTCTAGTTGCCAAAATTTATCAAGTTGATACTCGATTGCGGTACAACTAGCGTGATTTGTAATTATTGTTTTTGAGATATTGTTTGTTTTGCCTAAAACAACCCATCCGAAAAATTGTTTCTAGTGCAGTTAACGAATGTCCAGGACTAGTAATGTTTTTATGGAGCACTATTTCTCCAAACACATCTGCACCTAAGAGAATGTCTATAGGACCAGGCTGCAAGCAAGTAACATCAGCCAGTTGTATATTTTGAATGAATTTAATGCTGAAGCATCAATTTTGAATTGAGGAAGGTCACAAGTGATTTTGGGTATAATTAATGCATCTACAGTGATATGTGTGTTTTTATAAAATAGAGATGATATTTGCAATGATACCGAACCTGAGAGCTTACCTACATTTCGAGAACTAAGCCCATCAACATTTATGTTAATTCTATTACGTTTAAGTTGCAATAAATTTACACAACTTTCTCTAATAAATGAGCCTTGGCTTGCTGAATCGATAAGAATTCTGCATTTATGTAATGTACCATTAATGTCCTTAACATTAACAATTGCTGTTGGCAATAAAAGTGTTTTGTTACAGGTACAACTACATTATTACTACTAATAGTAGAATGTTCATCTGTTGTTTGTGTTTCGATTTTTGTATCATGTGTATTTTTCGAACACAATAATGTATTATGCAATTTTGAACATAATTTACACATGCCTGAGCGACATTTAGAAATAGGATGAGTTTTATTATCTTTTAAACAATTAGCGCATAAATGATGTTTTTAATTACATTCCATTTTTCCTTTACTGGAAGATCTAAGAAACTATCACAACTATGTAATCGCGAATGAGAATCATTTCGACAATAAATGCATAAATTAGAAACAATCTGAGATGAAAAAGAATATTTGTTTTGTTTTTGATTTGGAACCGTTTTCCCATCAAATTGACCTACTTTCTCTTTTTGGCACTTCGCCAAAGACGAAAGCGCACACGATCTATGCAGCATGAATGTTTTGAATTCCGCGAAAGAAGAAGCTTTTTTGTTCGATTGCTCTAACGTCCACACTCTCAGTGTTTCGTTATCAAGCTTACCCTTTAAAGAAAAATAATAATGGTATCCCAATGCTCAACAGGCTGTTTCAAAATTTTTAATGTATCAAGACATTGCTGTGTTGTATCAATTAATTTCCTCAAACCCGCTGCTGATTCATGTTTAAGAATAGGCTGAGAAATTAATTTATTTAATGCTGCATTTATGATTTCTGTTTCTGTTTTCAAAGCGCTCAGTAAGCATATCCCAAGCTAATTTGAAATTCTCATCTGTAATTTGAATAGACTGTAATAATGTATATGCTTCTCCCTTAACAGAAAGTTTAAGATATTGCAATTTTTGACTATTACTTAAACTATCATTATTACCAACACTCGATAAAAATAAATCACGAAAAGAAATCCAATCTATGTAATTAGAAGTGAAAACTGGTAATTCTATTCTAGGAAGTTTAACATTGTTGACATTAGTTACTTCTTTATGACAATTATTTTTTGAAAGTTTTCTTGATTCGTCTTTAAGAATGATTTTTAAATTACTTATTTTAGAAAACAGTTCATGCATTTCACTTTCAAATGTATCGAATTCTGAATCAGAACATGCATAAAGAATATCATTATTTAGTTTGTTTATTTTATTGTCTAAAGAATTTACGTTATTTTCATACACTTCAATAATAGAAAGAGAATTTGCTTGATTTTGTAAGTTATTGACTTGCGAAATTAAACGAGTTAGCTTACCTTTTATTATCTTTTTGGTTTTAAGAAGGGTATCCATTTTGGTTTTGTGACCTTCACTCAATCACTGGTTTTGTTGTTGTTTTTTGATTCAACAGTCGTTGGCCGCTTCTATGCATCACCAAAATAATTTTTTGCTAGTTTCGTTCATCGGCTCGACGGACCATAATATTGGCACACAGAAACGACACGTCCGTTCTTTTGAAATTTTATTGCTTGACTGACAAAAAACGATTATTGAGTTAGCGCCATCTGGTGCGCATAGAAATTAAATTTATACATTGAGTATACAGGGTCGGAACAAATGGGATAAATAATTTATTCCCTTATAAGTGTGAAGAAGAGGAAAATAAATTAGGAACTAAATGGTCATGTGACACGATTTCAAAATGTGCATTTTGATTCGGTCATTTTCTTCAAAATCTTACGATTTTTGGAGGAATAAAACTGGATTAAATATGCCAAGCGTAAATACTTTGAAAAGATGATGTCCCAATTTTAGTTGCATGTCTGGAATTCTAAAAGATGTATTGTAATTGATGAAAAAAATTGTGAAATTTTGAGTGATGTGGGAAAGATATGTACTTTGAGCTTTGATGAAAGGCACATCGATTCGAAATTGTGTTACGACTCTTCACTGGATGAAATAATAGGCCCATTTTGTAAAGATTATGTTATTTTATTGAGAGGATTAATTTTCCTTTTGAACAAGCCAAAATATTTTTTATTTCTACTGCAAAATGAATAAAAAAACTTTTATTTTCTGTAATAGAAGAAGTTGAACTCATTGATGTTCAAGTTCGAGTTATAATATCGGATCTTTGTGAGTATGGAAGAAACTGGAAATAGCCATTGACTTATCATATTTTAATCATTCGTCAAAAGATGAAATTTATATGCCTCATTATATCAAGTTATTGAGGAACCATTTTTTAGATAGGAATTAAGTTTTGAGTGACGGCACTGTAATAAATTCTATAAACTTATATGAGATATGGAATAAAGATGTCGGGAAAATAAAAATTTGCCATTAACTGAAGCCCCAACTTCTAACTAGTAAAGGAAACGAAAGGCAAAAGGCTACACCTGCAAAGATTTTATTTTCAGAAACTACTGCTAAAGCTATAAAGCATTTCACTGGAAATACTAAAGCGGCTGCATTTTTTTCATTAATCGATAATTTATTTGATTTTATGAAGAGATCTATCTGTACCAATACCTCCCAACAACAAGCCTTTAAATGCTGCTTTTGGAATGCAAAAAATATTTGATATTCAAAAAGAAACTTTTAACGCAATCAAGGAGGAAGTTTTCAATTTACGTGTATATGGAAAAAAAATCGATTTTGCCTTTTCAGAAAGGGATTATTGTTTCAATTCATTCTCTTTCTGGGTTATATGAAGGCTTGAAATCCATAAATATATCGTGTATTTTAACCAGTAGACTTATTCAAGATACGCTCGAAAGCCCCTTCAGCCAAATTAGAGGTCTCGGGAGAATCATGGACCATCCTTCTCCTTCTTAAATAATTATCAGCTTAAAAAAATTGCTCGCAAATAAATTACTCAATTTGTCTCCGAAAGTAACTCTTTAGAAAATGGACGTTTATTTAACGAGTGAAATATTAGACTCTGCATTTATTATAAAAGAATGTCAACAAATTATCAATTCTGCTGATTCTCAAGAGGATGCATTAAATCTTGAACTCTTAATTAATCCTCTTTACCATTATCTTCGGAAAATGAACTTGCCTCTTCCAATGCAAATTATGATATATCTCCATCTGAAGAAGCTATGGTTTATGTGACAGGTCATATTCCTGATAAAATTAAAGATAATTCACTTGGAACTATATCAAGAAATGCAGTGGCTAATCATCATTCCAAGTGGATTAATTTTGTTTCTGCAGCGGGAATTTACTATTCCAACAAAAGCATGGATGAAAATAAATGGGCATAATGTTTTGCAAATTTCATGGTGATACATTTTTTTAAGGGAAAAATATCTTTGCACTATTAATAAATGAGTTAGAGTCTTCTTACTATAAATCGAAAGGTAATTAAACCTTTTTGTCGAGTGAGAACACATTTATACGAATTAGGTATTTGAATAGAAATGCAGCGATGGTGTCTCATAATAAAGCTCAAAAAAAAAAAAAAAAAAAAATAAGAATTGGGTCAAAAGTCAAAAAATCAAGAAAAACTGAAGCTAATAGGTAAATATATTTTTATATTGGATAAATAATTTTAAGTTAATTTGAATATTTATAATAATTTTCGAGGATTTATTAAGTAATAATTGCAAAATTTACTAAATATTTGAGAGGCATTTGTAGTTTTTCCTACTCTGATTTAAAAAAAAAAAAAAAAACTGAACTTAGAAGTAAAAAATAAGTATTTTGCTTAGAAACTCCAGGCACTTATTCTCCTTCGATACCTGACTACGTCATCAACGGTAATTTCCAGATGTCAGTTTTGGGTATCATTTGAGCCACCCCTCATCTTTCCCTAGCCCTGCATTAAAATAATATGTTTAAGTACTCATGTTCACTGAATAGATGCTAACTGAAATAATGTATTTGTGTGATTTAGAAATGTGTAATGAAACGGACAAAAGCGTGAATTTTGTAATGAAACTTTTTCATCGGCACTATTTCAATTAAAAGTTCCTAGAATTATACAAGATTTCAAGTTTCCCAATATATCGAAAAATTCTTTTTTTTAATTTTAAATATGTATGGTAAAAATTTAGATGTATGGTCTTTTAGAATTCCCCTACAAAAATAATTTTTCTACAATTTGAAGAGCTATATGTATGTGTGTGTGTGTATTTTTAACTCAGTAAAAAATACATTTATAAAAGTAATTAGTTAAAACTACCTGTCGAATGTAATTGTCTGGCGCAATATTTATGTGATGCAGTACATTTGAAAAAAGCTAAGTGACTGGTGAAATCTGCTATTTTTTATAGGTAGTTTTGTCTGTTATTTCATTATAAAAAGAAGAGCAAATAAAAAATCGTAGAAAAAAAAAACAGCAGAAAAGTCGGTTTGAGTGTATATTTGCAATATATTTCGGCAATTATGTCTTACAATGACATATCACTCCATTTTTTCGATTCAATAAGTATGATTAAACTCAAATTCTAATCGTCATACAGTAAATTCATTGTATTCTCCATTGTTCGTGCTCCCAAAAACGAGTGGTCGACTTACAGCTCTACTAGCGATAAGTATCGTTCAGTTTCATTTTTCAAGAAGGAAAAAAAAAAATATTGTTTAAATTATCCACGGATGGCTTCTCTGCAGAGAGAGGCGCGTGCTCCTCGGCTTAGCGAAGACTTGGGCAGCCCAGAAAATAAGTCTCGAAAATCCCATGCGAATCTCGGATTAATTCTGTCTGAAATCTCGCGTGTGGTTCCGGCCTGAGCGCAGGCGCATTAAGGTCAACAGCACATGAGGCCACCACGCCTCCTCGTGAACAAAAGAGCGGGTCGTCTTCTCGAAAAACAGGTGGCAGCCGGGGGGGGGGAGGAGATTCGAAAGTCAGCCAACATGAACAGAGAACCCACTCAAGCTCTTGGGATGAGAATTACAGTTGGAAAGAGGCAGGTATTCACAAGGGCTGCTCCCTTCGGAAAAAAAGGGTCCCGAGTTCAGTACCAGACTCTGATAAACTTGAATAGGGTCCACTAAGCAAGAAAAATCTTCCGTGGGACATTTATAATGCTTGGATTTGTGGACTCCTAGATTATGTTAAGAATTGGCTCGGCATGTTTCCAAAACGCCACTTGGACAGCAATTTTCCATCGACTGAGAAACATGCGTACTTAGTATTCAAAACAAAATGGTATATAACAGTAAATATTAATGAAAAGGAATCAGTTCATATTTTTCTGGGACACAAGACAATAAGAGAAAATTTTGAAATAAAATGGAATCATTTTTTCTTGAATGATTTCTGATCAGAGAAACTTTCAAAACTCGTCGGCAAAAGATAATAAACAACTGAACTGAACTATGTTGAACTCCTTCAGAATAATGTTTCAACAAACAATTGAAGCACTCTTTCAGCAAATATAAGGAGAGAAATAATTTAACATAGTTTCACTTTGGAATAACTCATTATAATAATTAATATAATGAGATATATATATTTATATAGATTTCTCTCTTTATATTAGAGATTTCTCTCATTATATTATATCAAATATAAAGAGAGAAATATTTTAACATAGTTTCACTTAACTTGTCATAATAATTATTTTGAATATGTTGGAGTCTCGTGCTTTATTCACATCCCTTTCATTCAAAGTAAAGCTCCGCAGCTAAGCGATTTCCTAGATTAGCAGTTCATTTCCAACTAAGTTATACAGTGAGTGAGTGATTGGTTTACATTGAAGGGCAACGCTATTCTAACGTTTTCGGAAATCTCTACTATTCAAAAGATGGAATTACACGCTATTTGGAGAGATCCGCCTGCCCACACTTGGTACTTAGGAAAAAAAAAAAAAACTTCGTTGGTGGCACAAGCTCGGTATCCCTAGGGTACAGCAGACTGTTCTTTGCGTTTTATGGAGTGACCACATTAAGTCCCTTTCTTTTCAACAGGGCCAGAAAATCTTTCTGGAGTGTCACTGGTACAAGGTTGATCTGTCCTCCCGAGACATATTCTTCACTGTCTTCACTGACTAAATTTTACTGTGAACGAGGTTTTCGAGAATAATATTTTATTTTTAGACTTTTTAATGATTTTTGGTTCTATGGAGATGGCTTAGCATAGCTGCACCACATCTGGGATTAGAAACAACAAGAACAAGTTAACGAACATAATCCGTTACAAGACAATGTTCGTTACCCGAGGCATTCGTAAACCGATCATTAATTCACCACAGTTTTTTTTTTAATCGAATTAGTTGTTTTGAAGACCTTAAAAATTAAATTTCGAAAAAGGACATATAATTTCCTAGCAAGTTAATTAAAAAAAATAATACATAGATATAGTCATGCATAATAATCATTCCTTTTCAGTTTTATTTATGGGACGTTAAAGAACATATCCAATGTCGATTGCTTTTTTCTCTTTTTTGACTTTCCACTGAAGTGATCAATAGTATAGTTGTAATAAATATCCCTACCTTACTGATATCAGCTTGGTTTGGGTGTCATACTAAGACCATTATGTTCTGACATGCTTCCATTTTTTCAACGAATGAATAAAGGGAGGGGTGGGGTTGCTCAAAATGAAATTAGTTTCGGTTTTGAATGAACTCAAAACTGATTCTGATTGGCTACTTTGACTATAGTATTCTAATGGTAAAAAAAAAAAAAAAAAAAAAAAAAAAAAAAATTCCTGTATAGAACTTTGAAGTTATTAATAAGCAAGCGCGATATAATTCAAAAGAGATGGAAAAGGATTTTTGAACTATTAGATTTAGCAACCCTGCATATCTCCAAGAGCCGAGAAGTTCTCGTAAGAATTCGTTTTAGTTCGTAATCAGAATTATTGCAGAACACAATCGTTATTGCAGAACACAAAAAAACTTTCTTATAAGTGTTCGCTGTCTGATTTGTACGCAGCCTGAACTATTCGTTAACCGATCACCCACTGTACTTAACTAAGTTTTGGATTATTTTTATAATCCTTTTAATCGATGGTTTTGATATCAGTGATAAATTATAAATACGAAACAATATTTGGTGTTCTTTTATGTATCCATGAAACGGTTTCAATTACAAAAAATAAAAATCATAAATTCGTCTACCGGGTTTTCAATAACTTCATCTTTTTTTGTTTTGGAATCTAATACTTTTCTTCTCGATTTTTTTTTTTTTCAGAATAATGTTTTAAAATTTTTAAATTGTTGGTAAGTTCTTTCGCTTAACCTAAAATGCGTTAAATTTGGTTCTTAAATTCAAGATTTCAGTTTTATTCTTATTGTCTAAATTAAAAATAGAACGAAGAACAATCGGTTTTGTTCGAAATAATTTATAGATAATGTTAATTTTGGTCAATATAGCAAGTTAAACTTTTTTAAGTATTAAATAAATGAGACTTTTTTGT
>CM057818.1:27427771-27729397 GCA_030067965.1 Latrodectus elegans | reverse complement strand
ATCCCATACGAATCTCGGATTAATTCTGTCTGAAATCTCGCGTGTGGTTCCGGCCTGAGCGCAGGCGCATTAAGGTCAACAGCACATGAGGCCACCACGCCACCTCGAGAACAAAAGAGCGGGTCGTCTTCTCGAAAAACAGGTGGCAGCCGGGGGGGGGGAGATTCGAAAGTCAGCCAACATGAACAGAGAACCCACTCAAGCTCTTGGGATGAGAATTACAGTTGGAAAGAGGCAGGTATTCACAAGGGCTGCTCCCTTCGGAAAAAAAGGGTCCCGAGTTCAGTACCAGACTCTGATAAACTTGAATAGGGTCCACTAAGCAAGAAAAATCTTCCGTGGGACATTTATAATGCTTGGATTTGTGGACTCCTAGATTATGTTAAGAATTGGCTCGGCATGTTTCCAAAACGCCACTTGGACAGCAATTTTCCATCGACTGAGAAACATGCGTACTTAGTATTCAAAACAAAATGGTATATAACAGTAAATATTAATGAAAAGGAATCAGTTCATATTTTTCTGGGACACAAGACAAAAAGAGAAAATTTTGAAATAAAATGGAATCATTTTTTCTTGAATGATTTCTGATCAGAGAAACTTTCAAAACTCGTCGGCAAAAGATAATAAACAACTGAACTGAACTATGTTGAACTCCTTCAGAATAATGTTTCAACAAACAATTGAAGCACTCTTTCAGCAAATATAAGGAGAGAAATAATTTAACATAGTTTCACTCTTTGGAATAACTCATTATAATAATTAATATAATGAGATATATATATTTATATAGATTTCTCTGTTTATATTAGAGATTTCTCTCATTATATTATATCAAATATAAAGAGAGAAATATTTTAACATAGTTTCACTTAACTTGTCATAATAATTATTTGGAATATGTTGGAGTCTCGTGGGTTATTCACATCCCTTTCATTCAAAGTAAAGCTCCGCAGCTAAGCGATTTCCTAGATTAGCAGTTCATTTCCAACTAAGTTATACAGTGAGTGAGTGATTGGTTTACATTGAAGGGCAACGCTATTCTAACGTTTTCGGAAATCTCTACTATTCAAAAGATGGAATTACACGCTATTTGGAGAGATCCGCCTGCCCACACTTGGTACTTAGGAAAAAAAAAAAAAAACTTCGTTGGTGGCACAAGCTCGGTATCCCTAGGGTACAGCAGACTGTTCTTTGCGTTTTATGGAGTGACCACATTAAGTCCCTTTCTTTTCAACAGGGCCAGAAAA
Organism: Latrodectus elegans; assembly: GCA_030067965.1. Lineage (NCBI taxonomy): Eukaryota > Metazoa > Arthropoda > Arachnida > Araneae > Theridiidae > Latrodectus > Latrodectus elegans. The sequence continues at coordinate 27,728,147 of CM057818.1, read as the reverse complement.
TCTTTCTGGAGTGTCACTGGTACAAGGTTGATCTGTCCTCCCGAGACATATTCTTGACTGTCTTCACTGACTAAATTTTACTGTGAACGAGGTTTTCGAGAATAATATTTTATTTTTAGACTTTTTAATGATTTTTGGTTCTATGGAGATGGCTTAGCATAGGTACACCACATCTGGGATTAGAAACAACAACAACAGGTTAACGAACATAATCCGTTACAAGACAATGTTCGTTACCCGAGGCATTCGTAAACCGATCATTAATTCACCACAGTTTTTTTTTAATCGATTTAGTTGTTTTGAAGACCTTAAAAATTAAATTTCGAAAAAGGACATATAATTTCTAGCAGTTAATTAAAAAATAATACATAGATATAGTCATGCATAATAATCATTCTTTTTCAGTTTTATTTATGGGACGTTAAAGAACATATCCAATGTCGATTGCTTTTTTCTCTTTTTTGACTTTCCACTGAAGTGATCAATAGTATAGTTGTAATAAATATCCCTACCTTACTGATATCAGCTTGGTTTGGGTGTCATACTAAGACCATTATGTTCTGACATGCTTCCATTTTTTCAACGAATGAATAAAGGGAGGGGTGGGGTTGCTCAAAATGAAATTAGTCTCGGTTTTGAATGAACTCAAAACTGATTCTGATTGGCTACTTTGGCTATAGTATTCTATTGGTAAAAAAAAAAAAAAAAAAAATCCTGTATAGAACTTTGAAGTTATTAATAAGCAAGCGCGATATAATTCAAAAGAGATGAAAAAGGATTTTTGAACTATTAGATTTAGCAATCCTGCATATCTCCAAGAGCCGAGAAGTTCTCGTAAGAATTCGTTTTAGTTCGTAATCCGAATATGTGTTACTGCAGAACACAAAAAAACTTTCGTATAAGTGTTCGCTGTCTGATTTGTACGCAGCCCGAACTATTCGTTAACCGATCACCCACTGTACTTAACTAAGTTTTGGATTATTTTTATAATCCTTTTAATCGATGGTTTTGATATCAGTGATAAATTTGAAATACGAAACAATATTTGGTGTTCTTTTATGTATCCATGAAACGGTTTCAATTACAAAAAAATAAAAATCATAAATTCGTCTACCGGGTTTTCAATAACTTCATCTTTTTTTGTTTTGGAATCTAATACTTTTCTTCTCGATTTTTTTTTTCAGAATAATGTTTTAAAATTTTTAAATTGTTGGTAAGTTCTTTCGCTTAACCTAAAATGCGTTAAATTTGGTTCTTAAATTCAAGATTTAAATTTTATTCTTATTGTCTAAATTAAAAATAGAACGAAGAACAATCGTTTTTGTTCGAAATAATTTATAGATAATGTTAATTTTGGTCAATATAGCAAGTTAAACTTTTTTAAGTATTAAATAAATGAGACTTTTTTGTTAAATCATTTTATATATTTATATACATAGACTTTAAGTGTCAGATACTGTTTTAATATCAACATCTGTGAGTTTTTCAAGTACATACTTGTTTTTCGACTGGTGTATTAATTAATGATCCAATCAATAATCAAATATCCCAGTAGAAAAACTAAAATTTAATAACTTTTTTATTATTTGACGTTGATTTACCTTACTCATTTTACACCTGCTCCACGCAAGAGCTGTAACTGGATAGCATTGTTTTGTTTTTACGTATAAAGATGGCTGTTGTAACAACGCTTCATTGGTATGGAATTTGTATAAACTGCTTCAACAATTTTGGTTTCTCATTGAGTGTCGCATAAAATAATCTTTAAATTATTTTTTTGTAGGATTTCCCACCTTTTTGTAAATACAAAAAGGGTTGAAATATACCAAAAAGTTCGCAATATCGGAATTAGAAGTGGTAGTAAAAATTAATATATTAAAATAGTGTGATAGGCAAAGCAAATAAACTCCGTTTCGGAAATTATTCTAGACTCCCCTTCGTGTTTCTTCCATTTTCTAGGCTTCCCTTTACATTTCTATATAAAACAGTATCGCTTTCGTTCTCATTTCTTATCAGTTGCTTCCCATAAATCCTATTAATGACTTATTTAATATTTTTCTTCAAAATGTAGATACCAAATAATATGGAAATACCAAAGTACCATTCATTTTTGTTGAGAGCTTCGTTACCTAAAGCGGAAATAATTTCTTCTTCTGATTCATGTACTAAGCGATTCTATTTTTTGAATTTTTATTCTTCTTATTTTGTTTACTTGATCCATGAGACAGTCATATTGGCTTTTCCTTCTCCATAATTTAATCCCTCTGTTTTTCTCATGCGTTATTCGAATTGGAAGATTTTCACATGCTAAAAACGGAATTACATTCGCATTTAATTGAAATAATAATTTAAGTCCATTTTTTAATTTATATTAATTTCATTTCAATAGTCAAACATAAACTTAATTGTTTTAATAATTCTTTCCAAACTCGCCAGAACTTTTTTCTCGATTTGACACAGGAATTGTAAGTTCTAATGTTAAAGCAATTTCATCATCAAAATTACTTAAAAAAAAAAAAAAAAAAAAAAAAAAAAAATCTATTAATGATTTTTTTTAAATGTATCTTTTTTTTTTTTTCCTTCTTTTTCTTTTCAGCTAATTTGTTTTTCAAACCATAAAGTGGTTGTTTTTTTCATTCCGGTTAAGAACATGATTACGTTACTCTATTACAATTTTCATTGGTTTAAATATTTTGTGACATCAAATAACTTTTCATCTTTGTCACATCCATATTGAGACGGTGTCGTAAGTCCGACTTGTTGACGAATTCGCTCCCTGCATTCAAATCGTATTCTTAGAGCCACAGCAAACAAAGCGGAATTCTTCCTCGAATGTCTGAGAATAGTGCCGAAGTTCCTTCCGTTTATAAAACGATTTCTTATATAAAAAGTGAAGCATCGGTTTGAGAAGATGTTTCCCATTGATTCAAGCCATTAACACGTTGACAATAGAACAGCAGAAAAAAAAATGAAAAAAGACATGACAAAACATCCACTTTATAATTAGATGAAAACGGCAAGGACGATTTAAATTTTTAAAAATTTTATTTATTATTAGAATTTTAAATTAATAATTGATATATTTGTAAACAAAATCTCATTTAAATCTTAAGACTAATGTCTTATTTACGATATATTTAAAAAAAATTTCATTTAATTAATATTATTGAAATAACAAAAAGCAGATTTTGGAAACATAGACTCAAAAAATTTCTTTTACTTTGATTTATTTTTGAGACGCAATTAATTTTTTTGCTTGTCTAATTCTTTTTGCTTGAAAATTACTCACTTATCTTAAAATTGTGTAAGCAGTTCAAAGCTTTGCAATTACTAAATCCAATCAAAACCAGAAGAAACACTTACGAGGAATATTAATAATCTTCATTTCTTTACGCTGGCTATTTACAATTAAAAAAAAAATTCTAAAAACCTCATTTTTGGTAAAAATTCTCTGAAGTCAAGAGTCAAATAACAAAAACTAAACACCTGCATCACATCAAGAAATAGTCTAAAGATTGTTGTTGTTGTTACCCCAGCCTACTTCCCTGAACCTAGCCCAGTTAGGTGGAATCAGCCGGATGGGAGGTATCGTCATTTTGAAGCAAGTATCCAGCAGAAGAGCCCTCACTACTTGACCAGTCACAGAAAAGAGATATCCCTTCGCTTGGAGGATATTGCGACCATCACCTATTGAATATGCTGCCATTGCCTTCATTAAACAATGATGAATTTTCAGTCAAGGCGGTATACAATTCCACTCTTTTCCGATCGTGAGAACGACACTCTGCTAGCCAGACCATCGCGATCTTAATTTGAAGACTGTTGAAATTTAGAAATCTACGATAATTTTCGCACCACTGACAATGATAGAAAAGTTATTGCATTTAAATATGAAAGACTAAGGTGGTGTACCCACCCCCCTCCATCGAGGAGTGTCAGCACTCTCCAGAGGGTTATCCTTCCCTCATAATTCCCCATTATTGGGGTGCACGGGAGCAGTTCGGAAACTTTACCTCTGAAAACGATTCAAAATTACTTTTATTTAGGTAAAAAACCATAATTATATCAATAAGTTAATAAATTATATATTTATCGTTGCTGTTAACAGCCTCTTCCTCTCGACCAATCTATTGATGTCGTTCCACCAAAAATTGCCTGAAGGTGGGAAGAGGTTGTAAACAACAACGGCGAATATATAGTTGATTAACTTATTTATATAATTATTGTTTTTTGTTTAAATAAAAGTCTTTGGTAAAAGCGCTACGAACTTATTTCCCAACCTATTATACACACATACATATATGTAAGTATATATATATATATACGTAAATATGTACCTCGTAAATATGCACCTCTGCCACATGGATCCCGAAACATAGGATTTAAAATGATTCCATTGAAACGCTCAAAACTACGCATACTGTTCTGAGGAAAAAAGTATGAATAGATGGCGCTGTCACATATTATTAAGAGTGATTTCATGACACTTTAGATTTTGTTTCGATTGTGAGAAAGAGAGAGAGGGAGGAAGTTCTCCCAACCTCTCTTTCGATGGAATTAGAAGTTCCTTTAGATTTCTTGAATATAGGTGTTTTGGATTTGTGTGTAATTGTTCAATGTGTGTGAATTCTGTGTTTATTAAATTTGTTTTTGTTTATAATATATGATCTCCTGTTTATTTTCCCGAGCCGTGTTTTGAATTTGCTCTTTTGATTTCAGATATATTTAGATTATTGATTTTACTTAAATTTTTTAAGTCCCATTCAAAATTAAGTATTTTTAATAAAACATTTTCTATAGTTCCAATTCATGATTGGCTGGAGATATTTTGCACAGGAATAAAAGACACTTCTAAAATAGAAGTTTTTATGGAGGTAACAACCAGACAAAAAACAGCAACAAAAGCATAACTTTTTACAGTGTCTTCTTTTCTCTGCACAAAAAAACTGTTATTATGAGAACCGACATGTAGCTGCTCAGCGAACTGCCTTTTAGTTATTCAGGTATGCAAAATAAGATACCTTTAAGGAACAGATGAAGAAGTTATTCAGAATCCAGTTTAATTTAAGAAAAGCACCCGCCAATGGGTTACTGTCTATTTGTTGCCGGGATAACAAGAATTGTATTACTTTCAAGAGGAGAAAGGAATGTGCATTTTTAGGCGTACTTAATTTTGGGTGACAATGTTGGCGATCTATTTTGTTATTATTTTTAAAAAAGTTGTTTTTTATATTAATTACATATTATTTAAATTTTACAAATCAAATTTAAATTTAAAATTGATGTCATGTTCATAAATACTAAACAAAAGAAAAAATAATTTATCCAATTAGTAAAATTAACTTATTCAAAAAAATTTCAAGCGAAGTATTTTTGTTCACTTTTTCAAAAATCTTCATTCTGTAATCGGCCAAGGCCGTCCGTTAATAATTAGTAGTAACTAAACTATATTAATATAATCATCAAGTTTCGCAGATGATTATAATATTCAATATGCATTTTCAATTGCAATGTGGAAGAAGTTGTCTCATAATTGAAAAAACATTTAAAAAAATTTAATATATATATTAAAAATAAATCATTAATATAACACGTGTGACTACTAACAATAAAAATGCATGCGCAACGCTTAATACTTTAAACAAGGGGAGGTATCGCAGATATTTAGGAATTTAGAACAATCTTCTGCCGGCCAACTTATCTAGTGGTCAGCGTGCATGACTACGGATAGGGAAGTCCTGGGTTCGAATCCTGGTTCGGGCATGGATGAACTTTCTCTCTATATATATCCTGTCTTTCTCCTTTCTTTGTGTGTGAATGGTTGCCTACCCTACAAACGGGTGTGTATACAGAAGAAGTCGGACTCCACACCAAATACAGTTCAGTTGGAAAAGTGGAGCAGCGCACCCCAATTTGCCGGACTGGCTGGCACACGAGAACAACAACAAAACAATTTTCTACAAACTATTCTGTCTAAATTTGGCATAAAGTGTGCAGCCCAATAGGTCATTTACCTCTTTTTGAAGAAATTTTTGGTTTCGTTACCTAACATTTCTGCATAACGTAGGTTTTTATTTATTTATTTTTTCTGAAAGGAGTCCCCATTGCTGCCTGCCTAACAAGCTGTCCTTCTACCTAAAAATCTTTTTATTGAATGAAAAACAACAAAATACATTAACTTGCAATTTGCAAGTGAGAGTTACATAAGATTATTTACACAATATTAATAAATTTTCTTTTGATTATATTTCTTGAATATAATATTACAATAAATGAAGAAAAACAATTTTTATTTATTTCATGACACACCCTGTATATATATATATATATAGATATATATATATATATATACAGGGTGTGTCATAAATTTGTGCAAACTTTAAAACTTAATTAAAAACGAAAAACAAATAATGTTAAAAGAGTGTGGTTTGCTGGAATGGCAGTACAAAAAAAGCGGATATTTTTGAGAACAAAAAATATTAGTTAGAAAAATTACCAATAGGTGGTGCAGATGATGAATGTTTTAAGCAAATTAACACAATACTAATACAATTCTGGATTTTCAAAGATTTATTTAAGCTGAAGTTGTTCAATATGACCTACACCAGATTGTATGAGGCAAGCAAAACGAGTCTCGACACCTGTGAGAGCTGAGTACAGCATGTCTGGAGGAATCCCATACACGATCTGCTGAATGGCTTCTTTAAGTTTCGCCAGTGTGGAATAGCCAGACCGGTACAACAGGGATTTTAAATAACCACACAGCCAAAAATCTACAGGAGTCAAATCTGGTGATGATGGGGGCCATTTGATCTTACAGCCTCGACTTAATCACTCGGTCTTCACCAAACGTTCGCAAAAAAAAATTGTTTTTACTGAGGGGGCGGCATCAAATGAAGAGTCCATGTCCATTCAGGTGTTGTATTGTCAACCTGATTTGCATAAATCAGCTTCGTGTAGGCACCGCAGTACCACCCGTCAGCCATGTTTTGAACTAATTTTTTGTTGATAAAAAATTCGCCCTCTTTTTGATGCCATGGGTGTAAACCACACTTTTTATATAATTTGTGCTTTTTTAATTATTTTTTAAAGTTTGCACGTATTTATGGCGCATCCTATATAATTTACCTATTAATTTTTCTAATAATTAAATATTTAACAATTATTCAAAGCTACATGGCGTTCACCGGTGGTCACCCACACTACAAATGCCACCAATTCATAATACTCTCAACTAATATTTGGAGTAGATGGTTCTCTTTACTATAGTAACCACCACCCACCAGATTGACTGGCAAGCTATTCTTATGTTAAATAGATTATAATGTTTCTTTTGACTTATTGTTTTATCCTTTTGGCTTTAAAAAAATTCCATTCAAATAAAAAAAAACATGAGGGTTAATACATTGTGATTTCCAATGCATCCAATTTTTAAAACAGAATTTGCAATTCCTTTGTTTTATAGATGATAGTTGCTGGAAAAACTTATTTCTTTCGCTCTCTGGCCGGCACCCAGAATTAAAAAATGCCAGAAATACCAGTCTTCTATTAAGACGCATTTTTCAGCAAAAAGATTCCCAAGGAATAAATTCCAACCATTTCGTGGAGCGAATCGGAGCACTCAATGCTGGTGTCTCATTGACTGAAGCACGACTCATGAATAGAGACCGCTCTGCCAAACAATCGAGATCGAAAGAAAAAATAAAAATGCGCGAGGCGCTCTTTTCCCACGCTGCATTTCTGTGCCACATCAAACGAATTCGAGCGAAATAACAGGCGGGTCCATTACCAGTTTCTTTTATTCGCGTATTTTATTTCAAAATTGGTTCACATGCGGTAAGGAATCAAATTTTTTTCCCACTTTAATTTACTGAGAACTTGACATTTCAATTTTCAAATATTTACTTTTAAAAATGCTCATTCCTTCTGACAGGGATTTTTGGAGAATGAAACTTTATTGCCGATCATTATAATACCTCTACAGTATTTTAAATATTAAGTAATACAAACCACAAAGTAATACTTTCTGCAAATAGCGAATCCCTCTGGTAAAGGACGGGTTTCTTCGTCGACGCTCATCTCGTGCGATGAATGAGGAGTGGCTTGAGACCCCCCCCCCTCCTATCGTCACCTGAGTACGCGTGCAATAAATTTTTCCTGGAATGCCACACCTCTTAAGAGATTGTGAATCATTGTCTCCGTTAATTAAGGTCGTGCTTACTGTGAATTTATTCTTTTTTCATTTTTTTCCTGATTCCACCAAGCTCTCATCGTTTTCTCGATTGGTGGTACCCGAAAATGATTCTCTGTTTTCATGTTCTTTAGCGTTCGCAATCACAATACACTTGTACTATGTTATAGCAATGTTTATATTATTTCGGAGCTATAACTAGCCTACTTAAATAATAAATACTAACTTCTGAAATGATTTACCACCGTCTCTTGCCAACAAATGTATAAAAATGAAACAGAAGACATTTCATACACTTAAAAATCGTTCATAAAAATTGGAATCTTTAAGCAAACTCAGATGCGCAATCATAGATGACCACTCATGCGCCTTCATTGAGCTCTACGTAACTGTAATATTCTCTCACTTCGCAATTGCGTGGGAAATTTTTAAATGAAAACCTAAGTAAGACGCACCTCGTTTCGCATACCTACTTTCAAAGAATAAAAGTGCTTCAAAGAATAAAGTACCCTTTGCATTATTTTAGGAAATGTAGCTCAAAAGAGCTGCCTATTGAGGGACAGAATATTACCAAAAAATCATAAGTTCAAAGTTAATAACTTATTCGATGTTTCATTTCATGAAGAGCGTTTATCTGGTACCGTCGAGTGGACAGTCGGGTGGTCAAGGCTGCTGCAACCTTCATTCTTCGGTTCCCATTCGGGAGAGATTTCTGCAGACACGTGCATGCACCGTGGTACCAGCAAGCCCTAGCTGTACTTTCAAGTTGAATTATTCAGAATACTGGCCTACCAACTGCCGTCTCGTCATTTAGGACCTTGGTCAGGTGACGAGATCACTCTTGAGTGAGCACCATCGTATCCATACGAGCAGGACGACATTGGACGTTGTTCCACCTGCATGCTTCCCTGCACCTAATCCTAAATTGGGCTATTTCCATTAGATAGAAGCAGCCGAATGGAATCTTCGGGATTTTGAACCAGGGACCACGCAGAAGACCCTCAATACTTCTCATCATTAGGCCAACCTCAGAAGTGATCGAGAGTTAGCTAGGACTTGGCTGGCAATTCATGATATATTATCATAAATTAGATTGACATTTCAAGAAAGAATAAAGTAGAAAATCACATTGGGAATGATAGTCGAACAGTAGAATTAAAATAGTAGAAACAGAGCTGTACTCTGTAGATTCCAGTCGTTGGCCATAATTTCTTTTCTAAGCAGAGAGCCTCAGCGGCTTTCCGTAAGATCAGCAATGTGAAGCTTGCCGTGATGAGTGACTGGAAGGGTGACCACTTCCACTCTTACTATACTGTTGGGGATGCATCCACCTTCATTTGTGATGTCCGAAGTCTCCCCTCTGTTGTCGTGTGGATGTAGAGAGGAGGGCGCCACCTCAGGTGGGACCTCATCACTTGTCCGTGGATCAAAATGATGATTGTTTTAAAATTGGTGAAAGGCGCGAATATTTTAAGCTTGTTAACCTCGAAGTACAGTACAGGACCTACTTGGCCGTTATGTATATATTTCCTAGATTAAATGTCGGCATAGCTATTATAAAGAGCTTTTGACATATGTTAACAGTATATCGTCCCCGTTTCAGTTACTGGTACTGAAGTGTTTTGATTATAAAATTGAAAGTTCAATCCTAGACATTGTTATAAAACATCAAGTAGTTGCATTTTCTTAGCTTACATATTTGCCATGAAGTAGATTGTCCAGTCCCCTCCCTTGCTGCCCTCTTCTCCGACAGCATTCTTTGGTATACCACAACATTCAGATAGTTAAATACTGCAGTGGCCTTGTTGATTGCTCTTCTTATCGGGAGACAGTGAACAAGATTGGTATCCATGAATAAATCTGTACCAAAATATGAGACATGGCAAAAAAAGAAAAGATAAAAGGATTCTTTTATTCGGTAGTCATACTGTGGGAAATTCTTATATCAAATTTATGCGCAATATTATTTTAAAAACAACTTGCAAAATTCATTTCGGAACTCTCAGTAACATCGTGACAAAATGTAGAAAGAAAAATGCGTATTGAGATTTTGCTTTTCTGACGCTGGTCTGTAAGATGGGTGCTCGGAAGTCTTCCTTCGTGACTATGAACCACTGCCTGTTAGAGTCCTCTAGGAAAAAAAATACCGGTTAATATCTTGCAATGGCTTTCTGCCGCTAGGCTGCCTATTGCATACTGGGTTTTGATAATACATGTATGTCGGGGGTGGCTGCTTGGGAGTTTTCCAAGCTTTCTTTCCTCCGAGAAGTGACATTGGTATGCATAATCTTTTCGAAAAACAGGAAGCAATCGATGTTCAAATGCAGCAATGATCATTTGGTAGATTATCCACAATGCGTTTCTAAGGTTGTTCATGGACTGGTCCATCATAGTCTAATGTGATTTAAGTCATATGTATGCTACCTGCACAAGAGCTTCATTATTGTCATAGAAAATGAGTGGAGGCCTCGCTGGCCTGGTTGGTCAGGGTGTCCTTTTTATCACCCGAAGGAGTAAATACGATTACCGACTTAAGCAAAGATCCACCCTGTTTCCTAAAGGCTTCTAGGACACATCCAATACATCGTGATCGCAATGTCCTCTAAGAGAAATGATATTCCTTGGGATAGCATGTCAAGTATGGGGTTATTCTGATGATGGGGGTTATTCTGATACGTCCATATGACGAAGACTCTCACCTAGCAGCTTCCATCTAACTGGTAGAGACCACTTCACGACTAAGTACAGGAAGACACGCTGGCCCAAAAAAAAACAGAAAAAGAAGCAAAGAAATCACTATTGTGTGGTTAATGAACTCCGATGATGAGTTCCGTTAAATTAAAAAGTAGTTTTGAACCTCTACAGCTTAGAAATTCCGTTTAAAGGTGAATTTGATAGGAAATATTTCTCTGTGCTTGTACTCTCTCTCAAAGCGCTTCGAGAAATATTGAATGATTATCATCTGATGTTTAAAAACAGTCTCTGTTATTCTACCAAGCATCTCAGTTGATTTCCCTTAATATTCAAGCAAACACGCGCGTGTCTCCGCCGCACCTCATGCCTCGATATTCAACGTGGCCTACAAAGCAGTGAAACGACGCCCCCAAAGAGGCGAAGCCCATATCTGCTTCTTTGACCGAGAACCCTGGGGTGCGAAGTGAATGACCCTGTTTGGCGGTCAGCCTAACGCGAAATCCCCTGAGTTTGGTTCTCATAAATGCCCGGTATGGAATTGAATTGACACATTAAATAAGTGATGAAAATTTAGGTTCTATTTATTGATTTATTGAAAAGGTATTTAAAAGGAATGGTAAACAAATCAATATATATATATATATATATATATTATATATATATATATCTATAATTAATTTACTTTGTGATGAATACCTTAATGACCTTAGTAGAGTTCAATTAATTTTAGTTTTAATATTTTTCATATTCATTCTTCAAAGCTTGTACTTAAAAATCAAAATTATAAAAATAAAATGTATGAAAATGTTATCTTCAATCAACTTAATAGAATCTATGATATATGTAATAATTTAAACAATATCAATAAACAAATAAAAAGACCGTAATATATTCTAACTTATAACATTCCAATTAACTTTATTAAACACTATTTGGCTAGTTGAGCATTGCTTATAAGAGTGAAGTAAGGCGTAGTTTTATACTACAGAGGGGTCACCCAAGCCTTGAATGTCTTATAAGAAGCTTGAAATGCCAATAGTGTTTTCCCTTAGGCTTTAAATTCATGTATTTATTAGGTTTAAACGTAATGTTTGGAGCGGTTCTTACAGGTTTGGATCTGGATTTAATTTTAATTATTATAAATTAAATGTATGTTAGAAATATTGGATTTAATATTGTATTTTGGCTTGACTTTTACTTCTTTGATTCTGGTTTGATACTTTGGATTAATATTTTTAGTGTGGCTTTGGGGTGTATTGGCTTCTCTAAGACTATGTCCTGGGAAAATGCAGAAAAGCCATACTTTGTACCAATATGGTCAACACCCCCTCAAGAAGCTGGATATGTTGGTACTTCATTCCATTTTCCTTTACTCTATTTTCCTTGAAAATTTCAATTATATATTGAACATTTTTCCTTCTGTTTACTATATTTCGTATTTTCAATGCATTATTCTTCACCTAGTATTTAATTCTTATTCTCAATTTTGTTTTTGATTAATTTTATAAAAATTTACAATTAATTATAAATATATATATATATATATATTGTAAATGTATATATATATACATAATATATATATATTTATATATATATATATATATATATTGTAAATGTATATATAATATATATATATATAATTATCAAATGTCAGAAATTGCTGTTTACATGGTTTGAGTGAGCTATGCTTAAGAAAATGGCCACATTTTTCACTAACAATTATTTAAAAGACAAATAATCAATGAGAATATTTGATAAAAAAAATCATATGCCTTATTGTTCACAATATCATTTTAGTAAAAGAAGAAATCATATTCCAATTCAAAAACGTTTTATAGAGTATAATGCGAAACGAAGTCTCATTATCTCTCTAACGAACTCTTTAATTAGTTTCGTTTTGGAAAACTCAGAAAGAGCCATAATGATTCTCCCTGAGGGTTATGAAAAAAATCTTTATTTGTGCCTTGAGGGAAAAAAAGGATGCAGGCTGATCCTATCTCCCGGTGACTAACCCATTCGCTCGCCCTCGTAAATGAGCCCGATTGTGAGGCTTATTTTGCGAGTGCAATCGGTGGCTGATTGGGAGTAATGCCCTGGAGGAAAGAAGTATGCCATCCATTTTTCTGATTTGGGAGGGAGAGGAACTTCTTTGCTGAGAGAGATAATAAGTTTAGAGATAGGCTCAGCTCTTTAAGGAAGTCGAGGAGAAAAACAATGCCGATTCGTGAATGCTAGGCTGGAAAATGCACCTGCTCTGGAGAACGCTGGTGCAATTACTGTGTGATAATATGCTTGAACCTCAAACAAGTCAAAAACGATTTTATGCATACGTGTGATCCTAAAGTGAATATAAATCAATTATTTCATGAAATAACTAGACAAGTCTGTTAAAGTATTAAATATATGGAAATGTTGATTCTTTACCTGGTTATTTTATAAAATAATTAGTTATTCTGTGAAATAAATAATGATAAACCACTAAAGTAAAAAAAAAAAATTCAAAGTTATTTTAAAAATAAATTGATCATACATTGTTAAGCATTCTCTAAATTCTACCTACAACTGAACTGAATGAACCGTACATACTAAGTGTTTTTGCACAGCGGATCAAAACTGACAGAAAGCGGTTAAAACCAGTTCAAAGAAATTCCGGGTGCTCCATTTCGTTCTTCAGCAATCAAGCAATCGTTATTCTAAACCTAACTAAATCGTAAAGTTCGATACATTTATGTACTTTAACTGACTTATCTAATTGTTTTCCTGGAATATCTTGTTATAAATATTTTATGAAATAACGGATTTCTCACTTAAACGGCAACGTAAATTTAAAAGCAAGTCGAAACGTGTTTGTAAGACGATGAAGCTTCCTGTAAGGAATCCTTTGTCACTAAAGTTTTAGAAGCTTTTGGAATTAGAACCATTTTCCAGCCCCAAAACACGTAGAACTGTGGCTCGCACACGGTTATCAAAATCATAGAAATACCTGTGAATATAGGTGGCATTATCAATGCGCTTCTTAGTGTTAAAGTAGAATAGACACCAGTTTTTTTATAAATCGAAATGTATATATACTGGTTGCATGAGTTTCGGATTCGTTTTTCAAACCAGTTAAAACTTCCGATTTCTTAGATTTTCAAACAGGCCAAATTGTAAGAGCCCGCCTATGTGGGGTAAGTATTTTTGTTGCGCCAGCATGTTTCCCTGTACCTAACCGTCAGTTGGTACAGGGAAACATGTACTCGTTCGATAGAAGCAGCCGAGTGGAATGTTCATGATTTTGAAGGGAACCAGCAGAAGACCATCAAGGCTTGGTATGCCATTCCCAGAGGTATCATTTCATTTGATGGACATTGCGACCACGCCCAGTTTTAACATGCCCCAGATGCCTTTAGCCAACACTATGGATCTTCGGTTAAGCTTGGATTCGAACTCACTATCTTCACACAATGATAACGACGCAATAACTAACCAGGCCACAGCGGCCCTGGGGGGCAAGTGTGACCGGAATATCCCAACCCTTATGACTCCTAGGGGTAGGGTGTCCTGGCAGAACGTACACATTAGTGGTGCAAGACAAGTTCGGCAAAGCAAAACAGTGGAAGAAAAGAGAAAGAGAGCGACGGCAGCTCAAGAGGACTGCAGATGCCTGAAAAGCGAACAACAGCACCAAAAGTGACCGCAGTGTTCTATTAAAATCTGAATTCTCGCATGTCAATGTTTACAGTAATATCAGTGACTACACTTTCATAAACAGAGCATCTAGGACAAAGCAGCAAGATCTAACCCATTTGTTACAGACGTTAATTCCAAACGTCGACTATTGAAGTGTCACACTCCCAAAACCTATGATGTGGTCTGACAATCCTCACTTTTCCGTGCAACAGAAAGAGGGCACGTTTCAGAACTGCTGCACAAACGTATCATTGTTATGCTGTCAAGCAGGGTTCTGTCATAATATGGTCAAGCAGGTGGTGAAATTTTCCATGATCATAACACACCTCTCAATGGAATGGGACTCCTTCGATATGTGTTACATGGATACGAGGACGAAGTTAAACAGGCTCAACACCAATGAAAATGACTCATTATTGTTCTATATTAGAGCTGCATTGTAGAATCGATGTCCGCTCCGACAGCATCTATCCACTGCTTCCATGGTATCTTTATGAAGAATGGCTCACTGTTCCTCTAAACACTTTTCAGCACTAGTATAAATCAATTTAGGCGAATTCAATCTGTGTATTAGCTGGGGAAGGAGTTCCACAACATATTTCATAAATCTAAAGTGTTTCCATTATTTTAATAACCACCTGTATCTTATTTCTCATGGTTCGTCTGGGTTAGTAAAATATTTTCTAGTGCTATGAAAATATTTTTCATTCATAGTGCCATTTCACAATGGCTTACACAACGGAGTGAGTAAATATTTTAATCGATCACTGGTATGAAATTTCATCCGGGGCTTTTTCGGAATTTAGTTAAAACACTGGCGCTTATTCGCCACATTCTCCCGCATTCTGTTGCAGTGGCTCCGTGGGTGGGGACGTCTCCATATTATTCTGTAACGCCCAAAGTCATTTAAACGGTGTTGCGTGAATGTATGTGGAACGGAGGGTGCCAGCTCAGGTGTGACCTCGTCGCCTCATAGTGGCTCAAAATGACGAGTTGCTAGGTGATGGGCGAGTGTTCCAAACACGTCAACTTTAAAGTACAGTCTGAAGTTCGCTTGCACCATTATTATAAGTTTATGAAAGAAATTCATAGTTTATAAAAAATTTATATATACATGCGTATGCATATATATATATATATATATATATATATATATATATATATATATATATGAATGTGTGCGTTTATTCTTTTTCACTTGCAGCAGTTAATTTTGATGCCGGTGTCAATTCAATCGACATTAAGTCTTATCATTTTTTGGCTTCGATAAACATTAGTAATATGAAAATGAAATCCTGGAAATGCTTATAGTTTTCCTTTTAACTTTCTAAGTAAGCTATATTTTGCTTAGAAATGTTTTTAACAAAAGGAAGAAATTTCAAGCACAGCCACCAACCATAACATTGACCTTGCGAATCAATTTCAACTTGTAGAGATGAAGAAACTATCTTTTTTTCAACTATAATTATACTTCCAAAGAAAATTTTCTTGTAAAGAATTATATTTCAAATAGTAAAAAGACATATATGTAATAGGCACAAATGCTGATTTTAGCGTCAGAAATTTTCACTACATAAATATAATTTTCTTTTCGAAAGTGAATTATTGTGTTCACTGAGAGCCACAATGCTCTGTTCCTTCATTGAGTCTGTGGATATAGGCTTGACTGTTTCATAATCAATCGAATCAGAGAGTGAAATGGGACTGCAAGATCTGGATTTCAACCGGAGTAAGATTCGTTATCGCAGGATCATATCGCAGATGAACCGGAATGGGCGGAACAACCGACGGAGATTCGACTCCCTTACAAACTCTTTGGAATCGTTTTTATTTTTATTTATAATTTCTGTGAAAACTAAACGATTGATATCGCAAAATACCTTGCATACTTCTAAAAGTTGATGAGTTTTCGCAGGAGACCGTGAACATCGGCAGCGATGACACGCACTGAAAAGCTGCCATCGTTGGCTGCTCATCAAGAACTGCACTACACAAAAATGCGACATTTTTCGCCTCCCTCACTGATTGAAAAAACAGTTGAACTGAAAATGTAAGAAATGCACTTTGTGTGAAAAGAACATTCTTCTCTTTCTATTTATTTTTCTTAACTAAATTAAAATTTATAATGAACTTGGATAAGAATATAGAGAATAAGTTGGAGAACGATGGCTTAGATGGGAAAGATAGATAGGTAGTTATCAATGTGTATAGTATGATTTATTAAATAAACTCTTTTTTTTTTTCATTTTCTAACATTAATACAACTTTCGAACATTAATACGATGAAATTACAAATCTTAAATTCCTATCCTATACACTGTTAAAAAATTCGAGTGTTTTTTCATTGCTCGATTAGAGACAGGTGACTTGCACTCCTAAAATTTCCGAAATTAATTTTTGTGCATTTGATTGCAGAAACATGTTTTGCACTCAGTGTTAAAGAGGGGAGTTAATTTCATTGGATTTCGGCAAAGGAAGAGAAAGCACTCTCATTGGTTAAAATCTCCGCGTCATTTTATGTTTAATTTCTGAAAAATGACGAACTACATTTTGTTTTGACTGGTAAGGAATGGCGATCGAAACTTTATGCCATTATTTCGCATAATTAGGTAAATAATCTGAACTATTCTATAAGCTCAAAAATGGAATTCATATTCCTTGAGTTTTTTATCTATAGCACCAGGATTCTCAAATTAAATGGAATATTTTTTTTTAAGTTGTAGTACAAACATAGATCTTTACAATATTATAATGCATTTTATATTTTCCTTAGGTTATTGATGAAATTCAAAAGACATATTTTTATTTGGTTGTTTCTGATTGGAAATTCCCACATGATGAAGAAGAATTATCAATTTTAAAATTTACCATAAATTTGTCTATTTTATAATTTGAAATTAAAAGTTTTGTTAATTAATGGAAATATATTTTTAGGTGAGAAATATAAATCGATAGATCTATTACTATACGAGAAGAAAATTAATTCAAAATATATTTTATTGCAATAGTTTTATTTTAATGCATTGATTACATAATAATTTATGCATTTCATTAATTATTTATTAAATATTAAGAAAACATGTGCTATAGTTAATATTTAAATAGTTATTATAAATGTATAACGTAATATGTATCATAATTATTACTTACAGAGGGAAAAATCATAGAAATAAAAAACCTGTAAGTTTACTGAAACAGTGTCATTTATTTTAGAAAGAAATTTAACAAATTACTTTTGAAAACCTCAATACTTTGTGTACTCTCATTCAGTTTTCAAAATTAATAATTCAAAAATCTTATTTTACCGAAGAGAAAGCAAATTGAAATATTATAAAAAATTACTTAATAAATCAAATTATTTATATAATTTACTTCTAACCGTAGTAATTTACTTCTAACAGTAGAATATAAATAACCCTGTACTCTTTCTTTGCGTGTTTATACTTATGCGTGAACTTCTATTTATTGTTTTAATTGTTAAATGATATGAAAATTTTTAAATTTTATTTAAAATGATATGAAAAAATTCAAGTTATTTTTCTCAGCAGTTGTACACACAATAATATATATATATATATATAAAACTACTAAAGAAAGATTTGCCAATATAAATAAAATGAGACATGAAAAATATTGAAATCATAAATATGAAATTGGAAGAACAGTAAAATATACACTTGAAGAACAAACGTCTAAAAATATTCATTATAGTATTATAGTAAATATTCGTCATATTAACTCTTCGGGGGATTTGTTCAAATATTTTTAGACGTTTGTCCTTCGAGCATGTCAGAAAAGAGTCTTCGTTCGCACAGCTGGCCTTCTGATGAAGACGTGGGACCTGTGCCTTCTTCTTTTTGTCATTTGTATCGTATACTTTAGTGTTTTTACAATTTCATATTTCTGATTTCAATATTTTACATTTTTTATCTTATATATATATATATATATATATATATATATATATATATATATATATATATATATATATATATATATATATATATATATATATATATATATATATATATATATATATTAATTTTTAGTGCAAATAATTTTTAATCTATTTTGTAGACCATAAAGTGGTTATTTCTTTCATTCCATTTGAGATTAGAATGAGGCGATTTTATGAAAATTCTCTTGTCCATGACATAGTCAGCGTCAAATATGTATGACAAATATGGTGTGTAAAAATATCCATGACATAGTCAGCTGCTTTTTCATCGTCGTAAATCCGACTTATCGTCGAATTTGCTATATCGTCGAATTAGTCTTCTAATCGCATACGTCATGCGGCAGCAAACAAGGCGAAATTCACAATCTAATTCTAAGTGTTTTCGGTTAGGAGAAAAAATTCATTCAATTTAATTTTTTATCAGTAATAAAGTATTTTTAATCGTAATTTTTCCGTTTGTAAAAGCTTTCAGAACCATGACAATTACCTGTTTATCAAAATAATTACTTTTTAAATTTTGCACTCTTTAGCGATATCATTTCCAAAATTTCTTGAAATTGTTATCTTTACTAATTCATCTAATATCATTATAGTAATCAATCTTTGACTGATTCAGGTTTTCCTGCCTGACTTTCAGGCTCACCAGCATATCTTGTGTCATTTCACGTTCTGTTGAAATCCATTAAAGCTTCCCTTATTTTTGATTTAAAGAACATTTTGTGTGTAAAACGTTGACTGTTTACACGAAACAATGTATCCAAAAGTGTTTTCGAATCTTAAGCCAAATGCCCTTAACAATAGTCGAATTGAACTCATATCGAGTAAGAACTCTAGCAAGGGCTTCAATTCCTTGGAATCAAAATGAGCAATATTTCCAAAGTTAATTTTGTAAATGAAATTTATATAAAGACTAAAGCATCGGTATAAAATGCTGTTTTCATTCATTCAAACCATTTATACGTTGACAAGAGAACAGAAGAAAAATCGAAATATAAAAGACAAGACAAAACATCCAATTTATGATTAGTTTAAATCATCAAAGACGATTTAAAATTTTCTAATTTTTTTATGTACATATATTGTGTGTGCATGTGTGTCTGCTAAAATCCCTTCAGTTCCAACACAGTACAATCAATGTGATCAATACATTAGAGCGTAACTTATAGTTTTTTTCAAATGATACATATTCTAAATGTTTTGAATTCATATTAAAATCTAAAATTTAGAAACACTGTACCATAAACATTTCAAAATGAATAACTTTAGGTGTTATAAGTGCCTTATATGCTACAAATATTCGACTCATTTGATACATTCCAATATCATTCTTCTCTCAATTTTAAATTATCCTGGCATATTTAATCATGTATTTTGAGAAAATGTTCCGATTTATTTATAAAAACATCCATTTTTTGAAAAATTCATATTTTTTTTTTAAAAAAAATATTCAATTCAAAACAATGTATCAGGAAAAATAAAACTTTAAATAAAATTATTCAATGATATATTCAAATATGTATGATTATATTCCGATGAACTAAAAGTATGTGAAATAAATAAGAAAGAAAGATAACTATCCATTTGCTGGTTCAATACCATTCTTCAGATTTGAATTGCAGCGAATTTTCTGCAACACTTTTAGCTTTTTTGGAAGGGTATTAAATTATTGGAATCAAGCGAAAATTTTCACATGAATGTCCATAACAAATCCATAATTTTGTATGCACCCCATGCCAATGTTTGTACCGATTCTCTGCTTGATCTTTTACGCCCACCTGTTAAGCACTTTTGCTTTTCGTGTTGGTGAAGAAATGCACTACAGACTTAGAGTTAAAAAAATAATTGCATACCTAAATTTTGCCACAAGCAAGTTAGCCAACTTCCAGTGTAAATAAATGAAATAAAAATATTTTCGCATTTCTGTTTATTCATTAAAGGATAGATTTATTTAACGGATGCGAAGCCTTCATTTCCCTCGCGTCGCCATAAAGCTTAAGGCCGGAGACATTTTCCCAAAGTAGGATCTCATACACAGAGAATTCTTGCTTAAAACACATTCATACACCGAGGTGTAATAACTGGGCACTTATTTCAGTTTAATGTATGAGTTATATTTTCTTATATAAAGGGAATGAATATGTCTGTAAAATGCCAAACATTTCGATTTCAATAACTTATGAATTAATAAAAGAAATAGATTTCTGATTATTTTATGGGAGAGAAATTATTTTATTTTCTTACAACTAAAAGAAAAATTACAAATTTCCTATGTTTATCATTCCTTGAAAGTCTATCTATTTCAAGTTCTCTAATTAATGAAATGATTTATGAATTATTATAATAAAGTTTTGTATTAAAAATGAATAACAAATTCTTTATCATTTTTATGTTAACCGAAATGGGAAACATTTTACAAAATAATTTGCATTTTCTTTTTTCAATTAAATAATATATGATGTTTTTTGTAAGATTATAATGAATTCGCATTTAAAAAATAATCTAAGAACTTGTGCTAAATTTTGAGTTTGATGCAAAAATATGTAGTTTATGTGCAAGGAAAAGTTCTATGGCTCTAAAAAGGGTTGAAATATCTTCATACTGATACAAAATTTTGATACATCCAATTTAGTAATTTTCAGAAATACGGTAAACGGGAGAATTCCTCTATAAGACATTCTTTCTCAAACACATTTATACAATCTGATATAAGGACCTTAAAGTAAAAATTATGTTAAAAAAAACTATTATAACTCAATTACAAACATTGAAGGTATCAGTCTAATTAACCTTAGTGTGAAAAAAATGACAGTTGAGCCACAAACACAATTATGTATTTTAGTTAGTAACTCATGTATTTATTTAGGCTAAAAGAAGTTAAAAAATATTGAAATTTTTCATCCTTTTAAAATTTTTTACAGTGTAAAAACATTTAGTATTTTTTGAATTTTTACTGATATTCAAAACCACACGTTAAGCCTTTGAATGAGTTTTCCTGGGTTTTAAAATTTTTTTGTATTAGAGACATTTAATCCATTTTTTTATAAATGTAAGATAGTCTCTAAAGAATAACTAGAATTATTTCAAATAAAATTAAAAATTTAATATCTTATTGTGGTTCACTTAATATAATTTTTTGTGTCTTTTAGTAATAATCATTAACGGAATGCCATTAATTAATCTGCAGAACGAAACCAACCGGTCCCACAGGACATGGGCGCTTGACGGAAACAGGAATGGAGGCTGACTTTAAGTAACTTTCAGGTGGATGATCCTTGATGAAAGAAATAATTTTGGTTACATGGGAACCTAGAAACACCCCTGGACAAAAAAAAAAAAAAAAAAAAAAAAAAAAAAAAAACACTTGGCCTAATGCGCCACTGGGGCTTAATGAACTACTAGGCAAAGCAGACATTAATATGTTTTTATTAACTTCTATTGGAACAGGGTTATATGTATGATATACCCCCCCCCCAAGAGATTTCTCGACAAATCTCGTGTCCTTTGTTTTGATGTTGTGTAGTTGGTTTTCCATATGGTGTTGCTAAATTTTTGTTGCTCTTCGGATTTTTT
The DNA here is from genome assembly GCA_030067965.1 of Latrodectus elegans. NCBI lineage: Eukaryota > Metazoa > Arthropoda > Arachnida > Araneae > Theridiidae > Latrodectus > Latrodectus elegans. The sequence goes on along the minus strand of CM057818.1, from coordinate 27,706,062 downwards.
TTTTTGTCACTGCTGGTTTTTCTTATGTTTTAAGTCATTTTAGGGTCATGTTTATGTTTTTTTTTTTTTATTTATTTTTTTTTTTTTGAAGTAGCAACAGCGTTTGAATTGTTGGCGAAGAAAACAGTCGCAAAGATCACCAGATGGAGGATATATCCTACTAGATATGGAAGAGTTTTACTTTTTATATAAAAAAAGGACTTAATTATATAATCAAAATTTATTTATTTATTTATTTTTTTATTTTTATTTTATTATTTTTATTTATTTATTTATTTATTTTTCTTAAAAGTAAAACTTGACATTTAAAATGTCTATACATAGTTCTTTCAAATTTGAGGCAGTTCAAAAGCTCCTCACGATGTTTATAATAAATGTCTTGTTATATTTTCCTAATTTCTAGTATATATTTAATGACGAAAATGCATATTCGTCTAAAAATAGCGCTTTTAAACATCGACGAATACGGATTATTTAAAATTTTAATTCCAAATTCTGATTTTTGTAGCTATATATAATCTATGCAAAATATGAAATAAAAATTGTTTTTCTGGTTTAAAAAAAAAAAAAAAACTCAAAAATTATGAGAAATATGTGGTAATTGATTTGTCAGCTACTCAACTGTAACTTTTTCTGTGCAATAGTTAAAAGAGAAGTGTAAAGTAAATATTTTAAATATTATATGCTAAATATGATTCTTGATAATAATGTTAACGTATCATTATATCCTAAGAAAAACTGTTAATACAAAGTAAAAATGAAAAGTGCTGTGTATTGCACAAAAGTCAGAAGCGAAATTTTTATGTCCCGTATTCAGCTTATATAATCATACTTACAAGAACTTATTTTTTCATAACATTGAAAGGAATACAGTAAAATTGCATATATACACACAAATCTTTTTATAAAATACAATGATAATTAAATTATTTTATAAACTTAAATAAAATATATTTAAATTAAAACTACATCAATTAAAAATAATGTTAACAAATATTTCATGTATATAGAATATGTAATTTTGAATCTTTGTATAATTTTAAACAATTTCATCTTGAAAATTGAAAGACTACTGAAATCAAAGCACGTTTCTCTTTAAAATATTTAAGTTTTATTCTGGGGACTATTTCCAAACTTATTTGAAAATTTGCAAATCAAGTTAATTTTTTTTTCTTTTGAGTTTATATCAAGTTTTTTGTTAAGTACTTTTAATAAATATTTATTGCAAAATTTCATAAGCAATTATTACCCCTCTTAGAATTAATACATTGAAAAAAATTGATAAAAAAATATACACAAAACTTGAAGTGAAATCTATAATGCAACTGAAATATTCAATAAATTTTATAAATATTCATTATTCATTCTAAATTAGTTATTTTATACCAAATTATTAAATTATCAAAATTTATACATTCCACAATTTCAATTATTGTTTCTAAAATCCCCAGTAATATAGTATACTTCAGACGTGCATATAAAATTATATAGAACAAAATATTGTTCGATGTCTTCCTCTTGAATTTATGCCAGGAAGTCCCTATAGAAATGCCAGATTAAAAAATATTTACTGGAATTCAATAAAATTCAGCTTCTGAATTTTGTTATCTGCTTAAATTTAATCATCCATCATATCATGGGAAGTTCTTGGCCAATTTGTTTTAAAACTAGGTTCAGAGCTTGTTTATGAATGTCTTGTAGGCAAATGTTCTATAATATTCATCGATACAAAATTAAATATTTAAAATAACTGAAACTTCACTGAAGTTAAATAGAAAGCTTGTAAGCGGTCTCATTTTCTTTGATATTTAAATGGATATATTTGGAATCTGCTTAACTACAATGACCAATTAATTCCACATCAAACAAATTTGTATTAAAGTTAAAATGCAATACAAAATATCACAAACTATATATGCATATATATTTATTTTTATTTATATTTTATAATCACAAATATATAACATATTTTTAATATGAAACCAGAAAATTTCTGTTTTCAGTTTATATGAGTATATATTGAGAGATATCTACTCTCTTCTACATAACTAAACTTTTTAAGAAAAAAAATATTTTTATTAAAAACTCTAGTACTAAATAGTTATTATAAACTATAATGAAAATGCAACACATAGCTAGCATGAATTTTAATTGTTATATTTTTCTTTTGAATGGGGTAAATGAAACGGGTGAAGAACATCACACGCAAATCCTAAGTGATTCTCGGTTGCAAACTGCAAGAAGTCCAAGGGAGACTTTTGTCAAAACTATCCATACTTTATTATGTACAAATGGTAAACAAATTTAAAAAAAATAATGATGCGTTAAAATGGATACCATATACTTATTTCTTCTCGAATAAAACGGAACAAAATGTTATTATGCTTACACTTTAATTTTATTTTTATCAATTTCAATTTTAGTATCAATGAAATGGTTTCTCAATGCATCATTTTAATAATTTAGATTACAAAATATGTCATAAAAGCGAAACTTATATTTTCTGAAGCTTTTATAAGAAATCTAATTTCTAACAGAATAAAATGTCTCCCTTTCTCTAATTTCAAAACCATTTTCACATTTCCTTCAAACTGTAGTGATTACAAGTATCAAAAAAAATTTAAGTTAAGTTATATAATTTATTTGTTGTTTTATTTGTCTATTATTTATATCGTGTTGGCGATGCTTATTGTTCAATATAGTAAATTAAACTGAACCTTCAATTCGTATTCCCATTGCTTGTTTAGAAATAAACACGTTATTTAACGGAACACAAAAAACATGTTTTAACTGTCATTTGAAGCGAGTGAGTTTCATGCTTAGTGGTTCTAAGAACTTTAAATCCAAAATGGCAAAGTTTTCAAGATTAAGTTACGTTTACTTCATATCTCATTTGTAGATACTATATAAATAGATGGTCATAATTTCAAATATCCTTTTTTTATTGATAACAGTTCATCCTTATTCATTAGCATATTAATTCATTAGTATCATAATTTTCGGCTTCTAAATTCCATTGATTACACTATTTGCTCTAAATTTCGAGGTTAATCTCCCGTAATCGATGTGAGTTCGCGGCAAATTGTTTATGTATGGCGACATTCACGTTGCTGAGTGAACATGGCTGCCAAATTTAAAGTAGGGGAATCAAAAACAAACAAGAAGCATAATATACACCAAAGATTTCTTAAATTGCACTGTAAAATGTAAAAAAAAATCACTTAAAATAGAACTCAAACTTTGAAAATAGAACTCAAAATTTCAAATAGAAAATCTAATTTTTCAATCATTTCCGATCAGTCTCATGTAACAGTATATCCTGCATGTTGAAGAAGGAAATGTATAAAAATAGTTAAAAAATGTAAACCATTTCTGCCCATTTAAACTAGCCATAAAGTTAAGATAATCATTTAAGTTTTGTCTTGTCTTTTATATATTGCTTTTTTTTTATTCTATTGTCAACGTATTAATGGCTTGAATCAATGCAAAACGGCTTCTCAAACAGATGCTTTGGTCTTTATATAAGAAATATCCTTTTATTAACAGAATGAACTTCGACAATTTTTTTTTTTTTTTTTTTTTTTTTTTATTTGATTCCAACGAATCGAAGTCACAATGAGAATTATAATAAAATGCCTTAATCATGATCTCAACTAGAACGAAGAAACAATCACCTGATGGTTTAAAAAATGGCTTTATTTTAAAAATATAAAATGGTTAATTAATAAATAAGATTATGATATTAAAATCAGATTTTTTTTTTTATCCTTAAAATGATTAAAATTGTCTCTAGATGAACTTATCAAAACTTTACACGTTTGTTAATAAGTGGAGAGTGTTTTCAACAGTATTATTCAATATCTGAATTTCGCTTGTATTGCCATCGTTTTTATAAAATATCGAGCCATTGCTTTAATAGAATAAATTTCGATAATAGCAATAACAAACGTGAAATAAACGTAAAAAGGATATCGTGCCAAGGAAAATCGGTCGCCAAATCACCCGTTTATGGAAGATTTACCGTGTTTTAGCTATTATATTAACGGTGACCAACTATAATGTACTTGTTTCAGTAAAATGAATCAAATTCAAATATTCATCACTAATTTACCTTTTAAATTCATCACTAATTTTTTTTACAATGTTGACAAAATCGAAGCCACTGTTGCCAAAATCAACAATGCACACACTTTGTTGACATACATAAAATAACATTTTTAGAGCAAATATATAATTTTTTAGAGAAAGACTGATCTTACCTTTGCAAACTGACAATTTCCTCAGCTAAGCATTCCAATTCGTTGCCAGACAGGCAGAGCACTTCCAAGGAAGGAAAGTGAGAGAAATCCAAGGGAATCGCCTTCAGTTCGTTCGCTGACAAGTTCAGCCGCGTCATGTGCCGCAGCTCCGTCAGTTGGGCGATGGAACTGGCGTCACTGCGACCCAAGAAATTATGGGATAGGTCCAAAACTTTAAGATGAACATTGTTCTTCACATAATTTGGCAGGGCGAACAATTCCCTACCAGTCAATTTCATTTCTTGGCCATTGTGGGCGGGGTTTATATCCAGCTTGTTCTCGCTGGCCGGTCTCCCACTGGTGAAAACAATAGTCATCCTCTATTGACAAACCGTATTCTGAAAGAGGCTTCCTAGAGAAATAAAAATTTACATGATTTCAAAATGATCTTAGAAAAAATACATCGAAGTGAATAAATGAAAAATTTGTCAAATACGTTAAAGTAAAAAATACAGCGATGTCTGGTAGTTCAGGGCTTCTTTCTAGTTAGCGAAAGGTAGGGAATTCGAATCCCAATCAAATATCCGTCTAATAGCAGTTGAATCCCGTAAAATAAGTTGCAATGTCCTCCATGTGAAATGATACTTCTGAGGGTGTTACTTCAAGTATTGGAGTTTTCTGTTGAAACTACAAGAGTAGGAGTTCCTCAGTAGGCGAAATTTTCAATACCTCCTAGCTTTTTGGCAAGAGAATAATTCATTAATTTTAAAGTCCACCCCGTGGTTAAAATCATAAGACTGAATTTTTTGAGATTGGGCGCCAATCCAAATTCAGACCTGTTAGACGCTTCTGTTCTTTGCAGACACATCTGTTAAAACTGGTGTTAGGGAGTTTTCCAATGGCTTTTCCTCCCTTATGACTTGTGAGTATTATTTGGGAAAAATCTGGAAAGCAATGATCGATTCCAGATACTTCAAGAAACTTTAAAAAGCTCTAAGAGACTAGGCTAACCTCTGATAACCGCTTTATCTTACCATGTTGAAATTATTGAAAATATCACGGATCCATACTGATGAATTGTTTCATCGGTGTCGATTTTAAAATACAGGAAGAGTTAAAACTAATGAAATCAATTTCAAAAAAGGTTTTAGGGAAGCGATTAAAAATTATGGTAAGAGTTTAACTAGTTGTGGTAAACTTATATTGCTTTCCAACCAGATTTATGATTAAAATGGAAAGTTTAAATTACCAATCTAACTATTCGTATTCGAGGGAGTAAATTATGGCTATGAAAATCCTCAAGCCCAGAAACGAAATTGAAAAACTTTTGAAGGATGCTTCTCAAACTCTGTTATAAATAAAGCATTTAAAAATCATAATAGGCATTTTTCCTATGGATTACCATCTAAAATTTGAAAAGAAATAAAATATGCCAAGCATTCAAAAGATACAGCGAAAAAATGTGAAAGTGTGAAAAAAAAACTGAATACCTATCGCTATTGAAAATCCTATGGCTAGAAGAAACTTCAGGTACAGCAATCGAAATTTTTTCGTCAGATAGCAAAATTACTATGAAAGAGTGATTAACCAGTTTTTTTCACTAGCACACAACTTTAAATTTAAAAAAAAAATTTTTTATTAATATTTTAAAGTTTGTACTCTGTGCAAATGCTTAACTTTTTTTATAATTTATGTTGCTCATTGTAACCGCAGAATTAAAACAATTTTTTTGCATATGCTATACTTTTATTACATTATATCATTTTAGAAAGCGAATTCTCTGATGAAATGACTTCTCATTCAGCACTAATGGGTCGTGTCTTGCAGTGTAACACATATAAGGTGCATACAGGTTCATTGATGTCACAAAAGACATTATTTCATGAACCGCGTGAAACCAAAACACAGAGCCATACTGAGTGAACTGCACCCCTCTGTAAAGGGCTCTTCCAGTGCCTTAGGCAGCTGAGGACCTCCTAGCCTACGTACCAAGAGCTACAAAGTGAAAGCGGCGCATATATCCCTGGCACACGGAAACAGCCGACCACCCTCCGCTGGGAGCGAAATGCAGCTTCCAGACAGCTCTGACTAGACTGATAACAAATCGAATTCCTTCGAGAGTGGCAGAAAACACCCACCTCACTTTGACCATCCAGCTTAATCGAACCACATGGTGAGTACCGGACTTTTTAAGGGGGGCTTCACGTCCAATCCCCTTGTTTTTAATCCAAGCCCCAAAAAATGAAATCTCTCACACACATCAGATAGAAAAAATCGAAAGTAGTGTGGAATGCTAGAGAAAAACATTTGACAGCGCTCAGTGGACAGCCCAAGGTATACAGGGAGAAACTCTGAAAACAGGGGGAAGTACGTAGGCCACTCCATTTTGCCCAGCTAAAGCCTGCGGCAACGGAGCAAAGTCAGACTTCTTCCCTCGGGTGCTCCTGGTACCCTGTACCAACAAAAGCTGAAATTTTAACTCACTAATTATGAATCTTGAGTTAGAAAGTTTTGAAACTGCCATGTCCGTCGCGCAGGACACCTGCTTGCTCAGAGACATGTTTCTGGTGTCAAGATTTACCCTCTCTGCCCAAATGTCAAGAGGCACGGGCCTTTCCCTCTCATATTATTTAGTGTGTCGGTTGTGAGAGGGGTGATGTGGAATTAAGTCCGGGGGTGGTTCTGGAGAGGCTGAAAACTCATGGATTCCTGGAGCTGGTGTGATGCTACTGTCACACTAGTTGGGATAAGCAACAACAATAACAAAACTTTTCACTAAAATATCCCCATTCATAAATCAAAAACATTTAAAATAAATTGTTATACAATTTTAAAAAAAATCAAGAATCATTTCAAATTATTTTAGTTTAACATTTTAGTTATATTAAATGACACTGTTATATAAAAAAAATTACATTTATATAACATACTTTATGTATAAGCTACCTTTTTAATAAGGCTATAAAATATCCTTATTGCGTTTGTCCAAAAAATGTTCATCCGGGGTTTTAAGGGAGAACAGAATACCCAAATCAGCTCTTCAAAACGTAAGACAGGGGCTTTTACCATTTTAAAATTTTAATTACATTAACTAGAATAAATTTAAAGCATAATAGAAGCTGATGTGAATGGAGATTGTTCCTGCGTCAGCATATTTCTCTGATGTTGGGCTCCACCAGGTGAGTGCCTTCTACATTTAGATGCAGCGACTCAGAAGATTAATAATTTTCACTCCAAGAGGTATCATTTCAATTGGAGGATATTGGACCTGTTGAACATGCCACAGCCGCCTTTAGTAAACAGGGTGGGCCTTCAGTTTAACCGGGGCTCGAACGTCCTACCTTCCAATGACGATAACGACGCTCTCGCCAACCAAGCTATACTATAAAATTGCTTACGCCACGATGCACATCGTTTTTTTCCTCCATTTGAAATCACCGTCTATACGTGAAAGTAGAGAAAATACGGACAGCATTAAATTCTACATTCAGGGAAATTGTCAGAATAAACAAATTTCCGACACCTCATTCGATTTTTTTAAAAAGAATTCCACGCGGCAAACCATTATTTTGAAGAAAGTCAAGCAAACAGCTGATTTCGCTATTCCTGCTTATCGCCTTCTCCAACCCCCCCCCCCAAAAAAAAAGCTGAGCACACTGGAGGGCATCCATAATGATTCCCCCTCCCCTTCATGACGCATTTGTATCATCATGACAATAAAAATATCTTGATTTCCGATGTTATTCAACAAAAAAGATGGTTCTTTTCTTCATTTTAAAATGCATGTGCAAACACTTGTAAAAATGTTCGCATGTCCTCAAAATACCAATGGCCTCAAAGAATTATAAATAATTTTTTGTTAAAAAAATGAATATACATAAATAATGACTTTATTTAAATGAGCAGGAGCAACGATGCACCCTAACTTTTCTTCTTCTTTGGTACAGATCATATCAGTAGTCACTCAGCGTGAAATTACATCGATTCATATTTTTAATCGATTCTTCTTAACCTGAAATGCCATTGCACGTTATAAGCTCACCGCGCAGACGCAGTCTCTATTGAACTGACTTTAGTTTTAATATGTTTAAATTGCTTTATTTTTTATACATTGAAAAGCACAAAAAAATAATTTGCATTATTATAAATTATTCTATTTAAATTTAAAGCATTTAGAGAAGCTTGATGAGAGAGCTTAAAGAAAAAATATTCGCTTCTGAATGACTTATTTGAACAAAAACCGCAATTCTCAAAGAAAACTTGACACACAAAAAAAAAAAAAAATGAACTCACGCAGAAGCTTAGCGTTGGATATGAAAAACACTATGCATTCATTAAAACACACACGCATTTAAATACCCCCCCCCCACCAAAAATAATTCATTATTGAAATATTTGTACAATTCTTCAACTCTTGCTTTTAACTTTGTTCAAACTGAGATTCTCGACACCCATTCTTCCACGAGCGCGCAAGAATTTCTGATTGTAAGGATGAAATAAGATTTTCTGTTTTGATCATCAAATAAAATTGTATTCGATTCAACATGAATTAATTTAGATACTGACTAAGATAATGAATTCCGAATGACAAGTCGAGCAATCGCCCCATCAAGAAAACTTTCGATTTCTTAAATTCTCCCCCATTCTTACTCTTAATTGCATTTTAATAACTGACAGAGATCCACGACTTTTTAACGCGATCGTTTTATGCTATAACTTTTATCCTCACACGCTTTTCTTAACGCGAGTGTTAAAAAAAATTCTCGGTTATTATAATTGTTTGATAATCCAATACTACATTAGAACTAATCCAATACTACAATTAGAAGAACAAATCTAGAATGAAGAAATATGGGAAGAGACTTACTTTCGGCCAAGAGGAGCTCGAATTCCATCACAAGACGGTGATCGCGTTCTGTCTTCTCCTGCCAACCTCCGAATCCGAAGACGTTCCGGCGAATGAGACCGCTTGAGCGCTTTCCCTCGTCGAACAAAAGACCTGGGGACTGTTCACTCATCAAAAATTGTTCTTTGCAGACTTGGTTAATTAGAATGGCGAATGAAGTCATTTCAATGAAAGAAGTCTAGGTAAATGGAATGAAGAACATGTTTCATCTCCTAAAGCCACTAAAAAGCTCTCTGCTGCCGTCCAAGTCTTGCCTCTCTTTTAATTTTACGAGTTCTTATCGGGTCACAGTAAATTTATAAGTTACGTGTTTCATTTCAATTTCAGATCGAATGTACAAAAAATAATCTCAAGGGGTAGAACATCTCCTGCCCTACCTCTGGTGGTCCTGGATTTTGCTTACAGAATGAACTGAAAATGTTCAGCGTGACTTTTCTGTTCTTGTGAAGTCCAACTGCTCTCTTCTGCTTTTATGTGTTCGCTTTATTTATGCTTGCAATACACAATAATCCCCCCATAACGCGATGCATGTGGCGTGGCGTGGATGTGGAGAGTAGGGTGCCAGATCAGGTGTGACATCGTCACCTGTCAAAATGATGATGCATGAGTATTCCAAACTTGTTCACCTAAAGGTGCAGTCTGGGGCTCGCCTACACCGCTATGTATGAAAAAGTATAACACGGTATATTGGTTCCGCTTATACAGAAAAAAATGCTTTGTACGAGCATTCTCGTCAAACGCGCTCGTATGCTCTCATATAATGTGTTACGTACAAATGATGGACGTTTAGCTTTTCTTGTTAAAAGATTTTTAAATCAAATATTAAGAGAAAACTACATTATAAACAAAATGCGTGCGTTTTATTAAAATTTTATTAAGAGAGAGCATTTTATATAAAAAAATTATATAAATATAACCAAAAAACAGTTCATTTCAAATTAATCAAATAATTCCAAAAGCAGTTTTATTACATGTTTATTCGTTGTGAGAGCTGTCTGAAATATAGCTCCACCGACATCTTTTTTTAGCAGAATATTCAAAAATATAATTTGATTTCATTTTACAAGAATACAATTGACGCCATGTGCAAACCTGAGCGAAATGGATTGTAAATTGTACAAATCATTATTAATTACTCATTGCCGAAATATAAAGTGGGGAATCAACGGGATGGGGGAAAGTGGTCTACGAGGGACATGAAATCGCGTTATAAGAGTACCGTGTTATAAAGGGGATTACTGTATAATATTTTAGTTACATTACTTCTCTGTGAGACCCAAGTTGTCCATCTGTAATACGCGTGGAATTTGATTATGTTAAAAAAAATCGTAAAAATAATCATAAAAAAGAATTAATGTGTGTGTGTCCAAAGTTCCGACATTTTGAATTGACATCCGAGGTTCTTCCGATTCTTCTCTAGTTTGTCATTTAAATTCTGTAAAATATTTAAAAAAAAAAAAACGGACTCATATACTTCCATGCATTTAAGGTCAGTTTTCAGCATTTTATAAAATGCCTAAGTTTTTCATAGAATAGTGGGTTCAAACATTATAGGTAACAGTGGACCGATGGCTTAGTAGTTAGCGTTTCAGACTCCTGAGTTGTGGGTCTCGAATTCGAATCCCGATTCAGGCATGGATGTTACTTTCTCTGTGTGCTTCTCTATCCTGTCTTCTGTGATGATGTATGAATGTGGCCCATCCAATAAACATGTTTGTGGTGGTATGGCGTGGGCGATACTACTCGCCTCTGTGACTTGGTTCACAGGTGCCCACTGGGTAACGATAAATGAGTAGCAGTTTTCAGCCTTGTTGTGGCGAAATGTTAGTCACCCAGTGTCCACAGTTATTAAAAAAAGCATAGGTAACATATTCTATTCAATATATTTAACCGAAATGTTTTTATCTTCCACGTAGGCTGATTGGTTTGGTTTGTTTTTCGCTCAACGGTTATTTTTTGCACACGAGGGCTAATTTGAACGGGACCTACGGTTTAAAGTGGATTCCAAACCAGTACAAACATCCATGCCCAAGGTGGGATTCGAACCCATGAACTGTTGAACCAAATGCAAGAACAATAACCATTCAGCTGCCAGCTCGGCTGATTGGTTAGGGCGTCGTTCCCGTGATAGAGTTCGAATCCCGACTCAAAGATGAATCGTCGTCATGGCTACGGCATTTATACAGGTCACCATGTCTTCTGGCGGCGGTGGGTCAGATCTCGAAGCCTTCAGCTTGGTCCGTGCTTAAGTCCAAGAGCCACTCACTTTCGGGGGTCAGGGTGCCACGCATATTTATTGCCGCTATGTGTAAAGGCACCATCACTTGCACTCCTTGCGCCAAAATGGAGAGATAAAATGATGTGACAGCCAATAGTCTGCGCGTTTGAAATATAAATAAATAAATAAATAAAAGTCGTACAGAAATATAATAAATGAGAGAGTATTTACATGCAAATCATAACTTCTGCCTATGTTTTTCGGAAGGACTGAACATCTCTAAGGATCTTGTGGACATAACTTTTTGTTTAATTGGCTTTTATTCATTTTAAGGGGAAAATGAAAAAAAAATTTTCAGATTTTAAAATTCTTGCATTGCGTGATAAGTTCTCAAAAGAAGCCGCTTTTCTCGAGAATGAGATGTGTAAGATGTCACTCACGCGTATACGTTATTAAATTTGTAAAGGGCCCCCGGGGGTAAGAGCTACTCTTTCGCAGGCAGCGCACCTGTTCAAGTTAAGGTTCAATAGTTTTTTCCTTTATCACAAAGAGAAGTCCTTCCTAAGGGCCTCCTTCAGATAAGGGTAGAGAAAAAATTTTAAATAACTGAATTTTTTTTTTTTTTTTTTTTTTTTTTTTTTAAATCTTTTTTATTTATTTTTGAAAAAAAATGTGTTTGGCATTAGATTTAATAGTACATCCCTCGGAATTGAACAAGCTTATCCATTTTAAAAGATGCTTCGTCCGAATAAATCGAGTGTCGTGTTGTTAGCAGATGAAGTCTTAAAATTCGACTTTTACGACGGTTACATATACCGTGAGCAGTGAGACACGGTTTCTCCCGATTTTGCCTGTTGCGGGAGTCGTCTGGTGGACATATGTAGACAACAAACAGTCACAACGGCGTAGACGAACTCCGAGTTGTCTCCATGGTCGCCTTTTCCAATCGCAGAAAGTGATGATTTACTTTGTTCGACATCTGACTCCTGAGTTGTGGGTCCCAGGTGAGAATCCCGGTTCGGGCAGAGATGTTACTTACTTTCCCTCTGTGTTTCTTTATCCCTTCTCATTTTAACAATAACAAAAATTGAAATGCTCCGTAGCACTATTTGACTTATTTGTTTTCCTCCCTCATTCTCCTTTTCCTGAGGCAGAACGTGAGAACCGAGGAGCAAAGGCACTTGCAACAATTACATTTTTAAACGACTGCCTCTTTGCACGCAGGGAAATGCTGATGGCTGAAACACAAACACTCGGAAGCAGGGCGATTTTTATGAGTTCATTGCGAGTAAGGAATGGATTCAAGAATGAGAGTGTGAGCTTGCTAAATGCAGGTATTCCATACTTAGAGTTGTGAAGGATAGTGGTATGGAAGGATTGAATGGAATGAAGAGAAACAACCCTAGTTGTTTCCATTCATTCCATTCAATAGAAATAAATACTTAAGCTCTGAATCTTGAAGATTTGACGCCAAAGCGAATGATGGGCATTGTATTTTTTATGTATACACATCTCCAAAGAGGGTGCTTGAAAGTTTTCCAAGTTTTCTCCTTGTAAATACTGCCCACTACTTATGACGGACAATCCTGTCAAGTTACAAACCAAAGTCTCTCGAAGCCTTCTGACTGCGTCTGCAACGAGGGCGGCCACTCTGATCACCAGGTCTGGCCAACTGCTCAAAAGTTTCATTTATGTAAAAGTTTGCACGCTAGTACAGCTGACGCTAAAGACGTGATGACCTAGTCGGTTAGGAGAACAATCTCGTTATCGGAAAGAAGTGCGTTTAAATCTCTGCTTAAACAAAAAGCCGCCCTCTTCACTTAAATCCATTAGGGCATGCTCAACAGATCGTGACGGCAATGTCTTCCAATGAAATGATATCTCTGGGAGTGGCAGACGAAATCTGGAGATATTCTGCTGGTTCATCCACATTTTGCATTAGACGACGGTCACGTGGTCAGTGGCGTAGTGAAGGGAGCCTATCCTGTTCCGATCACCGCTTCAAGAGGGGATCTAAATATATCAAGGACGAACGAAATGTCAATCATTTTGATTAGCTTAATTCAGGGAAATTTAATAATTACTGTGTCCTGTTAAGGGGCTTGTGTCACAAACAAAAATCTTTCTTGAGTAAATGACCGAATTTTTCCTGATAAAAATTTATATTATATTGTTTGTTTCTATGTATTTGAGATGCTCAGTTCCAAGTTATTTGCCAAATAATTTGTGTTGATGTGGTGTCTTTTGAGTTATTGATTGATAATCCTGGAAGATCCCAAATAGTAAGCTCGTGATATAAAACTAATATAATTTAAGTGAATGCAGCACAGGATTTACCGTGTTCCTTATGCATCCTATTTTTTTCCACGGGTTGTTTAAGTTACATTGCTATGAAAATTGTAAAATTAATTAAATAAATCTTCTCCCTTCAAGAAATATGATATATAATTAATATTGCATCAGCTAAGGCATGTGTCATTAGGATTCATTGGAACTTATTTATTATATTCAAAAATTCAAAATAAAAAATTATTTTTGTCGAATTTTTTATTTATTTATTTATTTTTATGATATTTTGAAGCATTATTTGATATCACATTCATTTTCTTATCTTGATTAAATCCTTTTATTTAACAAGTAATATTTTGTGTGTGTGTGTGTAAATGTTTTAAATTTTCATTTATAAAAAAATTTGAAAAATTTTGATCTCATTTTGATTAAAATAAAATAAAAGTAAAAAAGTCTTGCCCCAAAAAGGTAAAATTTATGAATTTAAAACTTTATGGAAAATAAACCTGTCAAAAAAAGTATAGTTATAACACAAATAAAAAAAAATTAAATAGAAGTCTCAATTTGTATCTTTAATAATCAATAGGAAACATACATAATCTACAAAAAATTTCGTTACGAAGAAAATTAAAAAATGTGTGTAAAGTATATTTCGTCGCTCATTTCTTAATAATTTCCTTTTATAATTACAATTATTATGACGAATATATAAGTTATATCCTATTGAATTCACTGTTATTTCGGCTAAACAAAATGTGAAAATGCAAATGGAATGATAGATAGCATTGTGAATTTTGTCAGAAAATGAGCTCTATCTCAAGATGTCACTTTTTGCGAAACACCAAGATCATGAGCTTCTGAATAATGTAAAATTTGTAAATTATTACACGTAAATTTGTAACATATGTAATAATAATTGCGTAAAATTTAAATTTTCATGTCAATAACATTTCCTGAAAATCATTTAATTTAGATTGATAATAATCGAAAATGAGGACATTGTCAAGCAATAATAGTAAAGCCTCAATGGCTCATGTTTCACATTTGTAAAATGAATAAATAGTTTCCGAAAAATAAAGAATAGTAAGAAGCGCCATGGAAAGATGAGTTGTTATGGAGAATCCTGAAAATGGCACTGCCTGCGTGAATAGCAATCGCAATATGACGCAGCGGTAGGAATCAAAAAGTAATTACCGCCAAATTTTAGAAAAATACATATTTCCTCTTTTTAAATTATCGCTTACACGGTTTAGAATATTAGTATTTTCCATATATGTCATTAGTTTAATATATATCATATATACTTTCACAAATTTTTGTTTTTCTCAGAGTATTGTTAAGCTAAAAACGATGGATTGAATGGAAAATATTGGCTTTTGATCATCGAGAAAGTTTTATTTTCTCACAATTTTACATTTTGCTTATTTAACAGTATTTTCAGACAATAAGAATGCTCACTCTCATCCACGTATGTAATTTTTAAATTTTAAAATCAAATCAAAATATTTAAAAATTGACGTTTTCGAAAGTAATTGTTTGATTGATAATATTTTTTATCAATCAAACAATTACTTCCGAAAAGATCAAATGCTCTAAACTTTTTTTACGTGAGTATACACAAAATATTTTTGATAGCTATTTTTAACTAGTTATTTTAATTTATTTAATATAAGCACCATGTTTTAAGTTAAAACAAATCATTCTATATAAAATTCATGAAATCAAGCATTGTAAAATATTAAAAATTAGAAATATCTTCAAATGTGTTAAGCTCATTGAATAAAAAAGAAATGTATACTATTGTCTAAAATAGTACCTTCAAAAAGATTCAGAATAAAATGATATTATTTAAAAAAATATGTCTCAAAATTTTAAATAGTCTTATTAAATATTAAAAATAAGTAGAAATTAATAAAAATTAAAATTAAGTCAAGGATTATAAATGTTAAAATTTCCTTTCTCTCTCTCTCTCTTTTTATCTGAACACCTGTAACTGCTGGTTTATTTGTCACTTCTTTTAGGCACATAAGACCTAATTAGACTAAGACTTAAAATCTAAAGTCTAAATTCTGGTGATAATTTGAAATAAAAAGAAAATTGGAAAATGATTTTCAAAGTATCAGTTTTGGAAAAACTAATAATAATGTTATCAATTTACTCGACTTCGCTGAGAATATTTCTGGTTTTATGAATAAAATGTATATAAGTAGATAATTTTGTTTTAAAAAAATTAAAAAAATCTTAAACTCCATTGAAGATTTTTACCTTCATAATCTCGTATGGTGAAGATACTTTGTCAAATATTAAACTATTCTTTCTCTTTTTCAATATCTATCGAAAATAATGAATGGTCGTTTATAGTAATGTATCAGTAATAATATATGGAACATATTTAGCTATATTTTCAAACATCAGAAACAGCAAAAAAAAAAGGCTTTAACGCTTGTCGAAATACTGTTGTCAACGACGAAATCACGTTTCATATGATTGTCGCTAAGATTTAGCATAAGCGAAAACAAATAAAATGCAAAGCTCAAACAGACCCACGCATAAACAGGCCATGAAGAAAAGTGCGTAAAGTCAGGAATAAATAAATAAATGCAACAAAAGATGATAAATGAATAAACAAAATGTAACAAAAGCTAACAGAACAAAAAATAAGGAATTACATATCGCAAGCCTTTCAAAAGTCGTCAAATCCATCGTATGACGTATTCTAGGATTAAACCCTTTTTTAATAGGGTTTTGAATTTATTCTACCATATTTTGTTTCAGGCATTTTGTTCGTACCACAAAATGGAGAAATAAATCGCATCCGTGGATAGCACAGTAATTAAGAAACTAATTCCAAAATTGTATAACTCTCTTTAAGCTCTAATTATTATTTATATTATTTTGCTTTGATAAAAGGTATCACTTTAAAAATTGATTTGTTTAATCACAAACTCTGTTTTGATAAAAAGCATTTCTTTTTTTCTAATTTTTTACTTGCTTTGCAACTTATTTATTTATTTATTTTTATTTAAAAAATTTTTTTACGAAATTGAGAAGAAATGGAGAAATTCTTTAAGTTTAGTTTATCATCATTCACAAATGCTATTAAAAAGGAAAATTAAATCTTTTTCATTCACATCAAAGAAAAGTAAAGGTTTGAGAGCCAGAAATAGGGAGTCACTCGTCGGAGCAACAGGTGGTTGCGGCGACGTGCTCCGATTTTCTTATCGGGGGCGGTCCAGCAGGAAGTAGGTCAGCCGGATAAAGAAAATAATGAAGATGCGCGCTTGACCTCGAATGGGATTCACTTTGTTCAACCGTCTAATTTGTGTGATTTATGGATATTTCTATCGTTTCTTAAATGACTTTTGGGAGACACGAGCATATTGACTAAACGCTGAATTGACTAAACGCATGTCACTAACTGACTAAACGCATGCCACTAACTGATATTGAAAGGTCTCCATTCACACTAATGCGCTCTCATTCTGTGTTATTCATTGAATCTCATTTGTTGCAGGAATCAGGGCTAATATATTTTGCTTACCCGAATATAGCAGGCGCGCTCGTTTTCACGAACTCGTATATACCTATAAAATACTTCTTAAATTCGAAAGTTTGTGAAATAAAAAAAATTAAGCTTTAAATCTTAAATCTAATTTTATTTTTACTAAACTGTGCTTTATTTAGCAATGATATACTGGCAATAAAATTCCAAGCAGTTAACAGTTTTACCTATTTGGGTTCTGAATTGAACACCAATAATGACGCAACTCCGGAAATACGTAATAGAGTTGCTGCTGGCAATAGGTGTTTTTATGGTATACGTAAATATTTAAAGCCTAGTTTTATTAGAAGGAAAACGAAATTATTACTATACAAAACCCTGATAAGATTCGTAGTAACATATGCTGGTGAAACATGGTCGATGACTAAATACGAGAAAAAAATTTTGGCCGTTTCTGAAAGGAAATTACTCCGAAGCATCCTGGAAGATGTAAAGTATGGAAATTTGGGGAGAAGAAAAACACATTCGGAACTTTATACACTTTTCAAAGAACCTGGCATTATAAAATTCATTTCAATTCAAAGAAGAGATATTTGAAAAGATATTTAGAAAGATATTTGATGCTAAACTATCTGGAACTCGGAAAAGAGAAAGACCAAGGATCCGGTGGATCGACAGCTTTGAAACGGATTTAAAGACTCTTAACATCAAGAACTGGAGGAGCCAAGCGCGGAATAAGGCAGCATGGAAATCTATTCCACGGAAGGCCATGGCCCACCCTGGGCTGACGCGCCAATGAAGAAGAATACTGGCAATAAATACTATTTCATTATGTACTTCCTATGAAGCACGTGCGAAAATGCAATTCATGCTTTAAAAACAGTTCTTCCCTTTCATTGTCAGGTAAAGTGATCACTTGCTTGTCTTTTGAAGCTGTATTCTTTTATTTATTGTGCTCCCAGTGATCTCCGATACTTCTTTGGGGCAGCCGTGAAGGATCTTCTGTGGCTCGAGCAAAAGTTGCTTGTCAAAGGGATGATTCACAAGTGCTCACAAGGCATTCCTTGCCATCACTTGAAGCTGCTGAGTTGGTGGGAGAAGAACTGCTTATGGGATTTCAATTGTTAGTTATGTCCAATTCTGCGATCGAAAAAATTGAGCCAAGTTTCTCCCTTTTTAAAGTTAGAGGGCAAAAGTGAACCATGCGTATGTGAATACGAGTTCACCAGGAAGATAATTTTTTAAATTATTATTCGTAAATGCATATGTCATCTGTCTATGGCACCACGTAAGGAGCATGCGCTGTTTCGTAAAATCCCTCGTAGAAAAGATCTTCTGCTGTGTCATCTTCTTATATTCAGGTATCAGTACTATCGCATTTCCGGAATACAGAGCATCTGATGGTGAACTGTTTTATTTTATAAAATTATGTCTGAAGCAAACAAGTGAACTCCATTCCTAACACGAATTTACATTGCGAATCTAAGAAAAGTAAAGGAAATATTTTGAATATTTTGAATAATATGATTTATTTTAAGGAACATTTAATAAAACACTGAAATCCTATCTAACTAGGGCGTGGCTCTGTAGCTCTAGGCTGCACCCCGTGAGATCACCAAAGTGGAGCATCGCTTGCCGCGGGCAGTGCTTGGAAAGGTGACCACATTCACCCTCGCTGAGTTGCTGGACCTCCGTGAGTGTTCTCCTTCCGCTGGAGTGGCATGAATGTGGAGAGGATGGTGTCAGCTCATGCATGAGTTCATCACCTGACCATGGCTCAAAATGACGAGGAGCCTGTTGACCCCTGACCAGTTATCGGTCCGAGTCTCGCGTGCACAGTTATGTGTGCAAGTGTGCAAATTTTCAAGCTTATATTGAATGTCATGTTCAGTTACTCCGAGCCAAAATTTCTCACATAAGAAGCCACTTGCTCTCTTTTGATGCCCAGCGCTTCTTCAATAAGGAAACCTAACTCGCTTCTTATTTAAGATCAATTTAGTTTTCCTTACATTGTTGGCTTATCCACTTTAAAGATCTGACCTTTGTCAGATCAACTCCAATAAATTGTTGACAGTCAGAAAGTCGATGACTAACAGAGGATAAATCCTCCCGGGAAAGTCCGACGCAATCCAGAATATGTTTCGGTGAGGCTGGGTGGCCACAGCATTTTTTAACAAGTGGGATAGTTTTTTGTACCACATTCAAACGATAAACATTTTAGATATGTTGTTGAGAATTTGGCGAAGGCAGTCTGAGATTTTCGGTCGCATTATATTTTCAGAAGAGTTCAGGAGATGTTCTAGAGTACTATCAGTGCGTGGGTGGAATTTGCCAGATTGAATGTAGTCTAGATTTTTCATTAGAGTCAAGTTCCTGAGATATGTAAGTGATGAACCAGTGCTCGTATCTTCGTCACTGCCTCTTTGGCCAGTCGATCTGCGGTCTCATTACCACTAATATTTACATGGGATGGAATACATTGGAGATGTACACCACGGTCTTAGGAGATCATTTTCAATTTCAGGAGAATAGATAGACTTGTTTCATTCTTTACAGAGTACCAGTCACTGAGAGGTTGCAGAGCACTGCGGCTGTCCGACAAAATCTCTAGTTCTCCAAAATCACAGTTGCTGGAAATGATAGCAGCACCTTAATTGCTGTTAACTCACTTCTGAAGACTGAACAAATGTCAGGATAACGTTGCTTTAGCGTAATTTCAGACTGAGGGCTTCTAATACAGACTCCGCTCCCAGTACGGTCTTTTGTACGACTAGCATCGGTATGCATTTGCATTCTATCGCAAGGAATGCAACTTATAATTTCTAATTGTCTAAGATGACCTCCGATGTGAGCTTGTAGTAGAATTCAGATCAAAGTGGAAGATGACTCTTGTTGTTCCCTCTGAGGGATCAAAAGATTGAGATTCAACTTCGCGAGAAATTAGGTTTTGAGATTCTGCCAGGTTAAAAGGGGTGAATTTCTTTAATCTTTGATTATTGTGCCAATTGTGTAAATACAAGGTGGTACGGTGATTCGTTAAAATATTTAATAGTATAAAATATCTATAGATTTTGTTAAAATATTTAACTGAGTTATAGCTCTTCTTCTAATGTGCAATGTTTGTAAGATGTATGGTTGTAAGATTATATAAATAGCGAGCAGATATTTCTGGGTTCTTTTATTTTCCTTTTGAAAGGAAGCAGATGAAATCAGAATCTATTTTTGGTAAATTAATATATGCTAGTTGTAGCTGGTATCAAAAAATTCTATTAGAAAGTTCTAAAAGCACAAGCATTCAATTCAATAAAATTCGAAATGTAATTTTTATTTGGTGTGTATGAGAATTTTGGGAAAAATTGACCCATTATTTTTGTGACGACTTCCAGACTTTAGATGCTTTCACTCCACTTTTGTTGTTAGGCCAGTCTTCAGCATTTCGGTAACTGCTGACTCGCCGGTCAACTTGGATCATTTCTCTAAATTTTATCAACATTTTTGACAAAAGGTAGGTGCACATGTAACATATCAAAAATATCTGATTGGAGTAGAAGAGATCGCACGTACAGTATTACGACCGAATACATTAGCGTTTGCCAAAGTGGGGGTCCGAGGATTACTATTAGTGCACGAGAAAATTTCACTGATCCGTAGAAAAATGCGTTAAGTTGCGTTTTAAAATACATTAAAACATCAATTAATATATATATATATATATATATATATATATATATATATATATATATATATATATATATATAATTTAACATAATATTTATGACTCTTCTTTCAAATAAGTTGGGACATGCATCTCACTAGAAATGCATAATGCTAGAAATTTGATATGCTTAAAACATTTTTTTAATTATTTTGTTTTTACAGTTTTGGTTTATTTTATTATTGTTTATTAATAAAATTTTCGTAATTTCGTTACAATTAATAGTTTCAATTTCTTAACTAGGTATATTTTCTGTGTTGTCAAAAGGTTTGGCGATCGATGGAGTACATCAGCCACCATTTTAGCTCTCTGGCAGACATTTTTGCCATTACTTTAAAAAAAAAAACAGTAAAATGTAACGAATTTTTCTCTATGCTGACTTCCGTTTTAAATGCCCTGTAACTCACAACTGAAGGCGCCAAATAAAAAAAGGATTTTACATGCCAACTTTTCAACGAGCTGAAATCGGAAATTGGCTGATCAATGAATACTTTTTAAGATATCGGTCTACAGAAAAAAGTATAATGGATTTCTTTTTATCCAACCTAATATTAACTTAATATGAGTAATCTAGCTCTTTTCAATCCACTAGAATATTTTTTAATTATTGTTTTACACCGTTTTTCTGTGAAAAAAGATTTTATTTCTCAATTGGAAGTTTATGAGGTTTAATAAATGAAAAAAAAATTGTATCGCTAGTGCAAATACTACGAAAATCTTTAAGGAAAAACCCTTTGAAACATTGACATCAACTTTCTGTCACTGGCTCTGCTACAAAATAATTCTATTAACCCCGGCGTTCATCCGAGCGAGACAGACGGAAGTTAACGAGGAGAATGTCAAAAAGCGCAACCGAAGCTTTTGTAAGCCCTGCGGTAATTAACGGTCTTTCCGGAAAAAAGTGTGCAGACATCTCTGGCTTAATTCTGTTTCGAACCGATAGGGGTCTCCACCCTCAACTTTGTGAATTTCGCTTCGCGGTGATTCCCAGCTTTTTCTTCACGTGATAATCGCTTGACCTGTAGGTCACGGTCGCAGGAGTGAGCCTTTTGTCATCGCTTTTGCCTTTTCAGAAGCAGGGTGGAGGCTTTGTGGAATACTATTCTTGTTCTCCACCCCCCTCTCCTGCAACTTCTGAGTCTTCGCCTGCGGGATGATAGCACATGATATGTGTGTTTCTTTGTAACTTATTCACCCTCCGTGCGACCACTTGTTAGCTTTAATCGCAGGATGTGTTCGCCAAGGCGTAAAATTTTTATTTTTGACAAATATTTTAATCGTAAACTGATGGAACGGTAAATTTTCAGTTCCTGCCATTTGTGTCTAAAAATAATCAATTTTATCAACCACTTTCTGTGCGGTCATTTGTGTGTGATTTTTATTTGTTTATTTATTTATTTTTGCTGTACATGAAAATTTTAATCCTTGGAGCTTATTATTAATTGGAACTTATTTCACAAAATTTTCTGTAAAAAATTAAATGATTTGATTAATATATTTTTTTTTTTCATATGATTTTATCACACTACACACAAATATTGCATCAACTAATTACATGTATTTTGTTAACCCAATACTCATATATACATACATATATATATATATATATATATATATTCATTTCTAACAATTGTAGTTTTGGAGATCTATGGATTTTTTCTGTAATATCTCAGTGACTGGTGCTCTGCAAGTGATGAAACAAATACATCTTTTCTGCTGAAACTGAAAATGATTTCCCAAGACCATGATGTACGACTCCAATGGATTCCATCCCATGTAAATATTAGTGGCAAAGAGACCGCAGATCGACTGGCCAAAGAGGGCAGTGGCGAAGATACGAGCACTGGTTCATCACTTACGTATCAGGAACTTTACCGTGATGAAAAATCTATACTGCATTCAATCTGGAAAATTCCACCCATTCACTGATGGTATTCAGGAACATATTCTGGAATTCTTCTGAAAATAAAGTGTGACCGAATAGCTCAGACTGCTTCGGCCAGATTCTGAAGTGAACATCTAAAATGTTTATCGTAGTCATCGACTTCTGACTGTCAACAATTTGTGTGTGTGTTCAGGTCATTTAAGTTCCTAGTTTTGTACTGGTCTACGTGTAATTTTTCTTTTCCCTTTCTTTTAAAATAGTTGTGTTATTTTAGACAAGTTCACTTTTCTGCTTTGACTTTAGCTATCCTGAATGTTGTTCCACCAGCATGCTTCTCTATATGTAGCGCTGAGTTGGACTTTGCCCTAAACAAGATCGCGCAAAACTTCAGCAGAAGTTTTCGTAATATTGTTAAAAAGTATATTTTATTCGGTGAATTAAAATAGCATAAAAAAAAAAAAAAAAGAATTACGCAGCAAACAGCCCAAAACCTTTTGAAGAAATAACTGGGAATTGCATTTTTTGAAACGAAATCAAGACATGAGATGAGACAGAACAGGAAAGCGAACTTGACGAGAATAACGTGAGTTCGCATGAATTTCAAATGAAAGAACAAGTGACAAAAGAACAATTATGTATACAAGTAGTAAACTTTGTTTCTCTGAATGCACGATTAAATGCAGTTTGTTCTGGTGTAACGGTAAATATGCAATGCAAATGCAGACGCAATATTCACTTGGTGTGATAAAATAATCATGTAAAATAAAAAAAAGTAAATGCCAGATCTAACCGTTTCGTTGTTATTGATAAATTTTTCCATCATATTTTAGTTGGATTGAAATCTTCATATATAAAAATTATAAAAAACAAAGAAATCTTGCAAAAAAAAAAAAAAAAAAAAAAAAAAATGCCCGCATAAACTCCAGGTTTTCGTGCACACACTTTCCACTGAAAACTACGTCTTTTTTTATTTTTCTAAAGAGGTAAACTTGTTAATTAATATTTTAAAAAATTCATTAGGCAGCTATTTTACATAAGTGGGCCGTGGTAGCCTAGTGGTTAGATTATCGGCCTTCCATCCAGAAGGGTGGGGTTCGATTCCCAATGCCGCCAAAGACTTAGCGAGTACATGCGATATACGTGCTCATTAAAGTCATTGAGAAGTTACCATGGATGTAATGGTTCGAAGAAAATCCTCCCACTTCAAATCAATGTCATCTTAAAATTGAGGGAGTGGGTACTCTGATGGTGTGGTGCCATCTATCGGAGGATTTTTCA
The DNA here is from genome assembly GCA_030067965.1 of Latrodectus elegans. Taxonomy (NCBI): domain Eukaryota; kingdom Metazoa; phylum Arthropoda; class Arachnida; order Araneae; family Theridiidae; genus Latrodectus; species Latrodectus elegans. The sequence goes on along the minus strand of CM057818.1, from coordinate 27,682,031 downwards.
CCTTTGTGGTGCTCTGATTTAAACTAAAGACGCTCCCTATTGACTTACATTCGCATTGCCAAGGCATAGTGAACTTGGCTTGACCAAGTGTTATAAGTAACAACAACAACATGACTTAGTAAATAAATTTTGAATATTACTTATATTTGTAGAATAAAACGTCTTATATATCTCATTTTCATGTTTTGTTAATATAAATATTGGTTAATAGGTATTAATTTCTCGATTCAGTTAAGCTAGAATCATTCTCAGTTAGTTATTATTATTGATAAGATCTCTGTATTTAAGGCTATTCACAAATCTTCTATAAAAAATTATGCAAATTTATTTTATCTAAAAACAGGACTATGATAAAAATTTTATATTTATTAAATTTATCAAAATTTACATAAAAAACCCATAAGTTATGCATACATACTCTATTTCCTATAAATAATTTAATCAGTGAATGTAGTGGGATAGATAATACGCTGTAATTAAATATAGACTTTGGATGCGGATAGGATGTATAATGTACCTCAGGTTTCACAAACAATGTTTAAATTTATCATTACAAATTGTGTTTTTCATTAAAAAAGTTTGCAAAAACTATAGATTTGTATAATTTATAGTTTGATCGTTTAGCTTAAGTTCAAATCTCTCTCTCATTTAATAATATAATAAAATTTTATTTAAAATATCACACACACAAGTTCTGAACTATATGAAATCTATAAGTCCTTATTAGTATATTTTCCCACTTACAATAAAGTATAGAAATCACTATGAAGCGAGGATTATTTTAATACATAGTTGTATAGTACAGTGTTTAAATATTGTATTTTAAAAGCAAGATTATAGTTATTAAAAATATATAATTTTACTCCGTAAAAATGTTGGAAAATCTTTCTTTTAAATATTATCAGACTATTAAAAACAATAAATTATAGAGTAAAAGCAGAAATTATTTATAATTTAGCATCTAAAGAGCCTGCCTGTTCTCAATTTACATTACATTCGACTTTCCTTTCAGGCATTCGCACTGCTATGTTCCTACTGGCCCTGGAGAAGTAACGGACCCTCTGCCCATGTGTGGTGATGGATGGAGATCGCTCCTTAGGCAAACGATTTATGTCCATTTTCTGTTGTTTACTTTTTGAAACCTCAAGTTCTTTGTATTTTGTCTGAGCATTGGGAATAAAAAAATTCTTTTGATGTTTTCCTTTATTAGACAAAGCAATATTTTTTTAATTAAATGCATTCAAGCTATTGTATTATTTTTGAAATTTTTAAATATTAGACTGATTATTTTTAATTATTAATGAAATATTTATTAATAACTGTTTAAGATTTAAAATAAATTTCGCTACATATAAGTTAAAAAATAAATAAATAAAATACCATTACAAATATTTGCATTTGTCTTAAAATATCGCAGAGCGATCTGAAATACTCAGATTTTGGACAAAACTGCGCGATTTAGTTGGATTCTGATTAAAAACACTATTTCTGGTAATTTGGCGAGATTCTTGATAATTTGGCGATCTAAAAATATCACATTTTCCAACAATATGGAAAACTAGTATAAGCTTTTTCCCCAAACAAAGATGGGAAAGATCCCAGACAACCAGGGAATTCCATCTCCTTCCAATCTTGGGGAAAATATATGAAAAAATTATTTACAATAAAATGCTATTATCTCCATTTAATTTCTATGCCAAGTCAAATATAAATACGGCACAGAAGATTATTAAATTAAATAATCTGAAGACCAAAAAAGCTCCACAACTGAAGATAACATCCCCAACAACTTGATTAAATATCTGCCACGCAATGGACTTCCTTCATAAACCAATAAATACTTACAATTGCCTAAAAATATCACATTTTCCAACAATATGGGAAACTAGTATAAGCTTTTTCCCCAAACATGGGAAAGATCCCAGACAACCAAGGAATTATCCATCTCCTTCCAATCTTGGGGAAAATATATGAAAAAATTATTTACAATAAAATGCTATTATCTCCATTTAATTTCGAAACAATATGGTTTTAGAAAAAGCTTATCGACTGTAAAACAACTGAAATCATTGGACAAAATACATATATCGTAACGTTTATACTTCTATGCTCATGCAGCAAAAACTTTCTTAAGAGTAGGGCAGGAACGCCTACTCTACAACCTCAATTCAGATGTAATTCTACTTATCACTTCGTACTCAACAAATCGTTTCTTTCCCATTGAATATAACAATGAAAATCCCGTAACACTAAATATATAAATGCATGTATCCCGCAAGAAAGCATCCTGGGACCGACTTTATTATCTCCTTTCCATGTGGATTGGATATAATAACTTAGTACAACTTGTTTTTTACGCTGGTGATACTGCAATCATAGCAGAGTTAATGAGACCAAACAATGCTATACATAAACATTAAACTGCTTCATTGACACTGAAAATTGGTGCACAAGACGGAGAATCCATATTAATGCAGATAAATCTCAATTTGCTTTTAACAGAAAAAAAAGAGAAATAAAATGAAACTCAGGAGAATGTTTTCGCGACTTAGGCTTACGAATCACTTTTTATATTTATACCTGTTAGAAATTGGTAAAATTAATCTCAAAACTTAAGTTTCATATATATATAGGTAAGGATTAATTCGTTTTATTTTTAACCTCTATCTAAATATCAACATATTTACTAACGAATTGAACATATTTATTATTTTGCAACTCAAAAATATGCATCAAATTATTTGGTTATTATAAGAGGAAACATTTAGGAATAATTAATTTAAATTGTGTATCATTACATATATAAAATTTTAAAATATGAAAAAAATATATGCAATAACATACATAATTTGTGTAGTTGTATATATTGTAAGTATATATAATCATTCGACACTTTGCAGCTGCATAAATAAAAATGCTTTTTTTTCGCTTCAAAACAATTTTTACAAGTTTAATATTTTCTTCAGCAAACACTTTGTATGTCTAATTAGCTTAAAAGAAGGAGATAAATGTCTTGTAAAGAATATTATCCTTACATCTTATCAAATAAAATTTAGATTTCATGCAATATTAGATATTACATTCTTTATTTTGAATAGAGAAAAGATTTATTAATCAATTTTATAATTTCTCATAGTAATATAACTTTCTTTCTAATCAACTTTTCTCCTTTTCCATATTTTTTAGTTAATTCACAGTTTTTATTATTTTTAGAGGTATTTTGTAAATTACTTTATGACTGATATAAGTGGATACTTTACCAATTTGTTTACTTTTTAGATTCTAATAATACAATTTTACTTACAAAATTTAAAAATTATGATTTTTTGAAACATTGTGTTACAACATAATACATTAATTTATTCTGACATTTTACTTCATGCAAAATGATTAAGAATTATGATTTCTTAATAATTTTACAAGAATTTTTGTCAGAATAATATTATATCATATTGTGTTGCTTAATAACACAATAATATAATCGTATTATGTTGCTTAGCAACACAATATGATTATCTCACTTTCCTGAGATGTTTTAAATTAACAAATTAGTGGACAACGAGAAGTTTTTGAATTCAATTTGTGACAGACACAAAGTGGCGAATCTTGAAGAAAACTTGTAAAAAACATGAATTTTGCAAACAAAATACTAGATAATATCAAAAAGTTGTTGGAATTACAAAATAAGGTGTAAAAGCAACAAATTCTTTTTTTAATTAAATAAATTTTTTTAAAAAATGTACACACTTGCAAAGACATTTGAGTAATCTGTAATTTTGAAAAGAAATCACAAGTATGAAATGACTAAATAATAGTTTATTCAGTTTAATAAACTTAAAAAATGGTACGAACATGATGTGTGAATGGCATATTTACAAATAGTTCAAAAATACACTTTCTTCCTCTCTACTCTTCAAAGGGTATCAAAAGATCATAACCATCAGGCTGTACAAACGATAAAAAGCAATTTTAATATTTTGAATAGATATTTATCGTTGATAATTGCAGTTACATTTGATTTTCTTTAACATAAAAGAATAAAATTTAAATTAATGACATCAAATATGCATTTTAAGTTTTTTTTTTTTTTTTTTTTTTTTAAAAGGCACAATTTTTATACAAGTTCTCTTAATCCAGAACTCAACAGAGCCTTAATTCTTTCAATTCCATACAAGATTCAATAGGCATACTGAAATTAATAAATTGATTTTTATAATTAAACAACTAAACTCATTCAAATTAATTCAAATATTTAAACATCTACAAGTTTAGTGAAGCAAGACTACTACACGTGAATAAGTTATTTATTCAATTCACAAATGATAAAATGTGAGGTAGAAATAAGTATGCAATCAGTAAATAATAATAAAACATAACTTTAACCAAACATATGACACATTATCACAATCAATGATGCATGTTATTCAAAATCAGGGGGGGGGGGGAACTGAAACGTATCACATATAATTATTAAAAAACAATTATTAATTATTACATTAGTAAGGTTTTTATCACTACCTTAGTTTTTGTAGAATATTTGTAAAACACAATGTTTCTCAAATACATGACATAAATATAATTGAACAAGTTAAGAAGCAAAACATACTTCAGATCATAAAAAAAATCCTCTAATATTAACATTTTAAAGATATTAAAATTGTTAATTTAAAATTAAAAGATAGGTATTTCAAGGAAAAAAAAATGAGAATTTTTTTTTATAGAAATTATTAAGAGAAGAAAAGCCAATTTTAAAGAAAAATATATTTAAAAAAAAAAAAAAAAAAACTTTGTATTACTTATAAAGTCTAAACAAGGAATATGGTTAAAAGATAACTATACACATTATAGAATAACATGCTCTCAAATACATTTTATAACAGATAAAGTAATTTTGTTTTAGTTACTGAATATTTTCACAAAAAATAATTAATACATTCTTATTATCAGCAATAATTATATTTATGCAACATTTTAAAAATGCATAAGAAAAATGTTTAACAATAATTGCTTCTGCAGAAACTTAGTTTTGTGCCTTAAATAACAATTATGGTAGCAAATGAAGAACTTTTTTTATGGTTACATTTTAAATTAGGTCATATAATATATTACAGGTATATTTTAAACATTTTTTACAGTAAAAGGAAATAAAAGTTTCAAAGAATATCCAGTTAATTTAATGGTAAACTTTTTATTCTTTATATTTATGACCTTTTGAAAGTTTCAAATGAAAAATGATAATCACAATGACAATTCATTATACACAAGTCTTTTTTCATACAAAAATAATGCACAGCTAAGAAGTCCATTTGAATTTCCACACCAAATAAGTAACAATATTGTACATGACTTTTGTGCGGTACCATTTATCTCAAATTCCATAAAATGCAGTGCAATCGTCTCAAGACCTTTTCTTCACACTTGAAGCAGAACTAGAGCGATGGTGTTTCTTCTCATCACGTTCCACTCGCCGATCGTTACTGGTGTATATCATTGGTGATTTATCTTCACGTCGTGATCTCACTTCTCTCTCACTATCTCCATTATTTCGCTTAGTTGTGTCATCATCATCTTTATCGGATTTGGGGCGCCTACGCCTTGGTTCAGAACTGCCATCTTCAGGATGCTCCCGTTTTCTGCTTGCTTTCTTTTCCTTCGTTTTTGGTTTCTCCAATGGAATTTCAGAGTCTTTGTAAGTTTTACTCTCTGTAAGTACCTTGTCTCGATTACCATTCCTGTCGTCCATTAACTTATCCAAGCTGCGGGTTTCCCGTTCTGATTGTTCACGAGGACTCCTAGAAGAAGTGCCATCTGTTCGACGTCTTTTATGTTCTCTCTCTCCATCAATTACATCTAAATTTCGACGATAATGTGAATCTCTCGTACCATCAGAATTTTCACGTTCATTTGAGCTACTGCTTTGCTGTTTTTCATGTCTATCATCTCTGCGATCTCTTTTTTCATCTTTTGAATTAGATTTTTCAACATCGTTCTTCATTAAATTAGCTTTTTCTTCCCTTCTCATAGGACTAGAATTCTCATTACCCGACTTATCTTCTTTCGTGCGTACTGTTTTGGAGCGAACAACTTCAATACCATTTTGTTCAATTTCATTTCTAATTGAACGTTTGACAGAGGATTGAGAATTCATCAATGGCAAATTTGATTTCTCATTTGAGCTATTTTTCGGCTTAGATTGTTCACCTTTTATTTCAGGTTTTGTGGTTCGTTCTTTTAGTATTTCTCCAGATGTTTCATTATCTTTCTTTTCAACCTTTGGAGAATGCTCCTTTTTTGCCTGGCTTTGGGAAGTATTATGTCGACTAACTTCTTTTATATGAAATTCACTTTCAGAAATAAGAGTTGCCTTCTTAGTTTTTAAAACACCAGCATAACCAGTGGCTAATACAAACAGATCAGGCCTTTTATCTTTTTCTTCAGTTTTTATTCTCTCCATTCTGCGTTCCAAAGCAAGACTCAAACTTGTGATCACAGGAAAATAAGGAGCTATTTTACGAAGGATCAAAAGGCTATTTCGAATTTGAACATAATCTCCAGAATCGAGACATTTTACAAGAGCCTTTGTAATTTTAAAATGCCACTTATGACAGACATGTCTGTAATTTTCATAATCCACATGGTCTACAGAAGGATCGCTTGTTTGAGCAGCTACTTTAAATTTTGTCATAAATCCTGGAAAATTAGCACACTCCTTATCAAATATAGCTTTATCACTATGCCATCTCATTACTGTTTCCAACATTGAGCACAATAAAAGACCATATCTATTAGCCTCATTTTCTGTGCATGAAGCAACTGTATTTGTAATATCACAAAAAACTCGATCATAACACAATAAAGTAGAAAAGTTGGGAGTTTTCAAACAGTGTATTAAATGTACAAACTTTGCACAATATAAAGCATCAACAGGCGTAAAAGTACAGCGAGGAAACAGGCAAAGTTGGAGGAACTGTGTTATTGTTTCATTCTTTGCTGCTTTTGATTGAAACCAGTCATCTTTTTCATTCTTCAGACGTGCCATGACCCTGGCACAATGATCATGTTGCAATTTCTCTTCTTCTACTAATTTGTTAATTAAAGCATCACACCGTTCCCGCTCTTTTTTTTTCTTCCCAGCATCCTTGTTATCTTCACTAGTCAAAATAGCTTTTAATTTATTTACTTCACGCTCATAACTGCCAGTTGGCACAACAAGATCATACATGCTGAGAGACCAAAATGTAACATAAAACTGTGGATTCAAGTCTTCCCAAGTTTTTTTAAGCGATTGATTAGATCTTACAGATTGCACAATGGGTGATATGACAGAATCAACAATTTCAATGTATCTTTTTACACTTTGTAAACTACCAATGTTTTTCAAACTTTTGTCTTGCTTACGAAGCTCATCTACTTTTGAGTTTATTATGTGGTTTATAGATGGTCTTGAAAGGAAAAAGGCAACATCAGATTGAATAAAATAATCACTTAACAGTACTGAAACAGATGGCAATCGATTGGCATAATCTTCCATATTAAGATTATTAGCCAGGAAACTTCCATACTGAACTAAAGTATCCTGGCATTGGTCATAAAGTTTACCTACTAATTTAATATGGCTATTCTCTTGCTCATGAAACAGAATGCAATTTCGCTGTTGTGCCATTAGCAGACAAAGTGGAATTGCAAGATCTTGATCAAGAAGAGCTTCTTTTAAACGCTGAGAAGACTTTTTAACATTTCTCAATTGGTTGAAATAACCACCTTCAGACCTCAAGAGTTCACCTCCAGTCATAGCTTCCAACTGTTCTGATGTCATTTCCTCGGTTGCTTCAATACCTGCCATCTTTTGAACAACTTCTTTTAAAATAAGCAAGTCCAAGCTCTTCCCAGCGATAAGCTGGTTAGCAACATGCTGCAGAAGACCAGAAATATCAACAGGATACTTTTTAAACACTGCTCCACCAAAGTTGGCCAAGCTCTGTAACCATATCGAAATACTGGTTCCATCATGCTTCATTCTATCCTTCTCCGAGTTTCCAAGAGCTTCAATGACACAGCAAGCTAGAACATCATAGGATAATGATGTCAGGTACTTTAAGGAATCAATTACTGGCATTATTAAATTATCCCATGTTTGAATTTGGGATAATATATAGTCAAATATATAACCAGGATTGGTATGGCTGAGTTTACCTATTTGTCTCCCAGAAGGTTTAACATTTTCTTTGCTTAAGCGTTTCATTATATATTTAAGCTTTTTCAACACATCAGCTTTAATTTTTATCAGAAGAGGATGGGTAATATTTGCAGTGATTTTCCAATTGTAATAAAAAGTATATCTGCTCTGGTACGGAAAGAGTTTCAGCAAGCTCCAAAGTTCTTCTGCCATGCAACAATTACATTCCAACAAGGAAAGTGCAGGTAGAAGAGACTGATCAATTATTGCAGAGATAGCAGATATACCATGTGGAGGTTCAATGGATTTGGAACACATCCAATACCTTGAAAGGCGGATAATTTTTGCCATCAAAATAGGATCAACATGTAAATGAGGACCAAGTGCCAGTACCATCTCAAAAACGTCAGTGAACAATTCAGTGAAACTTTGAATGTGCTTGATTTTTACTCCAGAATCTAGATTCCAACTCCGAGTTTCAGTAATTGTGGGGCAGAAATTAAGGGTCTTATAAAAATCATCAATCAACACATGTATCAGATTGCACAGTTTTTTATTGATAAAGGAATGAGATGTAGCATAGTAATCAGGAAAACAGCTCATAAGTTGTTTAGCATGTTGCCAGTCACCAACATCAAGAAGTGCTGCACAAAGGCCTAGTTTTTGGTTGTCTTCGCACTCTGCTTTTACTGTATCACTTTTTTCTTTGTTTTGATCACCGTTAGAGCTACCAGCAAGGGAATTTATTTGTTTGATATAAGCCAATGCATTAGTTAATTCTTGCTTGTGTTCTTCAATTATCTTACTGTCATCAGGCATCAATAGTGAATACAGTTGGCTCAATTCCATTACTTTAGATTTCAAAAGAAAAGCAGACACCTGATATAAGGAGGCTGGCGTTTGCTTGGACTCATCCTGTTGATAGAAGCCAAATTTGAACCCAATGATTTGACTAATTGTTTCAGAATTGTAGAAGTAAGACTGTAAAAGTTGAATAAAAAACTCTGAGTTATTTGACTTGTATTCAAATGATTCCAGAATAACATCAAGCACTCTATTTGGATCAAGGTTAAAACAACCAATCAAAGACTGAATTACTTCTACAGAATGAGTGGCATCAGAGCTTTCTCCATTCCCAGGATCTAACTCTGTTATAAGTTTAGCATAGCCTTCAATTTCTTCTCGGAATAAATTGAATTTTTGTTGTTTATAGAATAGTCTTGTTTTTGTTTTCACAAATTTTGTTTGTACATTTTTTAATAATTTCATAATACCTGCTTCACCTAATGTATCAAATTCTATTCTTTCTTTAAGAATAAATTCAGGAACAATTTTATTGTTGCAAAATCGCAACAAATTACAAAAGCGCTCCCTTATGATGTGGGATTCACTGCACAGGGATTCAGTGTCCATTACAGTTAATATGTCTGCTATTAAGGATGGCATTTCAAGGTGAAGATGTTGGATTTCACTAAGAGCTGCTACAACAATCTCAGGAGAGAGATCACCATAAATGCAATTCTTGCAAATGTCATATAAAATGTAGTTAATGTCAGAAGTCTCAGTTCCAAATGCAAGACTAGTATCTTGAAATTTATCAATCACATTTTTACAATGTTCTGTAAATTCTTTACATTCTTTATCTCCCCAAGACTTGAGAAGCTCTACCACTGAGTTTGGAGACATTTTTTGAAATGAAACAAATATTATAGAAAAAATATAATCACAGAAAATTTTTAAACAAGGAAAGTTTCTTCATTCTCTCCGAAGGCAAGAATAATCATAAGGCGTCCTATGGAAGAAAAAAGAAAAATAATTTGTAAAATAGATTTGAACAAACTGATAAATCAACATTAACACAGAATTTTAAAGATTACATCTTACACAGAGAAATTATTTTATTTTAGTATAATAGTATATTAAGTAAATTTCCACTAAAAACCATTTCATTTTATTGATATATTAACTTATTAAATATAAACTGTAGCACTCATTCTCAGAAACATTTCCAATTTATGAAACTAGGAAGGATAGAAATACAAGCACAAAATAAGGAGTTTTTAATTATCTTAAGTTTTTTATTTTTAATAGTAGCCCAAAAAATTTTTAAATTTGAAAACTTAAATGACTGGAAAACTAAATTATTTCACCATAAAAAAATGCGGATGTATTCATTATTCCAATAAACAAAGCCAGAATTCAATTAATGATGTTTCAGTAAATTATCTTATTGTAACTCAAATAATGACTTTTTTGCTAAATTTATTGAAAATTTAAAAAAAGATATGTATAGATGTAAGAGGAGCCATAATTTCTAGCAATGAAAAAGATTGGAATGATTCCTGTTTTCTGTGGCAGAGACATTCAGACTCCACAGTCTAGAATGTTCTTCCCATGACATGATTTCAAATCTGAGGGCATGCAACAAGATAATTGAACACTGAACCTGGGGTCTATCCCGAAAAGCATAATTTTAATCTTTCTTAGAATGATTACACATTATTTAGTCACAATAACATCCTTTATATATTTTAACTTGATAAAAAATATTAAGGAAAACTGCACAAAGTTAATTAGATAAATATTGAACTTTTGCAGGTTTTATAAATTTTATGTTGACTTCAAAAATTTTTCTATAAAAATATGAAACATTTTGACATGTTATAAATGTCCTTAATAAACAAATGTTTTTCAGACTTTCATTTACTTAGAATTAATTAGTAATGAAGCCAATTAATTGAATGCAGAATGCATTGAAATCCAAGTATATTATGAAATATGTTTTTATGAAATTATGTTTATCTGTTCTCAAATAAAAAATACAAATAAAACAATTTATTTTTAAATTAGAACATGAACAATTTGCAAAAAATAAATGTATTTAATGTCACTAAACACAAAATTGTAAACAATATTTAGAGTATCATTTATACAAATATTAAGTACAAATTTCAGTAAAATACGTTGATTTAAAATGAAAAATGCACTTCATATATCATAAAATTTCAAAATTAAAGTTGCTAAAATATGTTGAAAACTTTAAAATTTTTTTAAATTTTCACAGCAAAACAATAAAATAGAAAATTGTGCAAATGGATTTACTAAGTAAAAAATTTAAAATCAAGAAATAATTCAAAGTTTACAATTAAAATCAAGGAAAATTAAACAAGTTTCTAATAAGGATACAATGATTTTAAATCTGTAACAAAACAAAAGCTTTTGAAGCAAAATTCGTAATTAAAAAGATGCAAGAACACAACAAGCAATATCAGCTAATACCTGATTAACAAATTGATTCATAACCATTTCACAAATTCACTTTCAATGAAAGAGAAAAACGTGAACAAAGATAAAGATATAATTGATAAAAAAAAAATTTCACAATTGCAAGAACAGAAAACTAAAAAAAATTCTTACTAATTTATTTCAGGAACAGATCTAATGGTGCAAATAATGAAAATATAGAAACAAATTATGAGATTAACAATAAGCAAGTGAAAAATAAATAAATAAATATAATTTTAAAAAAGATATTTTTTTAATTGTAATTTGAATTCACTGAAATTTCCAGAATTAAAATCACTAACTACTAATAATGTGTATTTTAGATTTAAAATAAATGCTGAATGAACAAAAAATAAATAAATAAAACCTTAGATAATGAAGATACCAATATTTGTTTAATAAAGAATAGGAAATTTTGAAATAATGAATCAATTTGATGTTGGAATGTATGTACCATAAAATAAATTTTATACCATGCATATCGCTTTTTTCTTCATTGCGGATATGGAAACACCATTTTTTTTTATAAACCATTAATACTTGTTTTATTTTTAATGTTTTGTAACTGTTGATTATTTTAACTGTTTTAAACACCCTGTTGTTAAATGGCAGGTTTTTTAAACATTTTCTTTTTAATTGAATCATAATTCAAAAAATTTTTAAAAAATAATTTTCCTAGTTTTTTTTAACTATTACTTATTATCATACATTTTCCATTGCATTTTAAATAGAAAATTTTCAGAGAGCATTATTTCCTGTTTCTCTAGTATGATGTAATTATAAAGACTGAAACTTGTAGGCAAGTGTTTATAATCTATTGTTCTGTTAAATATTTAAAAAAAAATCATTTTGCTTAGATGTAGGGCAGTTTCATATTTTTAGAGGGTTCAAAATTATCACCATTTCAATTAAAATATTCTTTTTTTATTATGAAAAGGAAGATTTGTGTTATGTTAAAAGAAAATCAAATACAATTTCAAATAAAAATCAAATCTGTTGCACAACAGTCCAATGTGGGCCAATGCCCACAATGTCCATATCTGCTTTCCTAACCGAGAACCTTAGGTGCGAAACATATGTCCAAGTAAGGTGGTCAGCTTATCGCAAAATCCCCAGTGTTTAGTTTCCAAGCAGACTTGGTACGTAGCTTATCAAGCCACTGACAGGATGAGTTGATCTCGTCCAACACAAAGATCAAACTTCGAACCCATGTCCTGTGAGTATGAAGCACTAAAACTAAACAACCAGGCTTCAGGTATGTTTTTTAAATAATTATTAAAATTTTCTAATTCAGTTTTTAATTAATTTAATAATACTTTAATGCAATAGTTTTAATGAAAAATAAATATTTAATTACCTTAAATTCATAGAATCTAGAATGTTTATAAAATATTATATATGTTTATATATACTTTTTAACATTAAAAATAATTTACATGGAAATATTTTGCATATCACAATGAAATTAATTTACAATATGCAGAAGTATTTTAACTGAACAGAATTTAAGATAAATATTTATTGTAGCTTCTCTCTAAATCAACTGAAAAGGTAATAATTGGAAACAATATTCGCAATTAATGAAACAAATATTCTAGATTAAAGGTAAGAAATTTTTTTATAAGAATACTTTCTTTATTAATGAAATTTTTAAGTTCTTTTATTAAAATAGTTTAAGGTCATCATGACGACTTATTAGCCTTTTATATCAAACTTTTGTTTATAACAAAATCTATCATTTTAAGATTTCAGAACATGCAAGAGTTTCCTAAATTATTATTAGATATACTGAGTTCCTAAATTCACTTTGTTTATTTTCACCAAGCTCATCTCATTGAGTAGCTATGAAATATCATTAACAAAGATAACCTAAATTTAGCTTATTCTGTTATGATTGCAACTATTATCTATTTTCTTAATTCTTAAGCCATCAGTTTGTACTGAAGAATTGATTCTCATATACATGGTCTCTAGCTCATTCACAAACTTTGAAATCTATTTAAAATATAATTACAAGAAATTGTGAAATATTCCCAATCAAAACAATTATATTTTCTTCATCAGATTGTGTCGCAACAATATCAGCATACAATATCCAACACACACACAACTAAATTACAAGGATTTCTGATAACTACAAGAGTGATAATTCACTTCAAATAAGGGTATATTTCTAATTATAGAAGGCATAAATACAAATTTTCCTCAATTGTTTATAACATTGGGTTCATGTATAAATGGCAGTTCTACAATAAATTTCTCTCTCATAAAAATAACTAGTATCAATTTCACATTTCCCAGTTACTCGTAATGCAGTTGAAAAAATGTAAGCAAGTATTTGTAAGCTGAATTTTTATGTTCTAAAATTCTAGTGAAAAAGTTATTAATATAACCTACTTTAATATAGCTGGATTTAGAGAAAAGTACTGCATCTATTTCCAACTGTGATACAGAATTATTAACAGTAAAACCTTGATTTCCTTTTTAAATGGCCTTCAAAACAGTTTTTAAGCATTAGAAAGGTCAAAATAGGGAGTGTTGGCCTGTATGTGGAAAATTTGCACTTTTAAAATTTTGCTAACATTTTACACAGGAGTATAACATAGGATGATATTCAAATGAGTAACAATGGTCAAAACAATATCACATGACACATTTTTTTATAAACAATTATACAAATCACAGCAAAACCATTGTTAATTATTGATCTAAAGTGGTGACAGTTGTTCTCATTTATATAAAAATGGCAAAGGTTGTGCCAACATGCCAAAATTGACAGTAGATTGCCAACATGAAATTGCCTTTCCAAGAGTGTAACATAAGAGGGATAGAGTTCTGGAGATATTGCTAGTCAGATCATAAAGAGAACTGTTTTCCAGATGATGGACAAAAATGCAACTGTGTACAGTTGAGAATTATCATCCTTAAAAATGAATTCGTCTACCTTTAAAATAAAATTTATAAATTTCACACTCGTAATGTTCTGCTGCCATTATACCTATGAAGATAGACTAATGTAGGTCTCTCAGGTATGATACAACAATGCCAATGTCATTAAAGCAAATGACATCTCTTGTTCGTAGGATAAATATTCTAAGTACTATCCAGAAAAACTCATCAAGAATTGCTTCATGTGTTAAATCTCGACTTGTTACTGAAGATAACGCAGCCAATCTTGATTTATCCAAAATAGGTGTTTAAAGCTTTAAGAAAGATAGATTCTATTACACAAATATGTGAGAGGAAGACACAAAAGGCTGCTTTCAATCACCTGTTTCTAAATGATTTCTCACAATACCATTGTTCCAAATGCTGTGAGGTCTTAAACCAATGTAAAGCAACCATTCCAATGTGCATTTAAAAAGACACATAATGATCATCTAAAGGTGTTGCAATTTTTTAGCAAATTTGATCAGGTTAGTTGACTTACTACCTATAGCAATTTCCGTTTATGACCACCTAGTTTTTAGCCAATCAACTGCAATCTATTTTTTAAACGACCACCAATAATTACATTAATTGCAATGTATACAGTTAGAATTTATTTCCTTAAAAAGTGGAATCCAACACAAGGATTCCATAATTTAAGAAAGCTTCCCTCTTTAATAGTATTTTTATTTTTCTTTCCTTCTTTTTAATCGACCTTCCTTACCATTAAGTATATACTAGACATAAATTAAAACTGTTGTTGCACAACATAACACCCTAAATAATATTTTCGTATATATATTTCTATTTATTGTAAAATATAAACTTGTAACTTTACTCAAGGACAACAGCCTACATAACACAAGAAATATGAGTGTAAGCTTTTGTTTCAGTATTATTTTAATGTATCGTTAAAATGGCAATGAACACACATAGAGGAGGAAAAAATAAATATGTAGAATATCTAAAAATTTCATTTCTTTTTTAATGCTATTCATAGTAAATAGGTTTTGTGTCAGTTAAAGGTTACAAGTGCATTGGTCTTCATAAACAAATTAATGGGCTTATTTTAAAAGCAATATTCCATTGAAATCTTATGTAAAATGAGCAAACATAAATATAGTATTTTTGAGATCCAATAATGTTATGCAGTTAGACAGTGACTAAAATCAAAGCAATTAAATAAAATATGCTGAACACTATGTCCCATCATATTTGTGGCCTAATATGGCTTAAAGTAATTTGAAAACAAACTGAGTAAAACAAATATGCCACAGTATGCAAACCAGAGGTAGTTTTACATTATACATGTTTAATGGCAGAACTGACAGTGGAATTATAATTAGAAATATGTCACAATTAATTTTAAATAGCAAATTTATAAATCTCAATATCACAGCTCAATATCTCAATATCACAGGAGGAGAGAAACAATAATTCAGTTTTTCTAGTCAACCAAGTTAATGCATAATAGATGTGAACTTGACTTTAAACACTGTCTCTTGATATCATACATAATTTATTTCAAAATTATGTATATCAGGAGACAATGTTTAAAGAGAAAACAGTTTATCAATATAATATTGTATGCAGAAGTCTATCCAACTGGTAGAAGAAAATATGAAAATTTAATTGCAGAAAGATCTAAATGGACATGTATTTTTGAATGAATGCAAATCATTGGGATTCATTCTAAAAAATCAAAAATTAAATGCATAGTTATATATTTTTATGATGTTTATTATTCAAGAGAAAAGTCAATTGCAAAATGGCACTTAAAATGTTTAGCTCTATTTTTCATGGTTTTATTTCTCCAAATATTTAGTAAATCAAATTGGATATGGCTTTATCAAGCTTATTAAGCACAGGTAATGATTTATATTTTTAGTCTTACATAATTAAAAAGAATGAATGTTATTGTTTCATTGAATGTAATGAATACATCTGATTATTCCTTTTCTGTAAAGCAACAGTATGAAAGTCTTAAAAAATAATTTTCTAACAGAAAGATATGCTACAGATCTTTTCAAAATATTAGAGAATATGCTACCATTTAGTTCACAGAAAAACAAATATTAAGTGTGATTTTCATACCACCACATAAACTACTTGGGGGCATAGCTCTCAAAAATGAAATTTCAGGAAACTTTTACAATACAAAAAAACTAAAATATTGAAATTTTAAAGAAACTATTATTTCTCACAAAATATTTTTAAAATATATCATTATTAAGCAACAATATACTTTAAATGAAACAAAATTATTTTAAACTAATGTTTTATTTCAGTGTGTATGTCAACATTTCAATTTACTTCATTCATTACAATGAAACACAAAGTCCAACTTACTAAAAAATTATAAGAAATTTTGAGAAGTGCCAAAAAGTATGCAAGAGAAATAATCTTTTTACATAACTTGTTTGTTGAAATAATGTATTCTATATTTATGCAAATTAAATTACAAAATTTTACATTTATTAATCAATTAAACTAATCATAATTTTTAATGAATATTTGATATATTAAGCTATCCAAAAATAAAATATACTTAAATTAATAACTTTTTAAATTAGCAAAAGTATGGAGCCTAGAGATACAACTGAAAGCAACATTACAGAAACATTTCTTGTATTATCTTGAGGAATGCAAAAAGCACGCTTTTAAAATGTTAGTGTAGATTTTTTTTATATTTTAGGCTTAGGAAAACTATTCAACGTTTTAAAGCCATTATGAGCAGCTGATTTAACGAAGTCTAGTATATTGGAAATCATTTTTCAATACTTTAAAGTCAATACAATATTTTTAAAATTTGTATTAAGTATAACTATGGAATTATGATCTACATTTAAACACAGATATGACATCACACTTTAACATCCATTCAAAATTTAAATAACTATACCATTTCTGACTAATCAACTGATTGTTTACGTAAAATTTGGTTGAGTGCTTGAAAATTCCCAACTCTAATTAAATGCAATAAAAAATTAGAATTTTAAGTTTCAATAATGCAAATTTCTTACATTTGTAAAATGAAATTTCTATTAGTTATATGTTAAAAAACTATGTTTCCTATTCTGGCATTATAGTTGAGAATTTTTCACTAGGGGGACCACTTCAAACATTGCCTTATTGTTTTAAACTTTTTAGAAGATGATATGAACAGCAATTTTAATTATTTTTATACTTCTCATCATAACCTTATAGGACTATTTGTTAATTAATGGCAATAATGTTTAAAAAAAAAAAATCCCACCATTATGTCCATTTCATTTTTAAGTGAAATTTCCTAATTACAATTACACATAAATTCTAATTCCTTTTATGAACACAATTTGATAAATAAAGTTTAATCATTTTTATCAAGTAAAGTTTCCAATAAAACAAAACTTCTAGAATTTGAACACTAGATAACATTTCCAAACATTTATTTAAAATTATAATACAATACAAAGATAATATCAAACATTTACTTTAATCTTTTATTAACCAAATCAATAACTCAATAATCATAGGTAGAATTAAACTAAATTACAAGCAAATAGAAATAGATTTGGGAAAAAATAAATAAATAAAATAAACAAAGATTTCTGGCTCTACATAGATTTTGACCACAAAAGAAGCATGTTACATTAAATCATGAATATATACTTTTTTCAGCTGCAGTGAGGTGTGGCTATAACCATGTATTGTACAGCTAAGCCATACTAGTTCACAGTTCATCAAGACTCTCTCTCTATAGAAAATAAAATAGGTATGATATCTATAGAATAGGTATCGTTTTAAAGTCACATGATCACCTGACAAGAAAGTTCTGAAACGCCTATGACTTATAAAAGTTGATTATCGATTTTTACAATTAACAGTAATAATTGAATAAAAACACAATTTGTAAATTTTTTAAAAGGTGGGCATCTGACAGCTTTATTTTTTAAAGAAAACATCTTATTTTAACTGAAATCCAAAGAAACATAGGGGACACCTACTTTATGTAACACGTTTAATTTAACCATTTTTAAAAAAGTATTTTGACATTAACATAACTGGAAAAAAATAGTTACTTGTTTCATTTGAATCATGAATGGATGAAATAAATTTATAATAATAAAAATAATAATTTTCTTCACTTGCAAGAAAAAATTAAATACTTTAATTTCTTTTCACTTATATTGATACAAACAAAATGTTCCTACGTCTTGGAATGTTCTGAAAGAAATTCCAGAAATATTCTACTGAGCCAGGTATATTCATTTTCCCATTAATAATAAAAAAATATAGTAATTAAATTTACATGATTTAGTATCTAATAATTTTGCAGAAAAGTTAATTTTTATGGTGTTTTATCATGTAAAAAAAATGTTTTTTTTTTTTTTTTTGCTTTAAATGAAAAGAAATTTGGGGGGGGGGGAATAAAAATTGGGAGAGAAAAAAATAGATAAACACAAAATATTTCTTTAATGGCTGTAAAAATTCTGAAACCTAAAGGTTAAAGAATATACAATTTTGAATCTTATCTATGATAAATACAAAAAGCATGGATAAGAAAATATTTTTCTCACCTAGCATCTTAACATATATTTATCGATGAAAATTTACAAAAAGCAATGTCTTAAGAAAAGCAATTAAATTTAGAAACAAGAAATGTTTATATAATTATAATAAATAGCATTAGAGAAAATTTATGTTTGATAATGAAAAGAGGAATAATGATCATTTTTTGATTTTATTTATTTAAAAAGGTATCGGCATTGATTATAGAATACTAATGCTAAGCATTTGGTAATAAAAATAAAACAAAGAGAGTTTTCAAAAAAAATTATTTTACATATATTTAAATCAATATTAAACTTAAAAAAAAATTCATATTTATATCATAGTACTTTAGTTTGTTCCAACCTGCTTAAATATCCAAATATCATATCGGAATAAAACCCTCAAACTGAACTCATGTGTAAAGATTATTCAGTTACCAGCTAAGCAATCAAAGAAAAATTAAAGTTTATAACAGCAAAATAAAATTTGTAACTTTACCAAAACATGGATACAAACTTAAAATTTTTAATTCTTTTAAAAGTTGACAAAAATGAAAAAAAAAAAAAAAACATGTATTTAGATATTTAGCTACATTAAAATACATCTTTAGGGGGGGGAAATAGTTCTTGCATCTTTCTAAAATATGAAAGTTATAAAAAATTCCATTTAACTGATATATCATATAAATAATTTCAAAATGAATTTCAGCCAACCAGCTTGGATAATAATAAAAAACAATTTTTCTAAATAGTGAAAAAGAACACTTATTATAGAATGATATCTCATTTTGATTTCTATGATATAATAACAGACAATTTATAAAAACAAAACCAAATGGCTTTTTTTATAAATAAAGTACTGTTAAAAATTATTTGGCCTCCATTATAAAAAAAACAAATACAAAATAAATATTTTAATAAAAAATAGAGCAAAATAATCAGTTATGTGTTACAAATAATGTTTTATTTTCCTGTATTAAATCATTTTTAGAAGCCCATTTTTTTTTCTGTGTACAAATGTACAAAACCATTTAACTGATGTTTTTCTCAAAAATGTACCTTAATCTTGTTAGCCATTCATCTACTTATTTTGCAGACCACTCAAATATGCCCTTTTCTTATAGTTTGATACTGAATGTTCCCTTTCACTCTCATTCATTACATTTCTAGAATTTAACCATTTGATACTTTTACAAATGACACCTGAGTCAATAATCATAAAATCCAGAAACCGCATTTTGGATGGTAATGCCAAAGTTCATAGACGTTAAGCTAAATTTTACTGAAATTAATGTTTTTGTCTTGATTCCTAAAAGGTGGGTTTATTATTTTTTTTATTAATTTAAACTGAAGTGCTCATGCTTAAATGACCAACATATCTGTTTTTCTGTAACATAATTAAAAACAGATTAATAAGTGCATTAATCCTAAAATATCAATTTCATAAGGCAATGTCAAGCTGTACCTTCTTTCTAAAATACCTTACGATATTTGCATGCAAAGATATTGATTATATGGGGTGTATAAAGGGAATTGATTTAGGTGAGCCAAATAGCAAATATTTTGATTTAAAAAAAAAATTAGAATTTCAACATCAGCAAGGTAGTTACTTACAATTCAAAGAACTTTTGATTCTCCAATAATAACAGACTCAAATTTCTTAACAATAAAAAAAGAAAATAAGAGAATAAAAATGAGCTAATGAAAGATGCATGAAAAGATATTTTTAAAATTTTACTCCACATAAACAGGAATTAAAATTATCATTCCATCTACAGACCCATGACAGAGATCAGCCTGTAAAAAACCATGAATATTCTTAATTTAGAGGTTTGTAAAAATGAATGTTTACTGTATACGAAACTGTGCTTTTGTTATATAATAACTGATTAACTTTGAAAAATGCAACAATTTATGAAAGATAATGTGAGACAGACATAACTGATAATAATGGAATAGAATATAGAAATAACAGAACTTTTTTTAAATATCATTTTGATTACTTTTTGTATATTTATTCTATTCACTGAAATTTCGCCAAGATTTTTAGGAACTTATCTTAATACTTTTTCCATACATAATTGATAATAAAGATTAAAATTATTTACGAATACATAACTGGAAAATAATACAAAATTATTAATATTGGATCCCACTTTTAAAAAAATATTAGAGATAATTTCTCATATTTTCCACATAATTTTTGGGATGGGGTGGGGTGAATAGGAATTAACTAAATGTTCAATTCTGTATAAAATGATGACATCTGTTGCTTTATTTTTTTATTAAAAAGATACAAATAATTATAATATATTCTTAAAATTTAGAATTTTTTTTAAAAAATTCAAATTGTAAGTAGATTAATTTCAGTAAGAGAAAATTGTTTTTAAAAAAATTTACAACATATTTAATTTTAGAATTTTGTTATTCTCCATAATATATAATAGTACATGTTAATAATTAATTAAATAAATCATCTTAACCTAATGTCATTGAGGAAATCTGAAAGGGAAAAAAAAGCAAATGCTCTCCACATCATAATTATTAACTCAAAATTCCATCATATTTATGATTATATTTTGATTAGAAAAGAAATGTTTTTAAGAACTTTTTCTAATAGCTACTTCTTAACTTTGTAATTAAGATCCTTTGATAGAGTGTCCACTTAATAAAAATATTTAACTGATTTAAATCAGGGTTAGTACAAATTTCCAAGAAACAACATTTTCATTAGATTCCTATTTATTAATATATTGAGTATTTCACAAGATATATATAGCAATCTCTTTATGAATAAATATACTTATTCAAAATAAAATCATTAAATTATAAGATAAAGTTTCCAGGATATGACTTTTCTCCTAATTATTATTGATAAAATCAATTCTAAATTTTTCTTCTATAAAAATTATACAATTTCACTCATATTCTAGAATCTTCTATTTTATTAATCATTTAATAGATTTTCACGTTTCTTGGTTATTAAACATACAAAATATTACTATTAGAAAATGCTTTTTCATTTCTAAAGCTTTTGCTTTTAATTCATTATAATCACTGAGTAATAACTGTTGCTTCCCTGAATCATCAGTGACACGTTTTCTTCTGCAATTAATATACCCGTTTTTTCAGCTTCCTCTGTAATTCCCATTGTAGATTTTTCAAGTTCATATATGTCACCTTCCAAACACTTCATTTTGATTTTCAGATAATCAATTTTTTTCAAGAACTGCTATTTGCTTTCCTTCTGTTATCAACTGCTATTTCTGCTATTTTAATTAATCTAAATATAATTTATATTTTGCCTGGCAGCAGCAGCAAAACGTATTAGGTCCTTGATAACTATTATATTGTTGACATCTCCTATGTTTTGGGTGTGACTGTCAATGATGCACTTAGCATGTATTTGATTTAAATTTTCTATCATCAAATTTTTTATCACAAAAAACCCAGGTTCCACAGATGCTTGACCATGAAAGAGTAGTAAAAGCAAATTAACTAATCTTCATGTGACAATTATTTTGTCTGTTTGAAAGTAAGTTAAAATAATAATTATATATTATATCGTTAACAGGATCAATTTACTCATCAATACAATCTTGAAATCCTATAGTCATTTGTAATAATTCTAGTTTTATGCAAAATTGGGAATTTTTTTTTCTTCCTTTTTGAATACATCAAACTTAAAACTCTATTTAAACCCACAAATTCAATAAAATAGCTACTATTAAATATACTTTTATGTGTCTGTTAACCAAAGGCTGGCAAAAATTGTTGTGTCTAACTGATAAATGGATTAACTGCATTTTGAGGATTCTAATGTTAAATTCCCATGAATATGATTATTTTCAAGAAAAAAACGTTAAGTATTGAGATTAATATAAAATTTAAAGTTTTATAACCAAGTAGTCTTAATATTCCCATTTTATAAAGAAAAATGAAGACAAAAATTTAAAGATACAAAAATTACATCAACAAAATTTCTATTTGTGACATAAAAAAAAACTTTAATATCACTACCATATGCAAACAATAACAAAAAATAAAATAATTAAATTCTATAAAAAATTTGTTAAGATGTGATATATTTGAATTTTACATGAAACACATATATGAAATACATCAATAACAGAATTTAGTTTAACATAGACAATATAAAAGTTTGTACCTGAATAATGAATGTTAAGAGTAATTTATAGTTTCGTCAAGCACTGTTTTTTAAAGAAATTTAAAATCAAGGTAAAATTTATATAAAAAATGATAAAAACCTCAAAGCAGTAAGATTTTTTTTTAATAACAACCATATTATAGTTAGATAGAGGCAGAAGAATATTCAATATGATTAATATCAGAAATATATACTTGAAAAAGGAATAATAATTAGCTTATCACACGATTCTTAAACTAGAACATGGAACACTTAACTAAAAAAATACCATGAAACTAGTAATTCCATTCTAATTTTTTTAAAAAAAACTAATTATATATAATGACCTGATTCCAGAAACTGAATAGAAAAGGCATACTATGGTAAAAAGATCGACATAAGGATTTAATGAAAACAAATCAAGTTTTTCAATTTTGTTCTTGAAATATTTTGCAATTATATGCAAATTATTTCAAGAACAAAAGTCATATTAAGCAAAAATAAATTCATATGTGTAGAATTATTAAATGGATATTTTTAAATTACTAACAATTTGTTATAAATTTATAAACTAAAGCTTATAAATTTATAACATAAATTAAAATAAAGTAAAAAAAAAAAAAAAAACTGATTCAGAGGTTATTTAATAAATTATTCAATCTCATCAATAATGTTTGTACACTTTTTATTGCCATCGGTCAAAACAAAAATTTATTTCATTGGAAAATTCTATATTATATTTTCTTAAACTTTATATTTTAGATATTTAAAAATGAAGCCCACCATTTTACAATAGTCAAAATATAAGCTATAGGAAGAATTTTGACTTCCCATGTGATTCACTTTGTTTTTGGTATAAAATAAGAAACTCTTTAAAAGAAAAACAAATATTTTTTTTAAAAAAACATGGTTTTTTGGAAAATAAAAATTCATACTAACTTACATATAAGGCATAACTTTAATATATTATTACATAATGATGATAACGATTTCTTCAGATTTGCATAGACAAGAGTATCTGCAACTTGAGATAGCTGAAGGGGATGAAAAATTATTAATATATAAAAAAACTCATAATAAATTACATATATTTTAGGGGGTAAACCAGTTTCATTAAAATGGTTAACATTAAAGATAAATGAAAAAAAGTAACACAATGCTAATAAGTTATATTTTCAAAATAATCAATGAAAATTAACATTTTTTAAATATAAAATTAAGATCCCAAATCATAGTTATACAATGCTTGATTCCTAAAATTTTTATGTTATAGGTCCAAAAATTTAAATCATAGTTGGATAACTAAATTTTAACAGCATTAAAATAATATTTTGAAGCAAAATGTTAGAGGTTTATTGAAAAAAATTTTCAGATAAACAAAGATTGAGGTCTGTTTTTCAGAAATATTAATCTGAGTTTTCAGAATTTTAAGCAATATCTCCATTGCAATGAATATCATTCATAACCTACAATGTATAGCTCAATGTAAGGAACAATTAACTTGCTTTTCTACAGTGAATTCATAAAGATAAGCTTCTTGCTTTCCTTATATCAACATTTTTATTAAAACCATTAATAATTTCCTGCATTTAAAAAACATTCAAACAGTTCATTCCTATGAATACAGCAGTTTTTCTTGTATACTAAAAATGAAATCACATAGAAAATGTTTTTCCATATATACTTAAGTCCTTAAAAACATTCCTTTTACTAATACTTGATAATTCTTAACTGAAAAATATCCATAAACAAAAATTTTCTATTTCTTTAATTTTTGTTTGATACTTACACATTCTTTCAATTACTTTTGAAAAAAAAAAAAAAAAAAAAAAAAAAAAAAAATGTTTCACATTTTAGATCTTTTCAAAATGTAAGGGAAAAGTAAATTAGCAATGTTATATACTCATTAAAACAAATAGAATTTTTATATATTATTTAATTCATATGGTACTAAACTGCATCATTTAATAACACATATTTCTTCAAATATGGTGAGCCATTTATTTAGATGTTATTGAAATGGCAAGCCTATTGTCTTGCAATAAGGGGTCTACAGCAAAAAAATTACATACATATATAACGAAAGACATTTGAAAGTATAACTTCAAAATGTTGATGTATTAACTAAATTTTTTTATATATATTCTATGTCAATGTGATAAGTAACAAGATTTTTTTAAGATTTAAATGAAAAGAAATTAATGTTTTTCTATAAAAAATATTGAATCTTATTTGCAATATATGAGATAAGGAAATTCCAGAAATTATCTATTATTACTTGCTAAAAGGAAAAATAAATTTGCATATGCAAGAATAAATAAAAAAATTTTCCACATGTGTGTATATATAGACAAATCCTAACCAACAGGAAAAAATTGAAAACAGTGATTAACTTGACATAATGAACCTTATTTCGTAATATTCAGTTTTATTGAACAGTTTACATAAAAAGAAGTACCCATGAAATTTCAAAGGATAATGCTATGAGTATTTAAAATATAGTTAATAAAAGAATAATTCCACTATACAATCTTTTCTTTCATTTGTAAAATTAATTTTTTAAATTTGTGACTATATTAGTTTTTTTAATGTTTAAACTATTTTTAAATAACAATCTAAGCTATTTCTTTTTTTTTAAAGTAAAATTTCTAATTAATAATTTAACAATTTATTAGCAAGACTTGAAATTTTTAGGTGTAACAAATTATCGAACATGTTTACATGATAGCCCAATTTTTATTATGTATTAATTTCTTTTATTTTTTTATACTATTGCTAGCAAAATTAAATATTCTTAAAATTTTATTCAAGCACAAATATAATTTCATCTTGTTAAAGTGAATGGTAAAAAAAACAGTAATTACATTAAAATATAAGCACTTCAAAATTAGTTATAGTTGTAATGAAATACAGATTTAAAAAAAATTATTGTACAAACAAATTTTTTTCAATTTCCTTACATAACTGAAAGTTGCTAAATATTTACAGAAATTAAGTGATAAATTTGTAAAATGAAATTTTGTTCAACAATAATTTTTTGGGAACTTGCAAATTTTACTTCATAGCATTTGAAGCATGGTGACAATGAAGCAATTTATTTAACAATGACTTCCGATTCAATTACTTTAATCAAATTTAATAGTTCTAATCAAGAATTTGTAATAATAGGATGTAATATCAATAAGAAGATAATCATTTAATAAATATGGACAAAATAATTTTTTTCCAACCATTAACAACTGTTAAAGAGAAAGGGTTTAGTAATATTGGTACTTCATTAGAAATAATTTTATAACTACAAAGTATTTTATTTAACAACTTGCATTTTTCCACCCAATATTTTATTTTTGGAAACTTTCCTTGACATTTATAATGATTAGAATTAAAATATAATTTGGAATTGTGTGCACAATTATCGATTTAATTTTACACAAACTTTTTTAATTTTAGTGGTTGATTGACATTTTCTGGTCAATACCATACCACAGATGAGCTAGTAGCATATCAGAACCCGCAGTTAAAAGGCTCTGAATACCTATGAATTAAATACCTATGGACAGGGTAGAAACCAAACCTATCAGCCGTTGAACCAAATGATAAAGTATTTGCCATTGAACAACCAGTTCAACTTCACTTTTAATAATTATTTTGATGAAAACAAAGACTGACTATATTTATAATTTTAATATTTGTTTATATATGCCCATTAATTTTTGCTTAATCTTCAATAACATATTATTACAAAAACTATCCAAATGTATTCATATTCATTGACTTTTTTGAAAGATTAATTTAACAGTAAATTATTTTTATGGTGGAAATATGTACAAAAAGTTTTAAGTTTGTGATACAGTATTTAGTGTTCTTTTATTTATTTATTTATTTATTTTTTGTAATTTACTGTTCCTAATAATTCAATGTCAACATATTTTTATACATTGTATATAATAAATGAAACAAAAAATTTTTTTTTCATTTTTTAAAAAAAGGACAGTCAATTTGAGAAAACCGAGCTACCATAATAATTTCTCAACTCGAAAGAACATTGACCAACATAAATTAGGACACACAATGATTTTAATTAAAATGATATAAATTTCTTCAGCTTTCCCTACTACTGAGCAAGGCTTTAACAAGTAATACACACATAAGTGATAATCATTCTTTTAGGAGTTAGTTTTATTCTATGACCTATCAGAATATATTCCCAAAATAAGCAATACTTTAGGCAGGGGGGTGTTTCATAACGAAAATTATTTGAATAAACCTTACAAGATATGAAATACAATTAAAAATCAACAGAAACTATGTCTCAATTAATCATTATCCCACAGAATTCAAAAGTAAAAAAGAAATTAAAAAAAAATGTTTTGAAAAACACCACAATACGGATGGTTTGGTTTGTTTGCCACTTGACAAACACATTTGTCACAGGACCAATAAGAAGGGATTACTCCTTAGAGTGAATTTCAAATGACAACACCCATGCCCAAGGTAGGATTCAAACTCACAAACTGTTGAATGGAGGTCAGAGCACTAACCATTAGGTTGACTGCTGAGTCAGTACAATAAAGTTCAAATTTAGTTTTTGATTATTTTAACTGAAAGCAAGTATTTTACATTTTGCACTTATTTCAGAAAATTAAATAACATATTGTAAAAATAAGCTACAATTTTAACAGTAGTAAGTTAAAAAATAATTTTTATATTTTAATAGCTAGTTAAAGTGGGCTTAAAAAGCTGAATATTTAAAACATTTATATTATATATTTAACTGTAAAATTTTTTTAATTGCCTATAATTTATTGTTCCAAGTAATTGCAAAATTACATTTGATATATAATGAACAAGAACTAACATTTAAACATTTTAACCTACAAAACAACAAAATAACCTAAACTTTGCCAGTATAAATCCGTTAGCTTGTTGGGCTAAATCAATTTGAATGTAACTATTAACAGATTCTTGAATATTCAATTCATTTTATAATCTTTTATTGCCAGCTGAGTTTTACTGATAACAAAAGCCTACATGTTTTTGATAAGCTATTTGAAATTAAATTTAATTATATTCTGATCAAAATTGTTTAAGTATTATAAACTAAATTAACTTACTTTGAATTCCTTCATCCCATACGAAATCAAATTCAATATACTGCTAGGTAAATAATAATTGGCAGCTTCATAATAAGTATGCTAAAGAAATTGGCCAATCAGATGGTTTCGTTTAAAAAACACATTTTTTACACTTCCCTCTTTATTTTTACTTATTTTTAAAACAAATGAATTTCCTTAAAATCAGTAATAATTAATTTCCTAAGATTTCAACTATTTCTTTAATATAAGATTATTTTATCACAGCATCTTCTTAAATTATAAGACAAGTCAACTTTATGACAAGTTAAATCCATTATTACAAATCTAATTCTGGAACTAATGGATGTCACTCAAGAGTTTCATACCTGCAATAATTTAATTCCATGCACAAGTAAAAATTTTTAATTCATTTTTATTTATCTTTAATTTATGCTATTTTTTTAACCATATTAATTTATTCATTTTTATTTTATTCATTCTTTAATTTATTCATTTTTATTTATCTTTAATTTATGTTTTTTTTTTTCTTTTTAATTTTATGTTTTTGAAAATTGGACTGATGTTTTTATTATACAAAAGTAAGTCCTTTAAAATTGTGAATATCCCAGAATTTTTTAAACAATTTGTATGTAGATAATATGCAAGTTTTAAAAAATCTGCTATTGGAGAAATCTAAGAACATTTACCAAAAGACGAATGAAAATAGATTCCTTATTCAGGAACTTTGACAAAGAAACCCATTACAGCTGAAAATTTCATTTTAAAATGAAAAATAATTTCAAATATCAAACAAGAAAATAGGCATGTTTTGAATGTCTATAATAAAGCTAACAGATAAATGGCTAAGAAGATTGAAGTAATTGTTTGAGAAAAAGCAACAATAACATGCTTTTTTACATTGATAAAACAGAAAAATATGTTATTTCAAATGCATTTCAGATACAAAATATAAACTAATACTTTACCAGATCACTGATGAATAAAAGAAAATAATTATGATTAAGTATGAATTTTATTTAGTTAACAATTTCTCGTACAGTACAAACTTAATAATTTTTTCTAGAAGTACTCAATAAAAAAAAAGAATATTTTAATAAAAAAAATTTTTTAACATCCAACACTTAAGTTTTTAACTCCACAAATTTTTCACTTTAAGACCCATTTTATTGATACTGACGAGTTCATAAAAACAAGCATCTTTCGTAAGAAATTAGTTTAAAATAGAGCTGATTATTAATAGAATATTTCATACTCTAACTAAAGATTTAAAGAAACAAAACACTCCTACTTACATAATACAATTTTAATTTTCATAAGAAGAAAAACTAAAATTCTTGAAGTTATAAACACATCTTTTAGTATATTAAATATTAACAATTTACATACATCTACACCTTTGTTCCTTAGCTTAAGCTGATGTGGTTCTACTATTTAAAATAACTATACTATCAAATTACTATTAATATAACTAGATACTGTATGTTCACTGGTCTAAGATCAATTATTAATCAATAACAATAAACTATCTCAATAAAACTATTCTAATAATATCCATATAAACTCAATAAGTTTATACTACAGAACTGAAATTGTTAATCATAAATACTAATTATACATTAATATTTTTGGCATGTTTCTGTCATTAAATAAGTATACATGTGTAAACCTCAATAAATATTTTTAATTGTAAATACAACAGAAACATCAACTGATAGATACTTTACAGTTCAGATGTCAACAAATACCTTCTAATTTGCTCATAAATAAAATTTGGGATAATTAAATTGAACACTTGATAAAAGTAATTTTAAATACATATAGATTGTTTCAGTTTATGTGAAAAAACAGAAAATAAATGTTTAACAAATCTACATAAATAATTAATAAGCAAACATTTTATAGTATACAATATAAATTGACAGTCTATTTCTGAAAAAAAAAATTCATTGAATAAAAAACAATTAAAAGCTCATGAATTCCACTTAGTATATATTTTATATAATGCACTTTTAAGAAATTAATCTGCTTCCTTAGAGTATTTTTCCCTCTTAAAGATTACAATTCATTTAATATTAGAAAAAAAAAAAAATAGATAAATTGTAAACAAGTCCATTTTTAAATCAGAAATGCAGTTTAACAAAGACACATATTTTTACTACATTAAAAATTCAATAATGCTTAGTTAGAGAATTCATAAGCAGGTTAAAAATTTTAGTTTGACTAAATGAAAAATTACTCAAGATATTAATATAAATAAATAGAAAAATAAATTGTGTTTATAGTTCACATTATTCTATCTTCTAATTACAAAATATAGAACATTAAAACTTTACTCTCAATTAATATAAAAAATTTATCTCTACATGGTCGAAGACCTTAAAAAAATTTACGAAATAAAATGCAATTTGTTATACAATTAGCACATTAAATAAAACCTGTGTATAGAAATGTTTATCAATTCATGTTTTAAATATAATTTTTATCTTCACCTTTTTTTTTAACATTTTGTTTTTCTCACCCTTTGGGTAATATGGAGAAATGATGTAAAGTAATTTTAGAACATGCTTTACTAATTTGTACACCAAAATTTTGTAAAATTTATGCAATTCATAACACATACAGTACTGATTATTTTTACAGCCAAATAAATAAACTTTAATATCCACAAAATATTAATACAGTAAAAATGATATTTCAATCAAAATTTATTAAAAAAATTAAGACTACTATAAAATTATAAAAATCCACTAATAGCTTGTTACAAAAAGAAAAATAATAGTAACCTTTTAAATGTAAAACCATGTTTTTCTAACACAATTCAACTTCCTCAGAAATTTAAATAATGAATAAAATAGACTGAAAATCAAAATATATTAACACTTGATACATTTAAAACACTTATTAAATACACTTAAAATAAGGCAATTTTTCTAGCATTTAAAAATATTTTCACCATACAACTAAAAATTACTTTTTAATTTAAACACTTTAGTAAAAGTAAAATGTATTAATGAATTGATTTGACTAAAATAATTAAATTTAACTCCACTTTAAGAAGCATTAAACGCTAAAATATTATGAGAGCATTTTAAGCTATCATCCATTATTCTAAAGCTGGATAGGATTGAAAAATCATACGTGATTATATTGCCAATCGGACACAACTCGAGTGAGAACACAAAACATGGGTGATATGCACAAAATGTCACTTAAAATACATTTCCCTTCATAAGGACTTGGAAGGCTGGATGGACAATTTTCTTCCAATTAAAGACACAACTTTTAAATGCATAAAGTTACTTCTTGCAGCAAAGTAATCTCATCTTACAGTTTCTTTTTGGATAAAATTATTTTCTTCAAAATTTCTATAACTCCAGGTTTTCCCCAGGAGCAAGACTTGTATGACATATGGAACTTCTATGGATAACTTGGTTAATTGCAAAGACATTCATCCATGTTTGACTAGACTGGGCAGAATAAAAACAGAGACAATAAGCTCAACGGATGGCATAGATAAAAGCATCAAACCAATGTAAAAATATCACAGGCTTTTTATTTCAACATATTTAACTTTTGCTTCATTTCGAGGAAGCTCTTGTTAATTGCATATTTCTGATTGCGCTACTTTCCATTTTCACATATTTCATGGAATGCTTTTTTGCAAAACAACCTCATCAGCGAAATTCCTACTTTCTAAGATAACGCAATTTCCATAGAAAATATGCATGAAGATTTTATCAACTCTTGTATGATGTATCTGCATTGCAAAGTTTCCAGATACTTGGATACATCCAGAATAGAAGCGTGGTGATGATAAACATTTTAAAATGCTCCCAAATGATAATTGCAACTTCGCCGCAGCACCCAGGTATGTGGACTTCAAAGACCAAAGACATGATTTCAGGGCAAAACTTTAACATTTTAAGCACTATTCTCAAAGGGACGCCTGAGTAATTTACAAAATGAACATTTCCAAGTTCACGATTCTATTACACAGATCAACGACAAGAGTGAAAATGATTTATAAACATTCTTCATAAATTATAAACTTGCATACTTCGCATAAGAACACAAAAACATTACTTTGTTTGACATAAATAAAAGAAATGCATCCGATTTCTACTAGATACCTTGTAAAATGGTGGAATGTGAACCCTAAATGTTCAGATTTTCTGTACTGTAATCTTCTTTGAAACTTCAGCAATTTCTTCTCTTATTTTCCCAAAATTCTGAATGAGGGTGAATATTTTGTAAGTAATTTAAATAAAACCTTATTAATGGCCATATATAGATCATACACTAAACGCTAACGTATTTGCAAAAATCTCAGATTTGTAGATGTCAAATCAAAGTTTAGTTGTTTACTGCCTGCTTCCCTGTTTACTATTTTATGATAAATGAGCATTACTTTTTGAACGTTTTCAGAATAAAATGAATAAGTAAATGTAATTAAAATTTTTGATTGAAAAATAAGGTATGTTATTATTTAACCTTCTATGTGAAATCTAACAAATTAAATAAATTGGTAGGTATTATAATCTGGTCGCATTTAAAATAAATTAATAAATAAAAATTAATACATTTATTACATTCAAGGAAAAATGAACATTTCTAAGTTCAGTCTGTATATAAACAAGATGCTTTCTGCTCATCAATATTAATAAAGGAAACGATATTTGATAATGGTGAATTTAACACCCAAAATGGAATTAGTCAACAAAAGTTGTCGACCCTCTCATTTTCTGATAATAGGAAGAAGGGTGATAAATTTTTACAAATTCAAAGAGGTGTAAATTATTTAGAGTGTGCCAAATAATTCGATTAATTAGAGAGCTGCATTTTAAAGAATGTTGCTATAAGTAACTCAACTGACTCAGGAAAAACTTAAATTATCTAAGCTCAATAAAGTTTGTTTTAAGTTTTCCAGATACTTTATTTTAAAATTGCACCACGCAGCTGAGCATCCAAAATTAAAATTAAAATTATAGACAGTTTTTCAGGCGAAAATCCCCAAGAATTCATCCAGAAATTTAAGTTAATTCATATAGAAAAAGATTATGGAGCAAACTGATCATGAGATTAAATGCTAAAGTTTCCTGTCAAAAAAAGTACGGAAAAATGAATTAGAATAAATATACACGAGTTTCACTTTATTTGAAGTTCATTTTATAATAACTAAAAATATTAATAAATTTTGTATGTATATATAAATGTGTGAACCACTTAATCGCTGACGTCACTATTTCAAATACCCACTCAGAAGGGGCTCGAGAAGCTCAACAACTCCAGCTAGCGAGAGTAAGCCAAAAGACTAAGACTCTATACGACGTGGCGTTTGGTAGCAAAAAGACGAAAGCTTCTTTCCCCCATAACTTTAAACTTCATTTCATGTTATTATCATTAAGAGATGAATTGTAAATATTTCAAAATTGTATATATTTGTATTTGTAAATACGTGTTAATTAAACATTATAAGAAAATAAAATTACGTCTTGACCGCTCCCAGTCCTACAAAACTCAGAAGTGGGATTGAAATGATTATCGCATAGTTTTGTTGGAACAATTTTCATTAAAGAAAGACGTTTAACAATCAGTTTGGGATTAGAGAAAGACGTGGATCCTCATCGACCATTTTTAAGAGGTGCATGAACATTTTCCTTAATACAATATGATATTAAACGATATAAGAGAAATAAGCGTTGTAATAAAATATTTCAAAGCAGATAAAATCAAAATTTTCCATAGATTGATTTTTGATTCTGATGGAGATAGATTAAATGGTAAAAGAATTAGAAATTTTGATAGTTTTGATTTTGATATTGCAATGACTATCGAGACAAAAAATAAAAGCAATGCGTTTTCGCTTGGCGAGATTATTACTGATTCGAAGATTTTAAGTATTTTTTTCAAGGTTCTGAAACAGAGCTCACAGAAAGAATTTTGTCTCTATTATGTGACCTTGAACTATTAGCTCAAAACACTAAAGAGAATTCTGAAACTGCTGAATTAGGAAGTGAAGTGGAAAACGAATAAGTAGAAATGATTTTTCAATGCAATGCAATAGAAATAAAAAGAAAAGTGCAACTGAGAGACTATTTTAAACAGAATGATAATATTCGTGAAAATGACTTTTATGCACATCCTGTTATTTCAAGTGTTAATGTTAATAATGCAGGTATCGAAAGCACTATTACTAAGTTTAATGCAGAATCACACGAAAATATAATTAATTGGATAGATCACTTTGAGGACATGTCGAAATTATTTAATTTATCAAACTTTCAAAAATTGGTTATGGCTAAAAGATCATTGGGAGGAAATGCTCTATTATTCGTTCCAACAGAACAACAAATTAATTCTTGGCAAAAATTGAGACGAGTCTTGATTGACGAATTTTCGTTTGAAATAAACTCAGATAATTTATATGACCTTTTGCGTAAAAGGAAAATGCTTAGTTCTGAATCTGTTCAAGAGTATTTTTAAAAATGAAGGAGTTGTGCAATTGCGCTAAAAATGAGGAATCTGCCTTAATGCATTATGCTATTAATGGAATAAATGATAGACAAGAAAACAAAGTTATTTTGTATGGATGTAAGAATTTAAATGAAAATAAAGATAAAACTCAAATTTTGTAAAGCAATAAAAAGTGATTATGTTTAAAGTAAAAGCGCTTTCGATGGAACAAAAACAAAATATAATTTTAATGATAAATTTATTACTTCTAATAAAATGAAATCTAAATATGAATATAGTAGCAGAAAAAAACGAAAATATAAATAAAATAAGGTATAATGATGGTTTTGGAAGATGAAATACAGTGATTTTGATGATTGTAAAAATAAAGTTTGTTTTAATTGTTGTGAAAAAATCATTTTTCTAAATTTTGTGAACATAAAGAGAAGGGTGTTAAATGTTTTCGATGTAATAATTTAGGACACAAAGCTTCATTGTGCCCAGAAATTGATTCTGAACCTGAAGTAGCTACAATTAATGTTAATGTAAAACCAATGCTGAATGATGTAATTATTAAAAATTTAAATGTTATTGCACTAATAGTATAGATACTGGAAGCCAAGTAACTTTAGTTCGTAAATCTGTCTTCGATAAATTAAATGTTGTAAAGTTATTTCTGTTAAATTCTTTCAGTGGTTTTGGTAAATGTGTAGTGAAGGCGTTCGACTATTTTAAGGGAGATATTAAAATAGATAATTTTAAGTGTGAAGAAGATATTTATGTGGTTGAAAATAATGTTATGTCTTATGATGAAATCATAGGAATTAATGCACTAATGCAGGATGAAACCTTAATTAATAATAATGGAATTAAGATTAAAAATAAATATCAGTATGGAAAATACTATATCAATTAAAACTTTATCAAGTCTTCCTGTAGATTTAACTTTTATTGAACTTGAACTGAACATTGAACTTAATATTTCAAAACTTTTTAAAAGGTGCAACAATTAGTTTCGAATTTCGTACCACATAAAGCAAAATCAACTAATGCTCAATAAGATATTTTGTTGAAAAATAATAAGCCTATACCTCATCAATCCCGCAGATTACCATTTTCAGAGAAAAAATTGTTGAAACTCAAATAAAGAGACGAATGGTTAGAACAAAGTATAATAGAACTCAGTTCTTCAGAATATTGTAGCCCAGTAGTAATCGTAAAGAAAAAAGACGGAACACCTCGTTTGTGCATAGATTATCGGAGATTAAATAAAGTAATTTCAAAAGATAGATTTCCCCTCCCATTGATTGAAGAGATATTGGATATATTACAGGAATCGTGTGTGTGTTTAATACAATTGATCTCAAAAATGGATTTTTTCCCATAGAGGTGAACAAGGATAGAGGAAAATACACTTCATTTGTAACTCATGAAGGCCAGTACCAATTACTTAAGTTTCCTTTTGGACTTTGTAACTCTCCAGCCATGTTTCAAAGATTTATTAACACTATTTTCCTGCCATTGATTAATGATGGTGTTGTTTTACCTTATATGGACGATATAATTACTATGTCTTCCTCAACTGAAGAAAAAGTCTAACGGCTTGAAAAGGTCTTAAATCTTTCGAGCGAATATGGACTAGAAATAAATTTCAGAAGATCCCATTTTTTGAAGAAATGCATTGAATTTTTAGGTTATGTCATCGAAGAAGGGAAGATATTTCCATCTACTTTGAAAACCAAAGTTGCGCTTCATTTCCCTGAGCCACGTAATTGGAAACAGGTCCATATTTTTTTTAGTATTGACTGCATATTTCAGGAAATTTATCTTAAAATATTCCATTATTGCTAGACCGTTGAGTGATCTTTTGAATAAAGATCGGAAATTTAAATTTGATAATGAAATTCTTTTAATCAATTACAATTAATTTTAGCTCAAAAACCTATGTTAAGTATATACAACCCAAATTACGAAATTGAACTGTATTGTGAAGCCAGGATAGAAGGATATGGAGCTATTTTATTACAGAAATCTCTAAATGATAAAAATTTTCATCCTACCAATTTCATGAGTAAAAAGACAGCACATGCTGAACAGAAGTATTCCAGTTACAAACTTGAAGCTCTTGGAATTATTGAAGCGTTAAAAAAGATTCCTTGCTTACCTATTAGGAATTCCATTTAAAATTGTCACTGACTGTTTCGCATTCGAAAAGCCTATGCAAAATAGAGATTTGTCAACTCGTTGGTCTTCATTACTCCAAGAATTTAATTATAGTATTGAGCATCGTTCTGGTACAAGAATGGCTCAAGTCGATGCATTAAGCAGATGCCCTGTAAAACTATTTTGC
The DNA here is from genome assembly GCA_030067965.1 of Latrodectus elegans. NCBI lineage: Eukaryota > Metazoa > Arthropoda > Arachnida > Araneae > Theridiidae > Latrodectus > Latrodectus elegans. The sequence goes on along the minus strand of CM057818.1, from coordinate 27,645,064 downwards.
ATCTCAAGCATTACTGAATTTAAAATCAGCCCAAGATAATCAAATAAAATAGATAAAAGAATTATTAAAAATCTCTAGTTATGAAGATTATTTTGATAGAAACGGAATTCTTTATAAATTTGTTGATGGTATGGGATTAGTGGTCTTGCCATGCCAAGAAGCTTGCAAACGGAAATTAATAGAAGTGCGCATGAAAAAGGACATACTATAATCAAACATACAGAGAAGCAAATATACATTGAGGACCATTATTTCATTTCCAGACTTAGATAGAAAGTGTCATATCTAACTGCGTTCACTGTATTCTTGTGAATCACAAAAGAGGACAAAACGAAGGATTATCACACCCATTGTATAAAAAAATATTCCGTTATTTTAACATCAACTGACAATGGGGTCACTTTTGTGCTTCGACATTGGAGTAGTAAAGATAATTTCAAGAACTGACTGTTCATTTAATCTCTAAAATAATTTATACTTACTTTATCCGGAAGGGGAAATAGATCTTCTCTATTTCTATAAATTGGCGAAAGTCTTGAAAGTATTCGAATACTAATTGCTTGTAATATAGCCAAGTGACACTGCCATTTTTAAGTATCGATGAAAGTCAACACTCAAACATCTGTTGATAAGTAGCAACGACAAAAAGAGCTTGTGCTTGCCAATCAGCAAGTGCAAATTACGAAATATTAGTAATCGATAGCTGCGCCACCTAACAGTCTATAGGGAAACTTCAAATGATTATCGCATCAACAGGATGAGATATGCGTTCAGGTGTGAGGTCCTCGTACTATTTACAGGTGAAATTACGGTCGTTGTTTCGTTTTGCGGAAGGATACAGAGTTTGAGCATAGGAGGCAAAACAAGCTTGAAAGATTCATTGTTTACGTACATTTCTTTGCTAATGATAAAATGGAAATTTTGGCTTTTTTCGATCAAAAATGGTGACTTTTTTCGGCGTATGGATACACAAATAGTCAAATTAGGGGAGATAAAATAAGTTTTCACAATTAAGATTAATTCATTACTTTTTTGATGGACTAGTGTTTATTATTTTCATATATAATGCTTGAATTGTTAAATATCCATAAAACTAGATGCTAAATGTTTACAAATGTCTGATCTTTTAATATAATCTTATTGCAATATTATTAATGTACAAGAATATTTTCATAAATTGGAGAAAAGGGGGGAATTTTGTAAATTCCTGTACATTGAAAAATATTGAAGATTTTTATTTGTTTAATGTAACATAAATCTAGAATAAAAATTAAGTTTCACTACCTCCATGTAATGAATTTATGAGTTAAATTGTTTGAACTTTTATAAAAAGAATCTCAAAATTAATTAATCTTTGTTTTCAAAAAGATGTATTTTACAGCCAAGGTTTCTGTTTCTTCCTGGTCCAAGCCCAAAATGTGATAATAAATTCTTAAAATTTAGTTTGCAATTATTTTGTATCATAGGTTTAATAATTTTAAAATACATTTATCTGAATGAAGAGTTTTAAAACTTAAGTATAATTTTCTTAACGCAATTAAAAAAAACTATTATATTTAAAATTATTCGTATAATATCTAAGATATATTTGTACATTATGTTAACTAAATAAACTGCATTAAAAGAAAATATGAAACATAAAATTTTTTTTAAATATGTTTCCAGTTGTAATTAATTTAGATGTTTATGATAATTTTTTGTTATATTTATATCCATATACCACTGAATATCACCGCTTTTAATAATTCAATCATGAAGAATAATCCCTATTCAGCATTCTCCTTTTCCCAAACTAAAATAAACTTGTGGATAAAAAACACGAATTTTTTTTTTAATTTTGTTTTATTTATTTTTTTATTTTTATTTATTTATATTTTTTTATTTATTTTTTTTTTCAGTAAAACATAATCTTGTTAAATATTTATTCCCCATTTTTAACAAAATGATTTGTACCTCTAATTTCATGATATGAAAAGCACCATTGGCATATTCATGATATGTCAATCTAGTATCTCTACTTTTTTTGGAAAAGGAATACTGTTTTAAACGAACACAGAAATATATATTGCAAAAATATTTAATTTAATCAAAAAGTAATTGCCTTTAATTTGTCTTTTAAAATTCATCCAATTCCTATTGAATTTGTGGTTCAACATAATTTAGAGAGTTTATCTTAAAGAAAATTAAAATTCTTATATTTTATGTACATAAACCTATCTATAGGCATTTACATGTTTGTTCACATAAGAAAATAAGTTAACTTCCATAAATTATTTGATAGCCATTTTTTCAAATTTTGTGTAAATGTACATATATTTTATTTGAGATTAAAAATATTAATACTCCCAATTTTTTATATACTGCTTAGTTTGTTTCCGTTTAAGAATTCCTTTGAAATCTTGCTTTTCTACGTATATTTATATCGTTTATTTTTCCTTTCTTACAGAATCACTTTAAATGAATGAGAAGTTTCCTTGTATAAAATCTTTATTTTTTGTCGTTTATTTACATTTGAACATCAACAAAAGTTGTTAAAAGATTTCAAAATAAGGAACATTTTCTAATTGCCAAAAAGTTTTAATTATGGATTTTTATATTATAGTTTGCTGATACTCATTGTTTATTTAATTTCTGTGAATAAATATAAAAACTTATAAGGAAATTTGAAAATATATTCATTTATTTCATAATATAAATAAGCACAAAAGAAACTTTAGTCAAATATATTTTTATCTTTAACAAACACTTTTTAGCCTGATCTATTCCAGATTTTTCAGAAGAAAATATCATAGCGAATAATTTTTGATCAGTGGTTGCTGACTTATTGACAAATAGTTAAGGATGAAATCTTATTATAATTGGAATAATATTTACGGTTATGTATATATATATATATATATATATATATATATATAAGCAGATTATAAAATAAATCTTATTTATGCAGAAAGCAACTCTTCAGATCAAATTAGTAAATCATGACAGTTTTATCTGAATAAATAAAATCCAATCCATGTTCATCATAGTAAATGCTTTATGCAAATATGTATGCTTTAAATAAATTAAAAATATAGTCAGAAAAAATAGAAAATATTTTTTCCAACAAACATAAACAATAGCTGATTTAACAAATTTTAAACACATATGTATTGCTTGTATGTATGGAACAAGCGCCTTATAATCCAGGATGCCAAATTTTGAGATTGGCAATTTTTTGACGTTATTACTTCGAGATTGCCGATTTTTTGACACTCATATTAATTTTATTTATACTCTTATTACTATATTGATATATATTACTATATACTCATATTAATTTTATTACTTTATTATTATTTGACTCATATTAATTTTATTTATTAAGAAAATATTTTTTGTATAACACAAAAATCAGTAAATTGACCATTAATGAGATGTATGTGGCAGCAATTTTTTAATTATCTCATCGATGTTTGGATGTATGTTGCTAACTGCAATTCACATATCATCTTCAGGGCTTAAACGTGAGCGGTATTTAGTAAACTAGTTTCAATTTATTTCAATAAAATTGAAACTAGTTTGGTAAATCCAGTTTCACATAAATACGTTGATGCAAATTGTATTAACACTGTGATGGCATTCTTGCATAAAACGGGATATTGTTTTTCCACGGATAGCCAAAATTTTTGATAAGGCTGAGTCTTAAATTGATTTGAAGAATATAATCACTAATTAGATCTATCAATTGCTCTTTCTCACTAATCTGAAGAGTTGAACTTCATATGTCAAAGGAAAATGGATCACGAATCCAACCAAGATCATTTTCTGGAAGATCCTCGAATCTTCTCGCAAAATTTTCCTTTAACTTTTCAATGTGATTGGAAATGATGTTTTTAAATGTAAATACATATATATTATTTTCCTTGATAAAATCGTTAAAGCAAAGGGAACATGTCGGTGTTGTTTTTATTCAGTTCAGTTTGCCAGAGACTAAGCTTATTCTTAAAAGCTCGAATTTTACTGGCTGAAGTAATGATAGTGAAATTCCCACCATGCAAGATCAAATTTAAATCGTTAAGTTTTTCGAAAGCATCAACTAAATAGCTCAGCCTCCATAGCCAAACTTCATTGATATATAACTTGCCAATTTATGTTTCTTTTTAATTAAAAACATGTACACTTCATTTCTCAAATCAAATATCCATCGCAGTATTTTCCCACGTGAAAGCCATCTGATTTCGGTGTGCAACAGTAATCTCTCATACCTTGAGGCCATCTCATTGCAAAGTATTGAAAAGAGACGGCTGTTGTGGTTGTTGAATTTAATGTAGTTAATTGAACTAACAGCGTCTTGTAATATCTTGTGCAACTCTTCATCTATATCTTTTGCAACAAGAACTTGCCGATGAATCATACAGTAATTAAATACCATATGAGGCGACACCTTCTGAATTATGCCTCTAAACCCTAATTTTGTATGATTTCTGACTCGATATTTCGTGACATTTCGGAAATCCGCCGAGACACGATATCTCTTGATAATGGTATTGTTTTTAGCTCATTTCCATATTTATCGCCAAGCATAATTGATGCCCTCTTAGTTGCTGCAGGAAGGATAAGGGATTCTCCAATTGTATGGGGTTTTCCTATTTGATAAGAAACTTCTAAAGAAGCTCATAATGCTGCGTGAGGTATTGTTGTAAATTTCTTTAAATGTGCACTTTGAATTTTCAGATTTTCAGCTCGTCTTTGAAAAAAATCGGCATGTTTATTTTGAAGTTCTTTATGTTTAGTTTCCAAGTGTCTTTTTTAATTTAGCTGGTTTCATGCTCTCATTTGCTAATTTTTCGTTGCAAATGGCATATATCGGGCGTTTTTCATCATCAACAACACAAAATGTAAAACCATACTTAATAAATTTCTCATTGTATTTTCTTATTTTTTTTAGATCGGGCATTTAGTTCAGTATTTTGCTACTTCTCATCAGCATTTGTTCGTTTGTTAACTGAAGATGTACCTTGTGTACGTATTTCCCATTTATCCACTATGAAGATAGGGGTTAAACTTTATTTAAAGTAAAACAAATAATATATAAAATTTGTCATTATTTTCGAGAAATTCAATAAATCAGGGATCTTTCTTTAATGATAGTACATACCTGATAACAAAGAGTTGCAAAGCCCGATAAAAATATAAAAAATCATAACTACACAACGTCACATGATAAAACTCGAGGATCTAAAACAATTGCAGGCGAACTGCTACACGCTACAACTTCATGCGAACTCTTCACGTCTTCACTCTGACAATCAGATACACCGCGTACTTCGCCATCTGAGTGGTTGATTACGGAAGCGAATTTTTGCCCTTCCATTGCGGTTAACGTCTAGTCAAATTCAGTAAAACTGGCGAATTACCGCGAATAGGGCGCTATCTACCGGAGTGAAAAATTTGAGTCTTCACACTTTACATAGATTATGCATTACAGTCAAAGAAAGAGCGAACAGAATGAAATTGCAATTAAACAGTGATTGACGGCGCTTCACTCTTTATGTATACACCGTATGGTATGCAGCATGCAGGCATAATGCATTTCATAAAAATTTGGTGACCCCCAAAAAACTTTTGGCGACCCCCACAGAGGTCGACAGCCCTAGTTTGCGCACCACTGGCCTAGAGGAAACAACACACCAAGCAGCAGAGATCAATGCGATAACATCAGATCTCTTATTATCCCTTTTTAATTAAATTATATTTAATTTTTTCCTATTTTCTTTTTTCTTCATTGGATGTAAGTTAAGAATAAATTTAATCAAAAGAATAATAAATAATTTTGGATACATCAGATTTATTAATCATTTTAAGTAGTTTTTCTAGTACATTATGACCTTTTGGAGATTGAATTTTTATTCTGGAGCTCCATAAGCAACCCCGTTTCTAGTGTAGTTCTTATAGAGATCCAAAACAAATCAGCGTCAAAACTTTTAAATGTTGAGAATTATTAAGTCATCAGGTTGCCAACTGGATTTCTCAGCTATATATCAATATATTAAAAGAAGAAAAATGTAATTTTTGTTACAGTGGTATCAATAAAAAATTTTTTTAAACGAAAGCTAATTTTTTTCCTCCGCTTTGTTTTTGAATAACTGAAAATTTTTGAGAAAAACTTTTTTCTTACTTAAAAGTGCTTCGAAATAGCAAATGTCAATACCAATACTATTTTTTACGATCTTTCAACAGACTTAGAAACTAAATCAAAATTTTGATCAAAAGGGATAATTTGCTTTCAAGTTAAAGAACTATTTTAGCAACTGTTAAGTTGTATCTCTTTTCCAGGCGTAGTTTTCGACTGAATTGGTTTAAGTCATCATCTTTGGAAATACTAGTGCGACGAAATATCATTTTTGCTTAGAATGATTGATCATTAGTTCTGGATAATAAACACCTCAAGTTAATTCATTGCAACCCACAATCGACCATCAAAGCGATTGCTAAGTAGTTTCCGGCGGAAATAAATTTTGGCGTATGAATAAAATCTATCAATAAAAGATAATTATTTAGTTTATACTAAGTAAAGAAATGTTCGAAATATTTTTTGTAGTTTCTGAAAATGCAAGCGTTTGTAAACAACATTTGATGCAAATTGTGATTTTTCTTTCCCTCCTGGAATGGAAGCATACCAAACACCTTTATCAAGGAGAAATGCTTTAATTTTTATTAATAAAGACACGATACTCTTCAAAATGTTTTCTTTCGATAATCAACGAACTTTGTTGTGCTTACTCACCTCCCAAGCATAGCACAAGAATATTAAATAACATCCCCTTAAAATCAGTTGATATTTCAATATCATGTCATTATGGGGTGCGTTGCACAACTTTTCCAACTGAACCATATTTAGGGGTCGAGTCCAACTTTCTCAGTACACACGTGTTATAGGTCCCCGTTTATAGGGTAGGCAATCATTCACATCACATTCATACAAGGAAAGAACAAAGACAGAATAAATAGAGTGAGAAAGTACATCCATACCAGAACTGGGATTCGAACCAAGGACCTCCTTATCCATAGTCAGGCACGCTGACCACTAGACAAGTTGGGTGGCATTTCAAGAACTGAAAAAAAAGTTTAACTTTGTAAATTTAACAAGTCTAAATTTTATTGGCTATTAATTTAAAATCCCTGATGTGAAGTTTTGAAATTTGTACATCCTTAGACTTCTATCGATATTTAAATTGCAAGGCTATTACAGAAGAAATGGAATGAAAAGATGTTCTACTTCTATACTATAGGCACAGAACAATATTTATAAACTCTCCGCGCGATTTTCATAGATCACTAGCAGAAAAAAATAGATAAGATATTTTTGAAAAAGTGTGTTAAAAAATATTTTGATGTTATAACTCTCTCTGCAAAATGTTTACTTGCTTGTATTAAAAACGTTTTCGGACAAAATTTCGGTATTTCAAGCTCGCGACGTATAATTTTTATTTAAAAATATATAAAGTTGAAAATATTTTGCAATTTTTAGTTCTTATCTACATTACTGGCCAAACAAATGGCAACACCAAGAAAGACAAGAACTATAAGAACAAAATTTATTTTGTAAATAACATGTTGACCAAGTATCAAATGATTAAATTTATAGACTTCTGTGAAGTGTGGCTCCTGCCAATATCAGCAGCCAAAAGAGCCACCATTGTTGGAGATCACCGCTGCCACACGATTCGGAATTGATTCCAGGAGACTTTGAATGTGTTCTTGAGGTACAGCAGACCAAGCAGCTTCCACACGTTGTCAAAGTTGATCTGGTGTGGCTGCTGGCGATGTAATGTGGGTCAATCTTTAAGCAAACAAGGACCATATGATTTCTATCGGCGAAAGATCCCGAAAGCAAACCGGCCAGAGAAGCAATTGAATCTGGTGATGAAGTCCCCTATCCATACCACCTCATACCATAATATCTGGTGCAGGATCAGTGTGGCGTTGCATAACTCAGCTGTTCAGCATCCTCTCTTCACTGTGTCTCCAGATTCGAATGTGACTATCGTGGTGGAACAGACAGAATCGTGTCTCGTCAGTAAAAGCAATTTCATTCCATTGTGCCGTCTACATCTTTCTTTCATTGACAATGGAAATGTCTGCGGTTCTGCGTCCAGGGTAGATGAAGCGATGGACGTCTGGTGGACAGACCACTCTACTGTAAACGATGTTGAATGGTACGCGCAGACACTGGATGATGCGGTACAGACTGATTGTGCTGTGCTGTGGTTCGTGATGTGACTGAGTGATCCGTCACTGCCATGTGCACAATTTGCCAGTCATCACGTAAAGTGATGCACTGAGGTGGATGTGATCGAACACGTTTGCGATCGAACATTGTTTATAATTTTTTCTGTCTGTCCTACCCTCCCGCATCCAACGATCCCATATCCTCATTACAGTTATTTGGTTTCGTCCAACACAATTACCGATTTCCCTGAAAAATAATCCACAATCTTTGTAGGCCACTATCCTTCCTCGGTCGAACTCGGATACTTGATAAAAAAATGATCGCTGTTTTCTAGGACGCATAATTGATCGTTTTTCCGAAAAAACCACAAGAAAAATACAATTGCCGAACTTGAAATCGTCGAAATCTCCAAGCCTTAAATAGCGCTTTGAAGTGGCGCCACAGGCACGTGTGATGTGCGTCAGCGCTGAAATTATAATCATTTGCATATCTCATTTTTTCTAGTGTATGTTGCAAATTTCATGTTATTTGCTTCTAGAGTGTGTTAGGCTGCTCTACATAGACTAAAGGTAGAAAAACCAAGGTCGGGTGTAGGATAAATAAAGTTATTTCATGTTTCCTACAGAGTGTTGCATTTGCAATGGCCAGCAGAGTAATTGAAATACAAAGAACAAGCTGAGTTTGAATTTCACATCTAATCCATGAAAATTTAAATTTAATTTCGGAATATAATTACTTTCTACCTGAATCGCTTATTATAATGATTTGAAATGCAGTTAAAACATAAAATATAATTATTTACTTCAAAAATTTTCAGAACGTTTCGATTGTGATGATTTTTTAAATGCCTCCATCCGCACTTCGTGAACGATATTTTTATTCTTTCCATATGCATGCAGCTCAATGGCTTATTGTATGAAATAAATATTTAAGTTCTGAGATGATGCCACTATTCAATATTATAACTACAAATGGCTTTACATTTTTTGTAAATGTGCTGCATCATATATTTTTAATATTTCAAATCTCATCGCTTATCTATAAGTACTGTAATTGTAAATTTGTTTCTATTCCAATTATATTTAAAGATCAATCAATGCTAATGAACTGGGTGTTAAATTAATATTCTTCACTTTGATTAAAGATTATTTGGAGCACCGAAATCCATTTACTTTATCAGCTATTATTTAATTTTTTTGATTACAAGAATGTACTTTTTAAGTGATAATTCAAATAAGATTAATCTTTTTAAACGCGTAAAAATATGGAATATAGAAAATCAACTAAATTATCTTTAAACTTCAATTTGATAATAAATGTTTAACCTTTTACCATTTACACAACTTAAAAAAAATTTAAATATTTGTCAAGGGAAATCAATAATTGTTTAAGAAATATTTATAAAATGGCTATGGAAAGTAAGGTAGCATTTTTTTTAAAAAAAATTTAACAGTAATTTGTTTTTTCTTCTTATTTAGTATTATATTTTATATATTATATTCTTATGGAATTCTAAGTATTGATATAGAATAATTATAATACTTGTAAATAATTTACTTTGTTTAATGCTTGTTTCTAATCCTTATTTATTATTATTTATACTTTTAAATTCTATATATGTAATATTATGTGATAGTTAAATTTTTGTAAATAATCATAATACTTTTTTATTTTGGTTAATATTTGCTTCTATAAATAATTTATTTTACTTTATTATTCTATATGTATGCTACTTTTTTATATATATATTCCATTATTTATTTTATTTTATTATTATTATTATTATTTTATATACTTTCTATTTATTTTCTTATTCCATAAGTAGAATGACAAAAGGTGGAGAGCTATGTTAATCTAAACTTTCATTGAATTATATTGCTCTTTATTATTATTTTTTTTTTTTTGATAATAATTAATTTCCATTATTAGATTTATGTTTTCGTTAAATAAAAAAAAATCTTTTATTTATTTTTTAAATTGTGAAATGTGTTATTTCGAAATTCTAATTCAAAACTAATCAAGTAAATAAGATCACACTTTGAATAAAATATTAAAATTGATGAGATATTTGTTCAATTAGATGCATTCACTTCGAGAAGAAAACAATTGAGGACAGAAAAGGTGGAAGATTTTTTATGGTTTGTATAAATTTCAGAAGACCCTTTGAGAGCTTCGAAAATTGAATGCAGAAATAGAAATGTTTTCTTATCACTTATACTCAAGCAATTCTAATTTCTTTTTCTCTTCATTTTTTTAATAGGTAAACTATTAATATTACTTCACCAGGGATTACTGTATGAATTTCACAAGAAGAATCGAAACTCTTGTTTATTTTCAATTTTCCTCAAGAAAGGAAGCAGACAATTTCATCCACGATAATCCGATTACAGAAATTTAACGATATTTTATACAAATATATATTCTATGTTTCACATGAATATTATTCTCTTGAGAATTAACGAACAATTTGAACTTTAAAAAGATTACACATTTGCATCTGTATAAAAGTTCTTTTCAAATTAAACATCAAATTAGGAGAAAAAGAAACATTGTATTGAAGGAATGAATTTGACTTTCAAGTGAAAAACGTTGATCCATTCTGGTATAGTATTTACAGTGTTTTCTTTTTAGTGAAACCTCTCGTTGCAACTAGCATAAAATTCGCGCCACCTGAATTCGAAAATAGAACCGCTTTCCGATAAGGAATTTGAAGTATATACTACATTGGTCTGTGGCAATAGGGATGAAACGTAGTTACTTTTTTTGTACGTGATATTTGTACTTTTATTAAAACTTTTTTTAAAAAAACCACTTATTTTACTTGCTAAACTTTTGCACCTGTTACATTTTGTTTTATGCTGCCATCTATCGGACTAAAAAATAACGACAGAGTTTCTGTAAGTTTTATAAATTAGTTGAATAAAAATTTAAATTAATAATGAATAAAAAATTATTGTATTTAAAAATAAATAGTTATACTGCAATATTATTTTACATAATTCTATAAAATTAATTAATATAAGTAAAGTTAATTGAATTTATTATCATTCCTAAATAATCATTCACTTAAATATTAATGAGATGAGCTTATATGATAGAAAAATAATATTTTTCATTAATTCATCCTTATTTGCGTAGACAATTTTCATTGATTTCTGTCTTCTTATTTGTATAATAGCAGTAAAGTTATAATTTATTTATGTTAATATAATATATTTATTACTTTTAAAAATATTAAAATTTATTTTTAGAATTGAAATACAGTTTTAAAAAAAAGTAAAAAACCCTTCATTCATTATTTTCTTGAAGCCAAAAAAGTCATTTGGAAAACAATAACCATTTTAAATATTTTATTTAAAACTAAAGTAAAACTGAATGTCTATTAAGTAACTTCTATAAGAAATAATAGCGTAAAAATAAAAGCCAATAAAAATTGTTACACAAAATAACACAAAATAAAAATATCAGACTTTTTCTACATTTAAAGAGCCATTCTATATTTGAAAAAGAATTATAAATACTAAATAAATGCACATTTAATATATATATATATACATATATATAACTGGTAAATATTTAATTTTCGAAGCATGATTTTCCTGAAAAATTGTCAAATGGAAAAAAATGTTATTTTGCTGTAGCGATGTGGTAAATGTGTTATTTACATTGAAATAAATATGCATTTTTTATTATGCGTTTTTTTATGTCACATTAATTTTAACACACATACTTTAGTTTTAATTGATCTTATATATATACTTCTTTCAACCCATAGTAAAATGACCACTGTAGCAAGAAAAAATCTCGTCAGTATTCGGAAGAATATTTAAAGTTTGGGTTCATACCTGCTGTCCTCGATGAGCAGTTTCCTTTTTGTCTTTTTTGAAAGCAATGCTTGAACAATGAATCAATGAAACGAGGTCGTCGTGAGGCGCATCTGAGGCTCATATTAATTCCGATTAGGATTAATTTTAAACTTCAAAGAAAAGTTTTGAAAAGAGGGCAACATTAAAGTCTCTATTTACTGCTCATATTTCAACTTATAATCGTATTCTTGAGACTAGTTATGAAATTTCTTTATTCACCGCTAAATCTGTAAAAAAAAATCATACTATAGGGGAGAATGTAATAAAACCGTCAATATCAGCGTTTCTTAAAACGGTTCTTGAAAATGATGTAAAAGCTATGCCACTCAGTAACAACACTGTTGGCAGAAGAAGAGACGAAATGAGTCGAGATATTTAAAACCAACAAGTTGAAAAGCTGAAAACGAGAAAATTCTCAGTTCGAATGGATGAATCAACTTTGACAGATAGTGAGGCAGTATTGATAACTTATGAAAGATATATTGATAAAGGGCATCTTGTTGAAGGAATGTTGTTTGTGTATGGTCAATAGCTCTGGTATCTAAATAATGGACTGTATAATTTTAAATATAAAAAAAAGACTTTATTTTTTGTAGCTGATTCTTCTCACTCATTTTACAATTACTCTCCTCAAAAGCAGTAATTCGACTCTTCTCTCTCACAGTTTTTTTTTTTTTTTTTTTTTTTTTTCCACATTCAAAGAAGGCGCTGCTGCAACAGCCCTTCATGGGTACGGAACATTCCGCCCCACGTTGCAATGTTATATTCAACCAATGAACATACAAATAGATTTTTAAAAAAAAAAAAAAAACTTCAGCACAAAATTAATATAAGCATTGTATAAACACAAAATTAATATAAACACAATTATTATTAAGTATTAACACATAAAATATAATAACAAATTATATACTAATAGGTAAAATACAAATTTTTGAAATGGGTCTTTTGAAAATTCCTGAAGGAGTTTTTACTTTAACAACTCTGACCCGTTTGTCATCGCCCAGATAGAGTTTCACTATTCTACCTAATGACCATTTTTGAGGAGGTAGATTTTTATCTCTTTGGTGAGCACTATCTCATTGATTTTAACATTTTCTTTCTCAAATCTCCACTTGGACCTCTGTTGCAAATTATTAAGATATTGCACCTGCCATTTCTTCCAAAAAATTTGAATAATTTTTGTTAATTTTTTCCAGTTACTCAATTTGTTTTCATTAATGTCCATTAAATTAGGTTTAACAATAGCATTTAAAGGTCTACCAACTAGGAAGTGAGCAGGTGTTAATACATCATACACATCAGTATCTGAGGACAGAGGTGCAAGTGGTCTGGAGTTAAGAATATCCTCTATCTGAGTAATGACAGTTAAAAACTCTTCATAATTAAGTTTAGCATTGATACACACTCTAGTAAAATGAAATTTAAATATTTTCACACCACTCTCCCACAAACTACCAAAGTTGGGGGCTCTAGGAGGAAGAAAGTGCCAATCAATTCCTTCTGTTGAAAGATAACTTGCAAGTTTCTCATCTGATTTTAAGGCCAAATGGTGCAGTCTGGACAATTCTTTATTTGCACCTGTGAAATTTGTTGCATTATCGGAATATAGTTTTGAACATAAACCTCTACGAGCAACAAATCTCTTTAAACATGCAATGAATGCTTCTGATGTCAAATCTGTTACCATTTCAAGATGAATGGCTTTGGTTACTAAGCATATAAAGATACATACATATACTTTGTGCAGAACACCCTTTCTTTGATATCTATATTTTATATTAAATGGTCCACAGAAATCAACTCCTGAGCAATTAAATGGGAAATCCGGAGTAACTCTCTCTTTAGGCAAATCACCCATTAATTGCTCAACTGCTATAGGTTTAACTTTAAAACATGTAATACAATCATGCACAATTTTTCGACACGTTGTTTTACCTTGTATAGGCCAAAATTTTTGTCTGACATAATTCAGCAAAGCAGTTGGACCTAAATGAAAATATCGCTTATGATACATTTCTATAATGATTTTTGTGAGCTTATGGCCCTTAGGAAGAATAATAGAAATTTACTATTGAAATTTATACTTGCATTTTTTATTCTACCATTTACTCTTAATAATCCATCCTGGTCTAAAAAGGGGCATAAACATTTTATCTTACTTTTATCAGGTACAGGTTTTTGTTGGCCCAAATATTTCATTTCGGTGGGGAATTCCAGTCTCTGAACCTCTTTTACTAAGAATTTTTCTGTTACCTTGATTTCTTCTGTTGATAATTCTCCCATCCTCCTTTTAGTAGAGCTCTTTAAGTTGTATAGGAATCTGAAAATATAACTTACAACATGCAATATTTTAGCATAATTATTACTAATATTGAGTAAGTCATAAATAAAGGTATTTGAAGTTAAAATCAACACAGATGAGTCATTGTGAGGCACATTTCTCAGTTCAGAGGTAAACTCATCTTGTATCACTAATGAAGGAATTTCTCGGTTGGGATAGACTTTTTCAGCAAGGAAACTGAGGCCATTAAACCATAGTGCACTTTCAATCAGTTTATTGGGTTCCATTCCTCTCTAGATAAGGTCAGCGGTATTGTCCCTCGATGACACATGGCGCCACTGATGAATCTCAGTCAAGTCTTGTATTAGAGCAACTCGGTTGGCAATAAACGTCTTTAGCAGGTAAGATTCCTTCCGGATCCAGGAAAGAGTTATCATGGAACCACTCCACAAATGGAAATTCTTACTGCAGTCTTTAAGCTGTAGGGCATCTTTAACTTTTGAAATCAGCTTCGCTAAAAGAACTGCTGCATACAATTCCAACCTCGGGATTGTAACTCTCTTAAGGGGTGCCACTTGTGACTTGCTACAAACCAAAGTCACTTCAGAATCCCCAGTCTCAGATGTTGATTTGCAATAGATGACACATCCATACGCAGACTCAGATGCATCCGCAAATCCATGAAGCTCAATGTGCATTGAGTTGTGCATCATAATGCATCGTTTGAATTCAACATTGTTGATCGTTGGCAAAGTTTCAATAAAGTTCTGCCATTGCTGGGCTTCCATTGCAGGAAGGGCATCACTCTACTCTAGCTTTAAACACCAAAGTTTTTGCAAGAAAATCTTTGCTTGAGTTATCACTGGACCCAAGAGGCCAAGGGGATCAAAGGTTCTTGCAATTGTAGAAAGCACTGATCTTTTCGTTGGAGGAATTGCACTCTCAAGATGTATTTGAAAAGTGAAATGATCTGTGCTGTGTCTCCACAGAACTCCTAACGCCTTTGTCTCTTTCTGGAAATGGTATTCATTATCAGAACCTGTTTTTAATTCAGAATTATTACTACACTACTTGTATAGCGTCATTCCTCCACTCCTAAGGATATGCTCCAGTTCAGTTTGAAGCTGTTTGGTTTCAGCTATGGTGGCAGCTCCACTAAGCACATCGTCCATGTAAAAGTCTCTCTGTAGGACGGGTGATGCTAGGGGATACTTCTCTCTTTCATCGTTGGCTAATTGAAAAAGCACTTCAGTTGCAATGTATGGTGCACTAACTGTGCCATACGTAATTATTTTGAGCTCATAAGTTTTAACTGATTCATTCACTCCCTCTTTCCAAAGAATTCTCAAAGGTTTAGTTTGATTAGGATCAATTAGAATCATTCTATACATTTGTTTAATATCTGCTACAAAAGCATAAATGTGTTTATGAAACCTCACCATTATTGAAAAAAGATCCTCTTGTAAGGTACCATCATTAAATTGTAAGGAATTAAGTGAATTTCCTAAAGTTGTTTGAGAAGACGCGTTAAATACTACGCGAAGTTTTATAGTACTTTTATCAGGGCCATAAATACCTAAATGGGGTATGCAATACGTTCCTACTTCTTCCTCACAATCTGGAATTTCTGTCAAGTGACCTAATTTCTCATACTCGCTCAAAAATTCCTTATATAATTTTAAATACTCTGGCTCTCTTAAAAAACGATTCCATAACGAATTTAATTTTTTTAATGCCATTTCTTTAGATTTACCTAAACACTTTGGGTCATCTTTTAAACAGCTCCCGCAAGTAAGCTCCCACTAACAACATAACCAAAAACGGTATTTTGAAGAACCAAATCACTATTTACAGGAAAAATCTGATCTGGACGTAATAATTCGTAAAATATTTCAGCGCTTAAAAGTAAATCTATGGAACCTGGTTTATTAAAGTTTTCATCTGCTAATTTTACATATTTTAATTCTGGTACATTAACCTTAAGCATCTGTGATGGCGTGAAATCAGTAATTTTAGAAACAACTAAAAATTCTAACTCTTTTTTAAAATTTCCCTCTAAATTAGAAATTGTAGTTTTAGTTACCGATTTAATTGTTGTGCATGTATCACCTATACCACAGACTGTCAAATTTGTTTTATTTCGTTTTAAGCCTAAACTATTTGCGCAATCAGTCGTTATATAATTATTCATTGAGCCTTGATCTAGAATAGCGCGTGCTCTGTAAAAATTTCCTCCGCGAGCTCTTAGCAAGCAATTCACCTTACTAAGCAAAACAGTTTTTGGCAGATTTACGACTCGCGTAGAAAGAACTGGATTGTTTTGGTTAGAAAGGAAGATCGGGGCAAGTGGTGAAAGTGAAGACTCTTCATGGGGGGGGGCGATAAGGGTCGGTTAATGCTTTCACTTTGTGCAAGCGGTAACTCCTCCGTTCTCGGAAAATGCAAAGAGCAATGATGCCGTCTTTAACTCCCTCTCTTTGACATAAATAACATGAAAACCGCGATTTGCACTTACTTATTTGGTGTTTACCAAGGCAGTTAAAGCAATAATTATTTTTCTTAACTACCTCTACTCTATCAGAAACAGGCAAAGCCATATAATTTTTGCATTTATATAAGGGATGATTTTCCAAACAAAGAATACATTTTGCATTCTTAGAATCTGATAAAAATATTCTAGAAATATATTTCTTTGATTTGCGGGGAGTGTTTTCGAATTCATTAGTTTATTTTCTACCGTTAGCGGTTTTCCTCGAGATACATAAAATAAATCAATTTCTTTTGCTAATTGTATGGGTTCAAACCAAGTATCTGACTGTCTAATACCGATATGAGCAGCGGTTTCTCTATCTAATGTTTGAAATATTTTATCAGATACAATTAATTGCTTTAATTTTGCAAAATCAGACACTTTTCTCAATTTCAAGTTGTAATCAAAACTTGTTGTTAAGCGTGAAGCGAACTGAAAATGAGTTTCATTTGGGTGTCTTATTGTTTTTCTGAATTGCTCTAAGCATGATTGTGGTGTGGGCTCAAATTCTCTAAGAATAATTTCTTTAATTTTTTCATAATCACTTAATTCTTCATCGCCTATGTAAGAAATTACATTTGATGCTTTCTCACCAAGTAAATTTAAAAGAATCTCTGCTTTATATTTATTTGAAACATTTTTTGTTACAAATGCTCTCTCCAAAGAAGTAAAAAATAGATTCCAACCTTCTGGTTTACACGGTATTTTAATCGTTAATGTTTTAATGCTTTTTATTAAGGAATCTAAAGAGTTGCAGTCCTCAGTTTTATTTTCTGAATTAGCTTCTACAATTTTTGAATCTACTCTCAAGCATGTTAATTCTAATTCAGCTTTCATTCTCTCTAATTTTATTTGCTCTAATTGCAACTCTGTTTGCTTATTTTTCTCAATTATCTCTAACTCTAGTAAACGGTTCTCTTTTATAGATTTTAGGAGATCAGCTACATATTCGGGCTCATTTTTAAGCGTGACATTATTCTTTATAATATTCGTTAACTCTACAATTGTCATTTTATCAGTAATGACCTCTCCTAACTCCGTAGTCGCAACTTGCAAATCAATTTTATTCACGTTTTTAAACATTTTGAAAACGGAACTCAAAACTCAATTTTAATTTTATATAATTAAGTTAATAAACAACACAAACTATACAAATAGTTATAAAGATCAACAAAATAAATTCAAATTGATAATATAAATTATCTCATGGGAGTGAATGACCAAAAAAGCTCAAGCACATACCTTATAGCAACTGATACCGCTCTCAAGGACAGTTGGGTTGTTGATGTTTACTCATTCTCGCACTCGTTGTCAGCCATATCTCATCAAATCTCCGGCTCGACGGACCAAATGTTTGTGTATGGTCAATAGCTCTGGTATCTAAATAATGAACTGTATAATTTTAAATATAAAAAAAGACTCTTTATTTTTTGCAGCTGATTCTTCTCACTCTTTTTACAACTGCTCTCCTCAAAAGCAATAACTCGACTCTTCTCTCTCACAGTTTTTTGTTTTGTTTTTTTGTACATACAAAGATGGCGCTGCTGCAACAGCCCTTCATGGGTACGGAACAAATGTTATTCAGTAAAAGATTAGAAAGCACTACTAAAGAGAGATATATATATCAAGCTTAAAAAACTACTTAAATGCCTATAATATACCAATGAAAAATATAACATCTTGTGCTGCAGAGGGTGCCCCTAATAGGATGGGCAGGAAAAATGGTAGCTTAACATTGATGAAAGATGAGAATCCAGAAATGATTCTTGTGCATTGCATTATTCACGGGGAAAACTTGGTAGCTAAAAACATCTCTAAATGAAGTACTGCATTCAGTAATAAAGAGTATCAGTGCTATTAATGCCAAATGTGAGCGTCTCTTCAGGCTATTTTGTGAAGAACGAAATGCAGATCATGTGAGACTTTTACTTCACATTGCAGTAAGTTGGCTCACTAAAGGGGGAAATGTGCAAAAAGATTTATGGCACTGTTTGATACTCTTAGTGATTTTTTATGCGATAAACCTGAAGTGGTTGCCAACTGGCTGGTTTCTGAGGTCCCTGGATCGGTGATTCTCTACCCCCGCTATACTCAACCTTCGGCCCACGGAGGCTTTTTGGTTGGCCCAATTATTAAACTTGGTAGTTACAACTTATTCGTAAACAACTTCAAATTTCGCGCCCTTCAAAGAGTTGGTAATTGAACGGGAAGTATGGGAATGTGAGCGACATCAATAATTTGTTTAAATTGGAAACGCAAACTATCCGAATCTATGTTTGCGCAAACGATACGGAATACGCGGCGCGGGAATCCCCTTAAAGGTCTGTAATCTATGGTTGCGCGAACGATACGAAATACGCGGCGTCGGGAATCCCCTTAAAGGTCTGTAATCTATGGTTGCGCGAACGATACGAAATACGCGGCGTCGGGAATCCCCTTAAAGGTCTATAATCTATGGTTGCGCGAACGATACGAAATACGCGGCGTTGGGAATCCCCTTAAAGGTCTGTAATCTATGGTTGCGCGAACGATACGAAATACACGGCGTCGGGAATCCCCTTAAAGGTCTGGTCACGCGCAAACGCTGACGGCGGGGCGACTTGTGAAGCTAAACATTGCTTGTCATGTGTAATGAGACGTTTGTTTTACTAATTGGCAAGTCGCCCCGCCCGTGTTTGCGCGTGGCCAGACCGTAAGATCCATGGACCTAAGTGCGTGTCGCTTTGATTGTCGATCCAAATTAAACTTGTTATAAATTTAATCTAAATTATTAAATTAAATTTGTATACGTACCCGCGTCCTCTGCCAAATAATAGTTTCGTTTTGCAAATTAAGTATACCTATTATTTTCAAAATAATGTCAGGAGTGTTGTCGAAGTATAAAAGAAAAATATCAAGTGAAAATAGATTGTTTCAAGATGAGTGGGAATCTGATTATTTTGTTGTGCCAAATAAAAACAACGCAGCTACTTGTTTGATATGTCGGGAAAGTATCATATTGAAGAAATACAATATTTCTCGTCATTTCACTTCAAAACATAAAGATTTCGATGAAACGTTTCCTTCCGGATCGTCTTTGAGAAATGAGAAATTGAGTTTTTTAAGAGATCATTGCATGAGCAACAAAATGTTATGTTCGCAGCATTATCACAAGACTCGGCGGTAACAAAAGAATCATATGAAATTTCTTACATTCTTGGTAAGCATATGAAACCATTTACCGATGCGGAAATTGTAAAGGAATGCTTTATTAGTGCTGCTAATATACTTTTTGATAAATACAGTAACAAAAAACAAATAGTATCTGATATAAAAAAAAAATACAGCTTTCGGATTCAACCTACACCAGGCGTATTGAAGACATTTCTAAATTTATTTCCGATGATATACTAAAAAACCTAAGAAGATGCAAGTTTTTCAGTTTAGCATTTGATGCCAGCACCAATATTTCAGCAACATCGCAGTGCTCGGTGTTTGCTAGATATTGTACAGAAAACAATGAAATTCATGAAAACTTTTTAAAATTACTGCCAATGAAAGGTCAAACCCGAGGCACGGATTACTTTGATACTATTTGTAATTTTTTAGAACATCTTGAAATTGATGTGCAAAAAATCGTGTGTTTGTGTACAGATGGTTGTCCTTCAATGACTGGATCCGAAAATGGCTTCATTTCATTATTTAAGAAAAAATATAACTGCAGCAATTTAATAACATTCCATTGTATTATCCATCAAGAAAACTTGGCGGCCCGTGCTGTACAACCAGAAATAGAAGCTGTAATGAAAACAGTTATCAATATTGTCAATTATATACGAGCAAAAGAACTGAACCACAGAAAATTTAAAACCCTTCTTGAAGGACTGCGAAGTGAGCACAGCGACGTTCTTTGCATACCTCAATGCGATGGCTTAGTAGAGGAAAGGTTTTGGAAAAGTTTTTTTCATTACGCCATGAAATAATCCTATTTTTAGAGCAAAATAATAAAGGGTACCCAGAATTACAAAACGATGAATGGTGGTGTCTTTTAGGTTTTCTATGTGATATTACGGAAAAACTAAACAATCTCAATCATAGTCTACAAGGCGAAAATAACATAGTGTCCAATATGGCAAATAAAGTGTTTGCATTTGAGGAAAAGCTAAGTATTTATTATAATGAAATACAGAACAAACAGCTGCACAATTTTCCAACTATTATAAAAACCAGAGAAGACGGTATTAACATTTCAGAAGAGAACTGCTCCATAATTTCAAATTTTATAACTGCACTATTAAACGAATTTCAAAAAAGGTTTCAAGATCTCAGAAAAATAAAAAAATTGTTTGTTACTTGTAGAAAATACATGGCATTTAAGGACACCAACTATTTCTGAGTTGGCTTCAGTTTTAAATTGTAATTACTCGGAGTTGTTTGATGAATTTATTGATTTTAAAAATGACACCAACCTGGAAGTAATTTTCAAAGAAAAAAGGGAATATGTGGAATTTTGGAGCATTATTCTCTGAAAATATAAAAGCGTGCAAAGATGTGCCCAAATAATGCTAACATTTTTTGGGTCAACGTATGTGTGCGAATCATCTTTTTCAAAGATGAAATACACAAAGAGTGTATATAGAAATAAATTGACAGATTCCCGTTTGGATGATATAATAAGGGTAGCATGCAACGACAAGCCAGATATTGATAAAGTTTTAAAAAAATGCTCTCAGTTCCAAAAGTCTCATTAGATATACATATAAGTAAGTAAGCATCTTTGTTAAAAGTTCTTTTTTACATTAAACTAAATAATTCATTAGGTTGATATTACTTTTTCATTTATACAACTAATTATTTTTTACTTGCGGCCCGGGCTACCGTGACTGAAACGTGTTTGTGGCCCCTATAAAAAAAAGGTTGAGTATGGCTGCTCTACCCTCTTTACTATAAGGAGTACGTTGGAACTATAGCTGATTCTTATTGGCTTAAAGTATTTCAGTGCTTTAGGGAGAGGGGCTTATGATATACGAATAAAATTGCAAGGCTTTTTTTTTTTTTTTTTAACATGATTACATTTAATTTTGTGTAATTCTTTATATTAAAATTATTAAGTATTAAATTTATCCTCAATTATTTAATCAGTTAATTTTTTGGTATGCTAGAATTTAGAGTTCTGGAAAGTGGGAAATATTGTAATTACATTTGCATGAGCATGTACATGTATGCACAGAAACTTTTAGAATTGAAGAAGTAGAATGAATGTTAGTTTGATAGTCATAGGAAGATTGTAAAAATCATTACAGTTATCATATTTATTTATAATAGAGAAAAAATATATATAGGGTTAGTTTCCTACTCTTTATTTTTTATTTTATTTATTTATTTTTTATTTATTTTTTTTTGTTAGTTTGGTTAGTTTATTACACTATATGTTAGTTAGATTTTAGGATCATGCAGATTTGGTGAGCAGTCTTTTGTTTGTTTCCTAGCATTTGAATTTTTTTTTTTTTTTTTTTTTTGCGCCATTAGCAACACTTATTAGATTTTTATTTATTGGTTCCTTCAAACATTTCCATGATGAGGAATAATTTATCCTCGCTGCTATTGCAGTTTAGAATGAGCCGAATAGCTTCTGAGATGTTGATTCCAGAGAATATTTCTCTGATTTCCTTTAGAAGAGTGAAAAATTCACCTATTTCACTTTTATTTGTTTCATTATAAGCGACAAACCTGATGTAAAATAGCTCAGTTTTTAACTCAATTAATACTCACTCAAGGACAATAAAAAACACAAACTTTATTTCTCCGACTCTCTACTGCCGGTTTCTTTTTTATGACTCAAGGGGGGCACTGCGCTCGCAAGGGCCAACATTCCGCCCGGCGTTGACATGGTACATTCGACAATTTGAAATCTCAAGAAAAATATTAACATACAATATATAAGTACAACGAGATACACACTATTCATAATAAACTACATAATGATACACAGATATATTTGATAGAGTTCTCACTCCTTAATTAGGCATTGGCAAAATGTAAATTTTATTAATGCTCCTTTTAAAAACCCCATTCTTCCTTTTAACTAAAACTACTCTCACCTTCTTATTATTGCCTGGGAATGTTTGCATTATTCTGCCCAATGACCAGTTTTACAAACCTGTACATTATCTAATTTTGAAATCACCATAGTGCTAACTTGCACATTCTCTTTGGTGAACTTCCACTTTGATCTTTCTTGTATTGCACTTAAATAATTGTTTGGTCAATGCTTCCAAAATATCTGCACTGTCTTAGTTAATTTTTGCCATTGTTTTAATTTATTGTCATGTAAATTTAGGATGTCGGGTTCTGCAATTGAGGTCTGCCTATCAAAAACTGACCAGGTGTCAAGACATCATAATCATTTATGTCAGATGATAGGGGATTCAATGGGCGGGAATTAAGAATTGCCTCA
Organism: Latrodectus elegans; assembly: GCA_030067965.1. Taxonomy (NCBI): domain Eukaryota; kingdom Metazoa; phylum Arthropoda; class Arachnida; order Araneae; family Theridiidae; genus Latrodectus; species Latrodectus elegans. The sequence goes on along the minus strand of CM057818.1, from coordinate 27,621,736 downwards.
ATCTGATCAATTACAGTTAAGAATTCCTCAAAAGTTAGTTTTAAATTGCCTACTACACGTTTGAGATGGTATTTCGGGGATTTGACACCTGCCTCCCAAAGTTCACCATGATTCGGGGATCTAGGGGGAATAAAAGTCCACTCTTTTAACAAATAATTACTCAAGTTTTCATCTGAACTGCTAACTAATTTACTCAATTTCTTTAATTCGGATTTACTGCCAACAAAATTAGTAGCGCTATCAGAAAATATGTGGGCACTTTTCCCTCTTCTGCTAAAAAATCTCTTAAGTGTAACTATAAAGGCATCACTAGAGAGATCCGTTACCATCTCTAAATGACAAGTTTTAGTCACAAAACAAATGAAAATACACACATAAATTTTATTATACATTCCTTTTCTTTGATTGGGATATTTTATATAAAAAGGACCAAAAAAAAATCTACCCCCCCCTACGCAATTGAATGAAAAGTTTGAGGTTACTCTCTCTTCAGGTAAATGTCCCATGAGCTGTTGACAAGGTACTGGTTTTGCTTTAAAGCAAACAACACAATCGTGTACTAGTTTTCTACAAAGGTTACGTCCACACTTAAAGGCCAAAACCTTCGTCTAATAAAATAACCCTTGTGGGCCAATATGTAAATAGTTCTTATGAAGCATTCCAGCAATCATCACAGTCAATTTATGAATGGTAAAATTATAGGAAAACTTTTATCAAAATTAAACTTACTGTTGGCCAGTCTTCCACCAATTCTTACAACACTCCTTTCATCTAGAAATGGGAAAAGATTTTTTAACTTACTATCTACAGGCACATTACCATCCTTCTGAAGGCCTGTAATTTCCCTTTTAAAACAATCTTGTTGAACTAATTTTACTAAGACAAATTCATCCTCTTTAATTTCCTTACATTGCAAGGGGCCAGCTACCTTTTGCTGTGATTTGCTATTATTAAGGAACCTATAAGGAAAAGCTAAAACACGTACAAGTTTAGTATAATTGTTGGTAATACTAAGTAACTTTTCAGTTAAATAATTAAAAGTCAATTAGAAAACAGGTCTCTTGAACCTTCGTTCACTTTTAACCAGTTCTGTATTAAAATGTTATAAGTCCTCGTTAATTAGCTCTTCACAGTTGTTAAGCGTCTCTAATTCCTCGATGATAAATAGTGGTCCATGCCACCACAAAGAATTATTTCTCAGTTGTTTTGGATTGCAGTCACGAGACGCAATGTCTGCAGGATTTCGCTCCGATGATATATGCCTCCATTGTGAGACATCTATCAGAACTTGTATTTTAGCCACTGAGGTAGCAAGAAAGGTTTTCAATTCTGCTGGAGACTTCTGAATCCAGGACAAAATAATTTTGCTATCTGAAAAATACCAATTTTGATCTATCTTAAGTTCTAGGGAAGTACTAACCTTTTTCATCAATTTAGATAGCAATACACCTGCACACAATTCAAGTCGTGGAATCGAAAGTGTTTTGATTGGTGCAACTCTTCTTTTGCTGAACACTAGATGTGAAGTTACTTCACCACTCGCTGATTCGCATCTTAGATAGACTGCTGCACCGTAATAGCCCTCTGATGCATCTGCGAATCCAAAGAGTTCAATTTTTACAACATTTTCTGGTAGCATACATCGATTTATTTTAATACAGTTAATGTCACACAACCCATCAAAAAACTGTAATCATTCTTGTACGACATCTGATGGCAGTCTTTCATCCCAGTTTATTGATAACCTCCACAGACGTTGCATAAAAACCTTAGACTTTGTAAGCACAGATCCCATCAAACCAAGTGGGTAAAAAAGTAGGCAATTATGGACAAAATTTCTCTCTTTGTAACCATAGAAGCATCTTTTTTGGGCATATTGTGGGAAAGCTCATCACTCTTGGCCTTCCATAGCAACCCTAATGTTTTTGTTCAATCAAAGCTATAGCCATTTGAATCTTCAGAAAATTCTCTTAACTCTGGACAGTTACTTTGCCATTTATGTAGTTCCATACCACAAGTTTTAAATATCTGAGTTAATTCTTGCTTTAGACACTTTACACTTAATTTGACCCTCCAATCAATAGCATCCATGTATCCTTCTGTACTACTTGAGAAGCCAATGGAAATTTCAGTTGTTCATCAGTACCTATTTTGAAGACATCTCTGAGCCAAATATAGAGCAATAGTGGTTCCATATGTCACTGTGCATAATTGATACGTTTTAATATTCCCTTCCTTACTATCTTTCCATACAATCTTCGCAAGTCTCTCTTTGTGCAGGATCAATCCAAATTATTCTCTACATTTTTTGAATATCGGTAGTAAAAGCAAAAAGATATTTTCTAAACCTCAATATTATAGCAAATAAATCATTTTGAATTACACCACCATTTAGCTGTATGGAATTTAATGACTCACCAGTTGAAGTAATTTGTGAAGCGTTGAACACAACTCTACATTTCGTACTCGTTTTCTGTGGTCTATAAACTGCGTGATGAGGTAAATAGTAGACCACTTCAGGTTCTTGCATCATAGAAACTTCTTGCATATGATTCAAACACTCATATTCACTCATAAATTGACGATATAATGCCAGAAGTTCTGGATTCTTTCCTAACTAATTCCACAAGGAATTTAATCTTTTGACTGTGCAATCTCTCTAGACTCTCCCAGTAATTTAGGATATTTTTTAAATGGCATCTGTACCACAAATTTTCTTGATTTATTCCTTTTATGAGTTTTTATAAAATGATTATTAGCTTCAATTCTCTCAGCATTTTCAAATTTCTGTGTTTCTTCAACTTGTTCTATTTCCCAAAAAATCCGCATAATTTTGCTTAAGTCGGCACCCTCGTTTATAAGCCCACAGTGTACATTAGCCTCAGTTACTATTGGTACACTACCACTCACGACAAATCCGAATACTGTGTTTTGTAAAATTCATTTAGTATTAGTAGGGTAAATTCTGTCAGGTTTTTATAGTCCATAAAAATTCTCTGCTCTCAGAATTAAATCGATTGGACCTGGAACATTAAATCCCGAATCCGCTAACTTAATGTTTTTTAATTCCGGAATGCAAATATCAATTTGACTTAAAGGGATCAAATTCGTAACACTGGGAACAACCAACAATTCTAAATCTTATTTGAAATTTCTTATATCATTAACAATCGTAGCATTAACTTTCGATTTAATTGTCAGAGACATTCTATTTAGACCTGAAACACCAATATTTATTTTTTCCTTTCTTAAATTAAGCTTGTTAACGCAACTCTTACTCAAAACATTAGCACTGGCTCCAACGTTTAATAAACTACGAACGCGTAAAACATATCCGAAGTCATCTGTTAAAAAACAAATAAAGGTGCTAAGTAGAACAGACTTCGAATTTGTTGACGAAGTATAACTAGTCGCCGCCAAGCAATTTTGATCCTGACCACGTGGCTCTTGTTTATTGCTAATAGGAACGAATTCTAAAGCTGTGGGGGAGATGAAGGAACTCACTTTCGCATTGAGAGTATTTACATTCTCATTAGGCGCCGATAAACGTTCTTGTTTTTGCTCCGACTGAAAGTGAAATGTGGCAAGGCCGCTTACAGATATTGCACGAATGTTTTGATTTACAAGTCGTTACCCTATGATTATTCCCCCAAGCAATTAAAACAGAAGTGATTTGATTTTACAATCCCAATACGCTCATTTACTGACATATTTTTATAATTAGGGCATTTATATATGAAGTGATTCTCATTACCTGATAAAACGCACTTATTATTTTCAACTTCCTAAAGGAAAACTCTCGACGTGTATTTTGACTCGGACAATTTATTAAATTTTGAGTTTTCCACCAAAGTCTTCCTCGGGAAGCAAAATATAAATCAATATATTTCCCCAATTCACACAGGATTTAAACAATGCGTCAGCCTGTCTCATAGTAATATGACACGTATTTTCTCTATCTAAGGTCTGGCATATTTTATCCGACACAATTAAATCTTTGAGAGTTTCGAAAGTTGTTACCTTCCTCAATTGAAAATAATATTCCCAGCTCGTCGTTAATTGCGATGCAAATTGTACATACGTTTCATTTGGTTGGCGGTGGGCTTTCCTAAATTGTTCTAAACATGATTGAGAGTAGACTCAAATTCTCGAAATACTATTGTTTTTACTTTAGAATACTCATTTAACTCGTCATCCTTTACGTAAGTTATCACATTAGTCACCCTTTCCCCTAGCAAATTTAACAAAAATCTCCGTATTATAGTTATCAGGGACGTTTTTTGAAGTAAAGGCCCTTTCTAAAGATGCAAAAAATAACTCCAACCCTCAGGTCTACTAGGAGTTTTAATAGTTAAAATTTAATACAAACACTTTTTATGAGAGAGTCTAAAGATTCAGTCTGATTATTTTCAACATTTTCACCTTCTGAATTTACTTTAGATTCCGCTTTCACGCGAGCAATTTCTAATTCCATTTTTGTTCTTTCAAATTTAATTTTTTCTAATTCTATTTGTTGAATTTCTTCAGATTTTCTCTGTTCAAACTTTATTTTCTCTAACTCTAATTGCCACAACTCATCGGACTTTCGCTCTTCAATTATCGCATTTGCTAATTCTACAACGAAATCTTTCTCTGTCACGTACTTCTGGTTTTGTTTTATAATACTACTTAATTTTGAAACAGTCATTTTCTCATTGACATCTTCTCCTAACTCAATAGCAATTAATATCAAATCCTCTTTTTTTACACCTTAAACATTTTGGATAGTTATTAATACTTCAATATATATAAAGATCTATTCTCACAGAACATGTAAATTACTCAGTCACATACCTCAATTACGTTGACGATACTCAGCAGAGGCGTAAATTATCACTCAAAGCCATTATATAGATCCATAGGTTGCTGGTTTCCTCCGTTGAGACTATGACCAATGTAAAATAGCCCAGTTCTTAAACTCAATTAATCCTCACTCATGGACTGTATAAAACACACACTTTATTTCTTCGACTCTCACATCGCTACTGCCGGTTTCTTTTTTATGACTCAAGGGGGGGGGGCGCTGCGCTCGCAGGCGCCAACACCTGAAATGAAGTATCTGTTAACAGTCGATGGTAAAGTATTTGGGAGTTATTTAGCCGATATCTTTGTAAATTTAAATAAGTTTCTTCAAGGAACAAATAAAACTCTTGTTGATGTAGAAGCGAAAGTGTTTGGTTCCATTAACCATATTGAGTTATGTCAGAAATATATTAACAACAAAAAATTGAACAGTTTCATTAGCTCCAAAAATGTGAAGTAAACGATATTGGTTTACTTGTTACTGTCGATCATCTGAAAAATTCTCCCGGATTTCCAGAAAAGAAAGATTTCATAATTTAAAACAAATTGCTATTCCAACATGGATGATACAACCAATGTTAGTGGATTCGTCTAATGTATCAAATATTCAATATCAAGAAGAACCCACAGAAATGCAAAATGATGACTCAGTTAAAATTTTACTTAATATAAACGGAGCGATTGTGTGAGGAAAACAGAAATCAAATACACAAATTCAACCAAATGTGCAAGAGAACTATTGTTGCCATTTCCATCTTCATATTTAGCTGAATGTGGATTTGGTGCTGTAAATAATTTACTGGTATAAAAAGGAAAAAAATCCTATGGATATAACACAACGGGAAGACTTGAGACTGAAGCTAACCAAATTGGAACCTGACATAAAATCTCTGTGCAGCAATCACCAAGTGCAAGGAATTCACTAAATTAAAATATTATTATAAGAAAAATCTTTACTAAAATTATTCCGAATTTTAATTTTAGTTTCTCTCCTTATGTTTTGAAAATTTATTTACCGTATTTCGTTTATAATTTCCTAATGATTTCTTCCTAAACCTTGTAGGTTCATAAATTCAAATATTCGTAGGAGTGTTAAAATGTGTATAAATGACAGACCTAGTATAGGTTTTTCATTAATTTTATTTAATAACAATAGAAATTAAAAGGTAGTAATAGTGAGTAAGTTTAAGTAATGAGAAAGTGTAAGTAAGTATGAGCCGACAGTCAGTCAAGCTCCATTCTCGACAGCTGTAAGAAGAGGAATGCATTGTTTACAAGGAGGGAGCTGCTGTTCGGGTTTCTTAGCTCGTGTTCCAACAAACCTATCATTTTAGTCTAATTCAATTTTTTAATACTAAAAACTAAGCTTATGTTACATAGGGGGATATAAGAATTTTAGAAAGATTTGAAAGCCATGGCACAAAAAAAAGTTGGGAAACACTGGTCTAGTGCATTCTTTTATACTACGATATATTCACGTCGGGTGCTTTTAGTTGTATACGTTTCACCTGTACCTGTTTCAAATTAACATTGTTACTAAATATACCCGGTATTTGGAAAAAAAGTACTGATTACAGCTTGCTACATTGAAATACCGATTGATTGTTTAATATATATGTAATTTCAGTTTATATATTGTGATTGTAACTTAAAATTAGAAAGAATAGTTATTTTCCGTTTTTCATTTTTGATTTGCTTATGTATTTTTTAAATGCCAAGTTTAGCGTTGAATCAAAATGTTGATTAGAACGTAGAAATTAACTTTATAACATTTTTCTCTAAATTTAAACCTTCATTTTAATATTTTAACAATTTTTTAATATTTTGTGACATTTCCATGTAATGTTTAAAATTGTTTTATAAAAGAAGCAATTTAATGTTCATAGTATCAATTATAAAAATGTTTGAAATGTTGACCTTACTTTGTTTCTGATAATTCTTTAACATTATTTATACGAGCAAAATGTGTTTATTTGTAGTCACCATGACAGCCATATCACAGATATTGGTTTACAGCAACACTTTAAGAAATGGTGGATGCGTGCACCAGACAGAGAAGGGGGACCTTTAAAAAAAAGTGTTTTAGTCTGATGTGTATATACTAAAAATAATAGTTTTATCTTAAATGAACATTTTGTTTTTGTGATTAAATTCATAAATATTGAAGTGGATATTCAACAAATATTAAAATATAAAATGCAATGAAATAGGAACACTTTATCTGAAAATGTAATTGAATTTTTTATCTTAATATAATAATAAATTTTATACACTTGAAACCAAAAATTATTAACTGTTCTTTTATCACCCTAGCTCTGAAAATATCGTTTTTCAAAAATTTCTAGAATATTTACATTTAAATCAATTTTACAGCTATTAATGCATTGCTCTAAAAAACAATATCAAAAATTAATTAAACTAAGACCATAGAACCAAAGGTGTCTGTGTTCTATGTTAAAATGGAATCAATGTTTTATTTTAAATATATTAAAGTCTCTAGTTTAGAAGTATTGTAGGATAATATATACCTATTGTTATAAATACTATACTTGATCTATGTATGATTTTAACTTTTAAAACTAAATTTATGAATTTAAATATTTATAAGTTACGAGACTAAATTTATGATGACTGGTTAAAATATATATCTTATAAAAACGATAATAAAATTTTTCAGATTTTCGCCATTAAATTTCTATTATAAAATTTAAAAAAAAAGAAAAAAACATTTAAAAAATCATAACAATTAACAAACTGCTAATTTATTTTTTTCTAAAATAGGATATTATCCTAAAAAAAGTTTATTGAATTCTTCCTTTTCGCAAAAAATAAGACCAAATCTCTAAAACCGAAATTATTGAATGTTAATTTTGTGTACTCAATAAAAACTTGAAAATACCTAAATGTCCAAGAGTGAAAAACAATTAGATGAAATTACATCTCATATTAATTTCACTTTTATAAGTGTACTATCTGAATTTTTTTATCACATTTTGAATTTGTTTATAAGTATTTAAAAATGTCTTCCAGCAGAAGTATTTTTACCTATGAAAAAACTTATAAAAATACATGCATATTTAAAATGAGCTTTCCTTAATATTGTCTGGTTTATTAACAAAACTACACTATCATATTTTTATAGTATAATGTGTAATTTTACTATTTAAGCCATACAACAGTATTGGTACTCGAGTGGAATACAAAATTGTGGGACATAATATCATCGCTGCACTCCCTCCCTTTTCATCGAATCTTAAAAAATTTATAAAAAAAACTCTTGCTCAGACTATTAAATAAATCTGTTTCTAAGTCGCGCTGAAATAAGTACAAGAATAAGAGCAACTCGGTTTAATCTTGTTTGCTTCTAAAAAGTTTAAGAGAATGAAAAATGGAACTGGACAGTTTTCGCAAATGCTAAATTCATTTTTTAAATTTGCATTATATGAATAGATGTGATTTTCAGATGAACTCAATAGAAAAAAAATTCAAGTTTCATTTGCAGAAGTCCCTTCCTTCTCCATTGGATTCGACAATCAGTCAAGGCATCTCGGCCAAAATCATTTTTCAGCAAGCTCCACATCCAAAATATCCCGGCTCCAAATGTTAGGTTCTCCCTCTTTGTTTATGGAGTCAGAAAAATCTTTCATGGAGCTGAGTTCCTTAGTATGAAGAGTACCTGAAGTATTCCATTGAGTAATGTTGTGGGGTAACACATTCAATATGACGCACACTTTCTTCGTCCACAGGGCATTTTCTACATACGGGGTCTCGTTGAGAAATTCCAATTGTATGAAATTTTCTTCCTAGAGGGAGGCACTCATGCCACTGACGGTTTCCTGCCCAACTCCAGAGGCGAATGAACTTGAGGTGGTTTCTACCTCAGATACCAAAGAAGTCATCTGTATTCCTTCAGTTAAAATCTCTCCCTTTTGAAATGAAGCAACTAAATTTAAGCGAAAGTGAATTAAGAATAATTTACATGACAAAATGAGTGTTTCTTAGTGTAAGATGAGTCGTGTGATTGAAAAGACTGCAAAACCAAATAGAACTCACAGTTACAATTTCATTCAAACAAAAAGTGCTTTATTTTCATTTCTTTCTTTGAAAACACTTGACATTCTGTGCACCGAATTCCATCATCACCGATCGCTATCAGTTTCCATCCTCACACGTTGACCAATTTCATACATCCATAACGCTCAGATGGCAGACTAGGAGGAACCTTTCTTCCTTTGAAAAGTAACCATTTTCTTCACACGAATCGCCTTTTATCCAACAGAAGCAATAGATGCTCCTAGCGAATGGCGTTTGGACAGGAGCAGGTTGCAGCGCACGTTTTGCGCCCCGTCGCCCCCTCGCCGCAGAGCCAAGAGTGGAAGGTGGTGTTCAAGTCAACGCAGTTCAGCCAAAAATCTCCATAGGGACAACTGTTCGCTGTAAAAGAGTTATCTTATGAAACAGGAAATGCACATGTACATGTACATGAGGAAATAGTTCATTAACCACACTAGCAAGATAGGACTTCGATGGAATTAAGTGTTCCATGGAAATATTATCTTGCCATTATCTTGAAGAATTACAATTAGAAACATTATCTTGCTATTACTTGCTAACTTAGCACAGTGACTGTGTTTCCTCGATTAACATTTCACTTGTATGCATAACCAAAAGTATAAGTCTGAGACGTACCATATGTGTTGGATACTAGTCAATGGTTTAAAACATTGACGGTATTGAAGAAAATTGAATCAGTTGAAACACATATTCTAACTTGGAAATCACACTTCAAATAAATATTATAGTATCATTATACCACTGATTGTATTTATATAACACACTTAAGTCTTTTAATAACATAAAATATTATACCTGTGTCGGTATACTCTATATGATATTTCAACCAAGAATGCTAATGAGTATGACATTTAAATATTCCGAAAAGAGATGGTTGCTGTTGCACCAGTATGTTTCTCGACTTATCTTGGATTTGGGCTCTACCAGTAAAGGAAAAACAGCCGGTTGGGATTCTTCGTCATTTAAAAGCAGATGGTTTTCCAATATTCGACTACCCACTCCCAGAGGTACCATTAGACTTGGTGGACCTTCTGCAGGTGTTCCAACCATTTTTCATGAGCACGATGAATCTTCGATTAAAACAGGATTTGAACTCACTACCTTCCCACAATGAGAGCGTTGTCATAACCAACCAGGTCACGGATCCTCCATAAGTGGTTATAAACTATCACGTGATATTCGTGGATTTTCTTTTTTAAATTTTTCCCGATCAGCGACAGATATAAATGATTTGAGACAACAGACTTATATATTTAATACATACGATATATTTTTATCACATGCTGCATTTTCAATATGCGCTGCATCGGAGAAAGAAAGGGTTGCGTGTGCTCTCTTGAATGGTAGTTGAGCATATGCATCAATGTACGATATGTAAGACAGGAATAGGGAAGTAATCATTTCTCATGAAATGACAAATATTCTAAAGAGGCATAGCCTGCAGGAGTATGAAATTACATTAATGTTTTTTGTTGTTATTTCTCATCCACGAGACCAGCAATGCTAAATCAGGTCCATGAGTTCATTCACCATGAAGAAATCGAGAACTAAGAGGGCGTCTTGAACCAGGTCTTGCCTGGTAAATCCCAAACAAGCTAAAATGTGACCAGGGGAGGCTTGTGCAGAAGAGTGCTTAGAACATATTTCGAAATATTTAATCCTCTAACAAAAGTCATTGATGAAAAGCGGTCACTAATGAAATGGGTAAATGCAGTTTGGTCTCGTCTACTGTTGTCCCGAACCAAGGAGCCTCCAGGGAATCTACTCTGATAACACGGGTGTACTGGCGGAACTCTCCAAATAGTCTTATTCATACACCAATGTTCATTCAGAGAGATACATGTGCAAGAAAAGGAACTTAGTATAATTAACTGAATTAGCAACAATAATTCTGAACAGTGGATTACAAACTGTATACCTTCTATTATAGCTTGGAAAAAAATTTTTGTAAACAAAGAATCATCTAATATGGATCGTACTTTATAAGACGAGATTCATATCACATGATTTCTTTGGAACACGGATAAAATAACAGTCTCATTTATTTAACAAATTGCTAATTACCCGATTTCTAATCTTCGCCTTTATCAATAAAAATATCTAATGTGGTAAAAGCTAAATGGTAAATTTTCACAATACCATGAGAATAAGAGAAAGAAATGGGTCTTTGTGTTGTAAAAATAAGTTTGAGGAGCAAAGCATAAAGCCATTTAGATGGTCTCACCGGTACACTCTCGGTACCAGAGTCAGGGCCTTCTTGATTCGGAATGGCAGAAAACAAGATTAAACTGCTCTTTCCCGATTCCTTAGTGGTCGTCTCTCATCAATGAATTTTGAGGAGACAATAAAGAATTCAAAATTTCCACTATATGTACTCCTTCACAGACCTCCGCTTGGCCACATTTTAACTTGTGTGGGCAAAACCTGGTTCAAGATTCCCTATTCGTAATGGTCTTCCTCAGGGTGAATGGGATCATGGACCTAATCTAATTCTGGTTTTTAAGGGGATGAAAAACAACAACAAAATGTCTGAGGCTCTCCCCATAAATGAATGGATTTTAAAATACAATATCACCTAGCAGTGCACGCAACAGTTACTTGAATTTCTTAATTTGAAAACATCCTCAGTCAACATCTTCCACATTTATTTTCAAAGACGTTGCGTTTGCCCTAGGTAAAATGGAACGAAATCTATAGACACGTGACATAACTGACTGGCCTTCCGAAGCAGCTATTATTCGTGAGTCAAATTTCTTGAAGTTGGATTTATATTAAACCCTTTGTCCTTTGGTTGAATTTCGCTGTCAGCAATGAGCATGGGTATGTAGAAAGAGCCATCATTTACTAATTTTCAGTGGTACGAGTCTGGCTTTCTCTTGAGGAAAATCGATGTACATGTCCAGATACATGTCCAGTGACAATCAGAGATACATGTCCAGTGACAGTGTGTTAAAAACTCACCCATCTGTACCATATGTAGCTTCAACAACTAGTGTCAAGCTTAGCTCTATGAAACAGCGTGAGTAACAATTTCCTATTATTGTTAATCCTATTTATCAAACCATCTTAATAATATGAAATCAAAATCAATTTTTAAACAAGCTTACCTTTAAACAGATGAGCTTATCTTTAAATTTCTTTTGTTTCGCTTAGACAGGCGCTACAATATATTGAAACATCATGTTTTAAAAAACTCCTTTCAGTTTTATGCTCTTCATCTATATATATAATAATTATGTAAGCATTAATATGAAAAATTAATTTTTTTTGCTATTTTTGCATTATTTTCTTAACGAATATATTTTATTGTCATTAAGTCATGTTCAACAGATAGGTAGCCCCAAGTATGATTATTATTGAGATTACGCTTATGCAAATTCTCAGTATATATCCGAACATTACTTACATAGACTGCACTTCCGAACATTATGATCATTATTATGCAGTCTAATTTATATATTGACATATATTTATATAGATATAAATGCTTATAGACATTTATTGTTGAACGTCTATATGCAGAGAATTCTCCATAATTAGACAATCGTGTTTTTAGCATGGCATAATGAATAGTTGAAAGTATAAAGATGCAGGAGTGTCGTAGCACGGAGATTTACTTGGGAATAAACAGATAGTTTTAGGAGATATTGGGAATTTGGAGGAAATAATTCAACCACAATCGTGTTTTGTTAAGTGTATTATTTTGACTTACATATATGAAACGAAGTGAACTACGTTATACTATGATACAAAAAAATGTCTTAGGTCACTTATAACTAAAAATTTATGTATCGTTTTGTGGAAAACAGTACTATCAAAATTATAAAAAATAAGAATTGATATTTAACAAAAAAATGTCTATAATTGTTTCTCAGGAATCAGAATAAATGTTAACATTCCTGTTTTATTTGTTATAAATTCATGCCTAGAAAAAGGAAGTTATTATTTCAAATTTTAATTTTTAAAGTTATTTTAAATTGTTCTTTAGTGTTAAATTACTTAATTTTCATGGAAAAATATTTTCCATAATGTATTAAAAGGAGAAAGTTATATATTTTAAAAATTACTTAAAATATTTTATATATTTGTATTAATAAATAGTAATTCTTTAAAAGGCTAATCAATTTTTTTCATTGGGTTGATATATGTATTTAACTGTTTATGTTACGGATAGCGGTATCAGCAGAATTTTCGCCTCCTCCTCCCACGCATACACAGTGTATCGGTGCCACGGCCGCAGCTTAAAGCTTAAGTGCTTTCTTATGCTCTTTTTATTTTTACTTCTGATTTTACTATCTTTATGTAAAAATATCTATCTTGAAAAAAATGTCTTGTGCTACGATGAATTTTTTAATTTTTTTATCGGTGAAAAACCCGTTTTAGATTAGGCATTCTCCACAGTTACACATTATTTATTTGTTGTAATGAATACATTTCAAAGGTTACTATATCATTTAAAATTTTAAAAATTTCCAAAAACTAGAAAATTCTCAGTAATTTTCAAAATTTCCGTAAAAATAAACTTGGTTTTATTTTTTTTATTTAAACTTTGCAACACTAGTTAGGAGACTATAACCTACCGCAGTTTGTTTTTTGATCTTCTTTTCAAAAGTTAATGTTTCATACTAACATGTTGCAAGGGAGGAAACTTGGAAAACTATCCATAATTCACCTTGATAGGTTTACCGGAAGAAACTTAAAATGTATTTTCCACTCTTCTTTCGTGACTGGATTCATATCTCGAACCATAAACTCAGTGCATAACAAGGCTACGTTTGATCTTCGTGTAGAAATCATCTTTATAAATCTACAAAAAATATGCTATGGGTTTAGCAAGACAACTTCTCACACTTAAAAAGTTTTCGATTCCTGATTGCTTCTTAGTAAACACTGGAGATTCACGGACAGAGTTCAAAACTCGACAATTTTTCATATTTCTTTGGTCTACAAATTTATATTCATACATCAATAAATTAAGTAAAACGTGTTGATAAATGAATCTCAATAAAAATAAATATAAAATGCACATTTATTGCACTTTTATACGAAACGTAAACCTAATTCGGTACTTATGTAAGTTTACTGCTCTGCGCCAAATTTGTCGCCAAAGAAAAAAAATTTAAGCTGGAGCTTCCTAGTTTCAGTGATTATTTCTAATATACACTCGAATGAATTTTTTTGTTGTTCAGTTACCTACTGTCACATACATTTAGCTGGGTGCAAAAGAAGAGGGCGACGAACAGTGCTTCTTTGCCTTCCTCAACTTTTAGCGGATCCCCAGAATATCTCAATATTGCGCCATGCAAAATATATATGCACAATGAGTGCATATAAAAGTTGAGCTGGGAACATAAATTGGTGTTTGTGATTAACGGTCACATGACCTGCAATCCGAATATAGGGTGGATAAACGTATTCGACTCTCTTTGCCCTCAGCTGCCTGAAGTAGGAAACTTTCACGGCTCGTCCCCGCTCAAGATCCATGGCTCAAGATCCATGGGGAAGCCAGCCCTGTTTCTTCTTCGGACAATGATTCGTTTTTATCGAGTTTTCAGAATGGCCTGTTCGTCTTTCAGGGATCCAAAGAATCCTTCGCATTCCAGCCAAAGGATGTTCAGTCACTAATATTCAGCCGCCACTTAACGGAAGCGGAGTCCAACAGTACACAAACTGTAGCGACCCACTGAACCAGCTACCAGGTCGAATGCTTCTTCTGAGTATACCACACGCTGCAGCGGCGCATATTTCCTCTGCAGCGCATTTCGTGTCCACTCGCACAGTTTAGGATGCGAGGGAAAGAAAAAACCTCTTTCTTAACAGAAAATACAGGTTCCAATTCATTCTTCGGTAAACTGAAAATGCTCGATATTTTTACAACAGGAAGTATTTCTGAATAAAAATTAAGATGTTAAGGAATTAAAAATTCACCGTTTCCTCTTTGCCCTACGCGCCGTCGAGAACAGACATCACCTCATTACATCTTGGACTGGACTGGGAGAATGTCCACAGCTGTCCACTTCTTGCATCGGACTTATTTCATGTCAATGGCTTAATTGATCTGGTTTGAAACCGTCAGAGCAGATGGGAGTTTAGAAACAACAGAATTCACGAGGTAAAACTCAAAGAAACCGCAAAAACGACTCGAAACAGCTTGTTTGCTGCTATGGAATGGATACAATAATGTTAATATATTATAGGGTTGATTTCGCGCGAAACCCGCAAAATTCCGTAAGTACCATCCATTGTATATGAATATATACAATGGATGGTACTTACGGAATTTTGCGGGAATAATTAAAAATGCACTTTTGATGACTTGGTTGCTGGAAGCACTTACTGCACAGCTTCTTGAATTTGCAATGATCTCTGCATTTATCGCACGGTTTCCCAACAGAGTAAGGTCTGCTTAAGCGTCTTGGATCGTTCCCTCTGTAAAAGTGAACAGGACTTGGTTATTTATACAAATAAAGCTACAAAAAGTATCTGCATGAAAATAAATTTCTAAATAATGATTCATTAACAAAGAGGTGAGAGTACTTGAAACAGGAATACAGCAAACGCTTGTTTTTACAAACACATAGGGACAAATAAAATAGTTCTGAAAACTGAAACTTCATAAAATAGAAAAATAAGTTTTAGATCTTAAAATTATTTTTATTTTACCACCTTGCTCTCTGTTTAAAAGTTATAGAAAAATTATTTAATAGTCATTACATGAAAAACTCATGCTAAATGATATTCATATCTGAAAACAATTCTTATTTTAGTTTAATTGAGTAAAAATCAGGCATGACACTCATGAACGCCAATCCATGGTGAAGTGATTAGAGACATTAACTTCCAAACAGTAGATCCAGGATTCGAATCCTGGAACGTGCTCTTCTTTCTCTCTCTGGGTGCGTGTTTCTTTATTCTCCAGCCAAGCAGTGGAGAAAAATGTCACTAATTGACTGATGATTACTTTTGCAGTTAGTTATTCATAATGCTCATAGCCACAAAGCTTTGATTAGCCACAAAGGAATAGAAATGAATGTATGACGTCCCAAAGTTTTTGATCTCATCACAAGTCATTCATCTGTGAATGGTCCATAAAGGACTATAAGAGCCTTTAAGCAAGATTATATTGAATACCTTAATTTGTTGCTCTGAATTCGCTACTTCCTTTCTAACAAACATAAAGCCGTGAAACCAACTGAGGATTTTTAACCCCACCTGATATCTTTTTCATTTCATTTTAAATGAGCATTATATATGTATGAAAAAGTCCTTACTGACAGCTAAGTATAAATGTATATTTAAGAGGGGAGCTATAATATATATATTTTCTACATGTTTTCAGTTATGATAGAAAATAAGCCCTGTATATTTTAGTTTTTAATTATGATTTCTTACATTAAGGATAATTAAGCTTGCTGCAGATACAATGGAGCATTGTTATACTTACATAGGACAGTAATTACAAACGTAATTGTAGAAAGGCTTGCGAGCAACGTCTTTCCCACAATAGTTAAACCCACAACCAATCTTGTGGCTGTTATACCAAACCATCTGAAACAATAAAAGAGAACAATCTGTATAACACAATCTATTATGTATTCCATGGATGAGCAAAGAATACTTTTCAATATATGTATGCTGTAAAATTTCTTATGTAAACTGAGAATTTTTCTAAAGTAAAATTACAGTGGTAAATTTATATACGAATGCAAAATTTTCACAAAAAAGTAAGAATTATTTTGTTAACAAGAGACAAGCAAAATATCGATAAATATTATCAAATTAAGTGTCCTCATTCTACAGTAGTAATAAGATTACAATTCATCCGTAATTTATAAATAGCCATCTATTGATAAACTGCAATTCAACTAACTTGCCGTACCTTCAACAGGAAAACGGGTAGACAGCTTTCGGACTGCTTTTAAAAAATACCGATATTTACAAACTTTTAACGATACTCCATGAAAGGAAGTCTCATATACATATCAGCTGCAGGAATATGAAGGCCACGGTGGCATAGCTGGTGAAAGTGTCGTTCTCATAATTGGCAGGTCGTAAATTCGACTTAAGCGAAGATCCATTGTATTGACTAAGTGATTGGGGTGGACAAGTTCTATCGGTCATGGTCGCAGTCTACTCGAAGGAAAATCTGAGGCTGGCAAATCAAGTATTGGAGAGAAGCTCTTCTGTTGTGTGCATGTTGGGAAGAAAGACATCTGCTTGATCCCTGCTTCTAGATGAGGACGACTCCCTGTTAGGGTGTTCCCACTCAACTGGTACTGCCCAACTCAAGGCTAGGTACAAAGAAATATGCCGGTACCACAACAAGCAAATAGAAAGAGATGTAAAATTCTTGGATTCACTTTTGCAATGAATTCATATTTTGTAGTGAATAAATATCGAAATCAAGACTCCTTTCATCTGCGCTCCAACGCTCGCAGAAGCGAGAGGAAATCGAAAACACTTTCGCAGTAATGAGTTAAAAATAATAACTATTTTAAAGAAAGAAATATTATTATATAATAGAAATTACTACCACAATTTGTTTTATACCTCTACAATTGGTTTTGTGTTACCATATTTGTTTTCTACCATCAAAACAGTGCCGTATAACCAACATTAAATTGAGATCAACTGAATATTATTTATGATTTAATCTCATTATAAAAACTCTATAATCAAGATTTCGAAATGAAAGTCTGAGTATTAAATGGGAGGCAGATCCTTCGTTTTATTTTGTGCCGCAGTAGCTCATCCCAGACACCTAGAATAAAAATTTTAAAGGTGTTTACTGAACCCAGTAACACGGTACTTCATATGAATGTCAAGACCTACAGTGCCTGTATCTGTTCTCTAGAACGAGAGCCCTAGAGTGCAAAGCGTGTCCCCGTTAGGGGGGTCAGCCTATTGCGAAATACAATGTTTAATTTTCAAGTAATCTTAGTACTCAGTTTTATCAGCCCACTGAAGTGATGAAAGGCTGTATTGATTATATATATATATATATATATATATATATATATATATATATATATATATATATATATATATATATATATATTATTTTTGCTACCGTCAGCATAATACAGTTTTTCAAACCGGTGCTATGTCGCCAACAGGACAGCGATAGCAAGTCAGTACTATTTTATTTATGTAGATATGAAGATATTTTTATGTGTCCAGGGAGTGAGAATAAAAATATATTCTGACGAGAATGATTATTCATTAATTAATTCACAAGACACTTCTTTCCCATTGGTTCTCCGAATTGCTTTCCACTTATGGAGAAATGCCGAATCGCCTGCGCGAACGTTTTGCAAAAACAAGTCACTTCCCGGTTGTTGTTTCGAGGGAAAATAAAATGGCATACAAAATAACACGAGAAGGCAACATATAATAGCAACTAACCAATGATTGTAGGAATATGCAACAGAGGTAATTCGTCTTTATAACATTGGGTTGGACTTCGAAATGCCCGGCCGGTTGGCGGCATGTTTGGAATCATATTTGAAACTTTTGCAATTTATTTTTTCGCCATACACTCAAACCTGTGTCTATGCGGTGGTTGAGGACGGTATAAAAGATAACGCAGGAAAAAAATTCACAAAAAACTTCACGAGTATAGATATGAAAAATAATTTTTAGCAACAAAATTAGAAGAATTTTTTATGCGGTAAATAGGAACGACATAAAAATGTTTCATGTAAAAAATAATTCAAAAACTTTTGAACTGCTTTTCGAAACAAAAAACAAAACAGGAAAGCGAGTTTAACCAAAATAAAGAAAGTATTTTAAAAGATAAATGTTGTTACTTATGATGCTTAGACAAGCCAAGCTCGCTACATCTTGACTGTGTAAATTTAAACCGGTAGGGTGCGTCTTTCGTTTAAGATGAGCACCACGAAGGTGAAAGTACGACATTGCTCTGAGACTTCTCCAGTAGATATCACCACCAGAGGATCGACTCCCTCACTTTTATCATTAATCTGGGGAGCCAGGAAATTTTCTCTAGACCATTACACAAATTGTAACTGCTCAACGACCGGCCACAGGACTTTCGATTCCACAGACTTAACGAGCATGATCTCGGTGGGTCTTTGGCGGCTTCAGGAATCGACCCTACCGAACGGAAGGCCAATTTCCTAAGAACGAAGTTACTACGGCCTATTAAAGATAAATATATTGATATAAGAGAAATTATAAAAGCCACACACACAGTACTAAATTAGGAACTTGAAAGTACTAGATATATTAATCTGGTTTGTACTGGGTTAATAATACATACCTAGTGTAATTGTTATCGCAATACACATGCAGAGTATCATAAAATACATGTAAAAAATTGAAAAAAAAAAAAAAAAAAAAAAAAAACCGATGTAAGTCATTTATTTTATTTTAACTGATAATTTTGTCAATTATTTTCCAATTGGATTAAATTTTTCAGATACCGCATAAAAAAGAACGTCACAAATAGGTTTTCCGTACTATGGATAAATATTTGAAGACCTTTGCTTATGTGTGGAAATAAAACTAAATACCTGAGTATAGTGACCGACAGATTTCCAGTCGTTTTTCCGACTGCCGTAAGTGAAGTTGTGATGCTCCATGTACCAGGCCTTGACGACGAACATCCAATCCACTTGGGTAGAGGAAACAAAAATATTTTGCCCGCAAGAACCGAAATCTAAAATAGAAATTAAAAATAATTCTATGAAACATGTTGTCCTCAAATTTTAATCGCCTTTAATTTTTCCTGAAATTTAAATATGTTTGTTACGTTGTTTCTCAAATTTTAAACTTTTTTAAACTCCCTTTTGAAAACTATTTGAATGGACAGTGAAACGAAAAATATGTGTATATGTGAAGAATGAAGCTAATAAATTTAAATTTGGAAAATTCAACAGTAACATAAAAAAAGTCAATTTTATTACAGAAATAACGAAATTTACTTTAAAAAAATCTGAACATGATGTATATTCAATTTCTATCATTATTTAATTGCTTTTACTGATAAAACATGAAGTCAATTTGTTTTAGCGCGGTAAAACTGTATTTATAAATTTCAGAGCGAAGAAAATCGGCAACTCGTGCCGATCAGTTTTGATGACGTCACTGCCACGTGTCCAATAAACGTAGTGATTGTTTGTTTGGTGCCATAACTTCTATCAGATTTGAATCTTATAGCAACCAAGCATTTTTGTGCTGATATTTATTTTACTAGGTTGTTCATTTGTTTATAATTTGTACGCTATTTAGCCTTTATTAAAGTATTTTAGTGAAACTAATTTCTTAAAACGTTATTCCGGCAAAGCAAAATGGCGATTAATCTTGAGCTACGTGGATATTCTGGCAAAAAGTTGACAAGGGTCGATGATACAATATATTGTTCCATTAACTACGATCTATTTGTAGTTTTCTTTTTTAGTGGAAATCTGGTTCGTTTGGTGATTCTTATGAATAAATAGACAACTTGTTTGAATGACGCAATTTATTGTACATAAATAAGAAAAATATATATTAAGAAATGAATGTACAAAAATTTCCTACTGACTTCATCTATCACTGGGAGAAATGCTTTTCGATTATTTTACTCCCGAGGTGAGTGAGCGTCGCGCCCTCTAGTGAAGATGTTGGAATTCACGTAAAACAATTCTATGCCGATAATTTTCTCTTGCCATAATAAAGCTACTTGCATTTTTTTCACGTAAGAGTCCAAAGTTTATCACTTATTTGCGAAATATTTAAACATAGGAGAATTTGAAAGAACATAATGTTACCGGTTCACATTTATTATTAAATGGAAGACATAGTCAAATTTAAAATTTGAGCACCTTGAAGGTGACTATTATTTATATGTTACAAGCAAATAACGTATAAATATAATTTTATTTATAATAATTATTTATCCTTTACAAGCAAATTTAAAGTTAATATAATGTAAAAAATTAATGAATACAAAAACTATAAAAATTAATTTATAAAACATTTTTCAAGCAAAAAT
This sequence comes from Latrodectus elegans, assembly GCA_030067965.1. Lineage (NCBI taxonomy): Eukaryota > Metazoa > Arthropoda > Arachnida > Araneae > Theridiidae > Latrodectus > Latrodectus elegans. The sequence continues at coordinate 27,600,822 of CM057818.1, read as the reverse complement.
TTTTATAACCTTTCAATAATTTTTATAACTTAATTATTTCGTTGTTTATTATAATTTTCACCCGGAATTCTCAATTAATTTACAAGAGTGAAAAATTTGTTTTATAATTGAAAATTTTTTTATATAATATATATATAACAAATATGACATAATATAACTATTAACAAAAAAAGCAACCGCAAGTTTTAGTTCAAATTTGAGAACGACATCAGTTATTGGTGGAATTTAAAGTTTTAAAACAAGGCTATACACATACCTTGTTTTTAAAAAAACCGAATTCATAACACTCTGAACCCTGATTTGAAGTGGACAGCTTTTGTTACTATAGCAACCGCGACCCGTTGTCGCGATTCATTTTTATGTTAGACAGACTGTGACATCACTGCTTTGAATTCCAAACAATATCATTCTTTTTATGTTCAGTTACAGGGGTGGCCAAGCTCCTTGATAGTCCGAGCCAATTTTCAAAATTTGAAATTTTTCGAGAGCCACAATTAAGTATGTTTTTAAAAGGTATGCAAAAAAGGTATTAAAATATTTTTAACAGAAATTATATTTATTGAAATCATAAATAATGTATAAAATATATGTATTGAATTTAAATATTAAAAAACTGAACACATTTATTTTAATTCTCTTGTTAATTCTTTAAAATTTGGCGACTAATTGGTTATAATACTTTTTAGTAATTTTTTGATATGTTAGTTAGTTACTAATGATCGAGGGGTATTTGGATTTCACGAATTTTAAAGAAGAATAAAATGATTCACGTAAGTACGTTGTTTCGAATACTGAAATATTTCGAAAAGCTTCCTTTTTAAATTCAGGATACTTCGGTACTGGTATAAATTTCCAAAATTCAGTAATTGACATCGACTTATATTTTAGTTGTAGAACTTGATCTTTTCTCGAGAGCCACAGGTTGACCACCAATGCTCTATTATAATTTGGATATTAGTTGTATGGAAACGATTATTTGTATCCTATTAGAAAAACGTATACTGGAAATACTTAAATATTTTCCACAATAGCTTTACAGACGGTTGGATAAAAGAATTTGCTTACTTTACAGCGACTAAGAAAATTACTGTTCTACAGAAAAGCAGATTCCATGACTTACCTTCCACCCACCTGCTGAGAGGCTTGTCGTGGACGAGAAACTGGCAGGCATCCGCCCACGCCTGGGCTGCTTCTTCAGCGCCTTTGTGCCAAGTCTAAAAGAGAGGAAGATCATTTTAGAAAATATTTCATTTAAAAGTGGGATCTTGCTGGTTAGTGCGTTTGCTATCGTAAATTGGTGTTTTCCACCCAACTGTATATCCGTCATGGTCGTAACGTCCTCTGGGGGGCTTCTGCTACGTCCCTCCTTCTAAATGACAAAGACCTACTTACTTTTGGGGTTGGAGGTGGCATATACCCTAGACAAAGTGCCGTCACTTCCTCTCTGGCGTGCCAAGTATTCTCGCGCATTATCCTGGTTGTGAGAAGGCCCTGGGTAAGGAATGACAACTGACTCCAGTACCATGGAGATGTAGTGTTGGCTGATTAAAGTACCGGCAAAGAGTAGTACAGGAATACGAGAGCGATATCCCATACGCCGGCGCATATCCTAATATCCGGCACAGGACCAGTGTTGAAGTGCATAACGCAGATATTCAGCAGCATCCACCTCTCCATGGTGTCCAGACTCGAATGAGACCATCGTGATGTTGCAGATAGAAGCGTGACTTGTCAGTAAAGAAAATTTCCTTCCATTCTGCTGTCCACATCCTTCTTTTATCCTACCATTAGCGGCGGAGATGTCTGATTCTGTGTCAAGGGTAGACGAAGCAATGGACATCTGGCGGACAGACCACTTTTCTGCAAACGGCGTCGAATGTTTCGAGCAGAAACTGGATAATGCGGTACAGACTGAATGTGCTGTGGTTCGTGATAAGGCTTGATCCGTCTCTACCATGCGCACAATTTACCTGTCATCGCGTGAAGTGGTGCACTGAAGTGGTTGCGATTGAAAAACGTCGTACCCTCCTGCATCCAATGATCACATATTCGCATTACAGTTGTTTGGTTTCGTCCAACACGACTATCGATTGCTCTCAAAGATAATACACAATCTCTGTAGGCCACTATCCTTCCTCTGTCCAACTCGAATATACTTGATCAAAAAATGATCGCTGTTTTCTACGAGGCTTAATTAATCGTTTTTCCGGAAAAAAAAAGAAAAAAAATCCACAAGAAAACCACTATTGCCGAACTTAAAATCGTTGAAATCTCCAAGCTTTAAATAGCGCTTTGAAAAGGTGTCACAGGCCCACTTAATGTGCTAAAATTCTAATCATTTGCATGTCTCACCTCCATGTATGTTGTAAATTTCTTGTTATTTCCATGCTTCCTTCAAAATGTTACAATTTATAGATTTTGCAAACTTTTTTAATGAAATACACAACTTGTTAAGATCAAATTAACAATTGTTTGTGAAACTTGTTGTATATTATATATCCTATCCGACTCTATATTTAATACAGCGTATTGTCTATCCCACTACATTATTTGTCTATCCCACTACATTATTTGTGTGTCTATCCCACTACATTATTTGTCTATCCCACTACATTATTTGTGTGTCTATCCCACTACATTATTTGTGTGTCTATCCCACTACATTATTTGTGTGTCTATCCCACTACATTATTTGTGTGTCTATCCCACTACATTATTTGTGTGTCTATCCCACTACATTATTTGTCTATCCCATTACGTAACTCATAACTAATATCAGTCCACTTAAATTAATCAGAAATATCCAACACTGTTTTGAGATTGTTAGCTAATGGCTGCAATGAGATAAGCACTTGAACTTATGATGGCTTTAAAAACCAAATCAATCTCATCGCAGTAAACAGTGAAAAGAGGTGATAAATAAAATCATTGACATTAATGTAGAAGACATGAAACGATGAATATCATCATAGAATGTGTTGATTTTATATTTTTATGGGTTAGTATTACGGCAATTCTGATAACATTTAAATTGAAATTCAATAATCAAATTTTCGTTTTAACATAAAATCAATATTTAAAGAAGTTAGTAGCATTTTTGTAAAGCTAAATATTTCAAGAGGAAAAGATAATGTGAAATAGCTTTTATCACAGGAACACTAAATGACTCAACCTTAAAACTTCCATGCCCAATTATGTGTTCTATCTTAGATCTGAAACGATTAGAGTGCTTATAATCAAGTTTTGTGTAATTCAGTATTCTAGAAAATGTGTAAATTATTTTATTTAATGGAAATAAGATCTACAATTTTATTTAAAAGTTACTTCTTGTTATTACTATAGCTTGATATGATCCTTTTTTCCACACAAAAATACAGTAAATATAAATATCTTGATAAAATTATATAATTGAACTAGTATAACAGGAAATTTATATTAGAAATTGTGGTAAAATATAGAAATTTTTTAAAGCATACTGTTTATATATATATATATATATATATATATATAGATAGATATATATATATATATATATATATATATATATATATATATATATATATATATATATATATATATATATATATATATATATATAGATAGATAGATATAATGAGTCCAAATTTTTTAAAAATGAGTTTAAGAGTTTATTAAATATGCAAAATAAAACAATATTTCCTACTTTTTTCAATATATATATAAATCGTACTCTATCATCATTATTCCCTATCAGCATTTGTGTTTAAATTTTTAAAATGTTAAGACATTAAAAATTATGTGTGATAAATGCACACACATTTATAAATATTTTTTTGTATATACACACATATTTATAGTTGGTGTTTTTTACTGTGAACGTGCTTCCATAATTATTTTATTGGATTAATTCTGTGATTATGATTTAACCAATAAAATACGATTATTATTCAACGCTTAAACTATGACGCTAAATTTTTAAAGGGGGTTCAACATAATTATTCAATAAAATTTAAGATAAAATTTAAGTATAACAATAAAATTTGAGTATTCAATAAAATTTATATTCAGTATAAATCAATACATTTTGAACATGTGTTATTGAATACCTTCACCATGTACCATAAATTGCCGGAAATTATCAGTTACCTTAAATGAGGCGGAAGCTTAAAATCCAGTCTTGGCATTTTTAGATGCAGACCTACAACAGGTGCATCGATTGTGAAAACTAAAGCTTTGTACCCGTTAATTTCCGCTTGCCATATGAGGTACTCGTTGTATGTATTATTTTTGAACATGTAAAATTGCATAAAAAGAGTTGATTTATAATTAATTGTTCTAGCTATGTCTTCCAGATTCGTTGTCGCAGTTGTACTAAGTGCGTAGACTGCACCCATTTCTTCTGCAGTTATAAAGAATAAATTTAAAATCATTTGATTTCCTGTATACTTAAAATCATCCCACAAAGCAGATTTTGATTCATTTTGTTTTCTAGATAAGTCTCAGAAATAATTTGATAAATAGATTCTAATAATAATATATTATTATTATTATTATTATAATTTATGAGAAACACATAAAAGGCTATTTTCTCATTATTTATCCGTCATTGAAAGTGCAATAAAGAATTCAGAAAATTTATTTTCCAAAATCACGGGAAAAATTTTAATAACTTATTAAAATTTTGAATTATTTATAAGAAACATTAGAATAATTTATGGGTCTGTTTATGTAAACTTTGATGAATTTAATGAATGTATACATTTTTAAACGAGTCCCATTTTCAGGTAAAATAACTTAGCGCAGTTTTTTTATCTAAGACATTTATGAATGGCCTGAATTACAGATATTAAGAATCATAACTAACTCTGAACGTTACCAGTTTAACTGAATGGTGAAATTAATACCTATTAATCAATTTCTATATTCTAAAAAACATAGAAAATAAGATGTACTTATGTAATGTCTTATTCTACAAATAATATTCAAAATTTATTAATTTATTTACCGAGTCATGTTACATACTATATTTAATGAATTTTATAAAACAGTTTTTTTTATTTAGCTTGCCTCTTTAGAAGATGCTTTCTAATTCCATTTAATTCATTACAATAACATGATGATGTACAAAGTGAATCATTTAGCTACATGTATTTGAGATTAATTTACCATAATTTTGCATTTAATGAATGAATTTATTCTTAATATATGTGCTTTATTCATAAAAATAGCAAGATTAGAGTTTTTGAAAGATATAATTTTACTCTGTAAAAATATTAGAGAAATCTTTCTTTCAAACATTTATTAGATGTAAATGTCGTTATTATAAGCAATAAATCATCGAGTAAAAGCAGAAATTATTTACAACTTAACATCTAAATTGCTTCTACCCAATTTACATTATATTCAATTTTCATTTATGTTTTCTTTTATTAGAGTAATAAATATTATTTTAATTAAATACATTTAAGCTATCGTACTAAATTTTGAAATAATTAAGTAAACTTTAAAATATTAGAATGCACCTTACAAATTACTTAAAAATTAAAATAAATTTCAGTACATTTAAGTCAATAAATTTTAATATACACTACTGGCCATTAAAATTGCTAAACCAAGAAGGCGACATGCTGCAGACGTGAAATTTATACGAAAGGAAGAAGGTGCTGTGATATGCAAATGATTATATTTTCAGCGCATTCAGACAAAGCAGGCGATAGTAGCGACACCTACATTGTGTTTAAATGAGGAAATTGTTCAGCCGGTTCCTCATACACAAATTGCATTTGAACGTTGTTGCCTGGTGAAAAGTTGTTGTGTTGCCTCGTGTAAGGAGAAATGCGTACCAGCACGTTTCTGACTTTGATAAAGGTCGAATTGTAGCGTACCGGGATTGCGGTTTATCTTATCGAAGTAATGCTGCTCGCGTCGGGCGAGATCCAATGACTGTTAGCAGAATATGGAATCGATGGGTTCAGGACTGTAATACGGAACACCATGCGGGATCTCAACGGCCACCTATCACTAGTAGCCGAGAAAACAGGCATATTATCCGCATGGCCGTAATGGATCGTGCAACCACGTCACGAGCCGTGAGTCGAGAAACGGGGTCGTTTGGAAGACAACAAGTGTCTTCATGAACAGTTCGACGACGTTTGCAGCAGCATGGACTCTCAGCTTTGAGACCATGGCTGCGGCTTCCCTTGACGCTGCGTAATAGACAAAAATGCCTTCAATGGTGTGATCAACGACGAACCTGGGCACACGAATGGCGAGACGTTATCTTTTCAGATGAATCCAGGTTCTGTGTACAGCATCAGGATGGTCGCATCCGTGTTTGGCGGCATCGTGATGAACGCACACTGGCAGCGTGCATTCGTCATCGTCATACTGGTCCATCACCTGGCGTGATGGTATGGGGTGCCATTGGATACACGTCTCAGTCACCTCTTGTTCGCATTGACGGTGCTTTGAACAGAGCACGTTACATTTCTGGTGTGTTACGACACGTGGCTCTACATTTTATTCGAGCCCTGCGAAACCCTACGTTTCAGCAGGATAATGCCCGACCGCATGTTGCCGATATTCTACGGACCTTCCTTGATACGGAACATGTTCGGCTGTTGCCCTGGCCAGCACGTTCTCCAGATCTTTCACCAATAGAAAACGTCTGGTCAATGGTTGCCGAGCGACTGGCTCGTCACCAAACGCCAGTCTCTACGGTTGATGAACTGTGGCACCGTGTTGAAGCTGCATGGGCATCTGTACCTGTACATGCAATCCAATCTCTATTTGACTCAATGCCCAGGCGTATAACTGCTGTTATTACTGCCAGAGGTGGTTGTTCTGGATACTGATTTCTCAGGATCTATCCAGCCAAATCTTTTGAAAATTTAATCGTCTAAAAATATCTAAAATCTGAAATACATAGATTTTGGGCAGAAGTTGATCAATTTAGGTCGATTCTATGTTAAAAACTGCATATTTAGTAATTTAACGACTTTTAGAGATTATTTCCACAAGAAGTCATGTCTAAATACCATCATCGAACATAGAAGGATAATTGGTGAAGACGAGCACAGTTTTGAACTCTAATCTAGTGGATAGAATCTGTTGTCTGTCTGTCTGTCTTCTAGGACAGGAAGCTGTTAACTGTTGCATTAGCTGAATTGTAGCTGCGTGACTTGTACAGCTGGAATTTCCTGTATCTTATAGAAATTCGTTCGAATAAAAGTCTTGTAATTTTTAAGAGATTGTTTTAACGATTGACATTCAACACGAAACCCGAAACGCAATACAGAATTGTAGTAATCGAATCTTAAGCTTTAAACTAAATGATTAATCGATTTAAATATTCTTTTAAAGAACTGTATGATTATTAATTTTCATTTAACTATTTAGTAAAATGCTTAAAACAATATGAACATGTGATCTTGTTGACGAAATTTCTTCAAAAATGGGAAATGTCTGCTGAAAGTAAGTAACTTTATAAGTAAATTAATACCTCAAAAATGAATTTTTTTTTTTCCAAAGATAGATATTTTTAGTCCCTTAAAAAAATATCGATAATTCCCGAGGGAAAACCTTAAGATTTTCCAAGTCCCTTATCTTGTCATTCATACCATTTACCGTGCGGAATGAGTATCTCTTATAAGGAGTGATTATCCGTTCAGAGGTGACTCACTTAATCCGTAATCCGAGTTTTGCTCAACTCTTATTTTTCTACTTCTTCTATGCTCTAAAACGAATCCAGTTTGCAAGTTTTCTGTCTTGGTTGGAGCGAAATAGTTGTATTTTCTTACTTTATTTCAAGATCAGATTCAGCTGCCTCGAATGCAATTTGAAAAGAAAAGATGTGCAATCAATAGTCTGGACTGACAAGGCCCAAGGATCGGTAAGTCAAACAAGAGTTAACTCCGTGTTAGACAACTCTCAATTTCCCCATGTTAATGAATACGGCCATAAAAAAATATTAATTGTCCAGAAACGCGTTAACAAACAGTATTAAAGTGTGTTTACCCTACACATTTATCTCTTTGCAGTAACATTCTACAAATTTTCGATATCAAAATAATGATGCAAAAATCAAGCTGTTTAACACTGCATTAATTTCTTGATATACGTTTTTAAGGTCAAATTTAATTTATAACTACACTTACGTCAATTTCTCTATATAAACAATTTTCTTTTAAATTTTACTGTATTTTATTATAAGCGGACATGTTTTCATTTCTTTTCTCATTGCGAAAAAAAATTTTGTGTTTGTTGAATAAGAAAGACTGAACGTGCTAAGCATTAAATATTCTTGCTGTTTCTGTATTCTTTATGGTAAGAATGTCATTATCATGTAAATAAATTTTTAAAAAATTGAGTCAGAAAATGATTTTAAATATGTAAAATCAAAATTAATCTTTTTACTATGCATCGCATTTTACATATGAGTACGTATTTTTACGCGGAGAATATTTTTTCTTCTGTTCAAGTAACTGTAACCGAACTCTCAAAATTTTCTCTCATTTTGGTAGTAAAACAAGTTTCTGTTTTTCTTCATGGCAACGATTACTATTCGCAACAGTGAATCTGGGAACAGAGCATAAATAAACAATCTGAAACTGATACTTAATAAAACTGCTTTAATTTTTCTTATTTATACTGAAAATAGAAATCGATATAGAAATCAATATAGAAATAATTGAGCAAATGATGTTTTTAAGATAATACGAAAAAAATGTTTTGTGAAAAATGAATTATTTATTCCGGAAATATTTTTTGCTCATATAGGGATTTTTTACAAAGAAGAAAATTACCATTTAGATAACTATCTCTAATTACTTGAAAATAAAATTAAAAAAAAACACACATTGAAAGGATTTGCATAATAATTTACATATTTTTCAAACCCCTGTACTTTGCGAACGCTCACAATTTGTTCATTAAAAATGGGTACAGGTCCCTTTGCCGAATTTCTGAATTGGTAAATATCTGGCGGATATTATCGTTTATCTTGTAACCTGAATTTGTTATTACGTCATAGAGATCGAAAATACTAAAAATGTTACATGTAACATTTTTAGTATTCTCGATCTCTATTTTGGCAATTTTAGTATTTACGTCATCGTTTGGAAATTCAAAACATTTATTACGGTTACGTGCATTTCAATAAGAAAATAATTCTTGTGAAGGTAGTAGGAGTGAATTTTTTAGTGCCTCTTGGATATTTTGTGATCTGTTGGATGCGCAAATTTCATGATTCTCTTATATTATTTTAAATATCAAAAATTAATTATTTTTATTTTATATTTTTTTCCTACAGCGGGGACTTGGGTGACGAACCGTATGCCACAACAAGGCCAGAAACTGCTACTCATTTGTCGTTACCCAGCGGCCACCTGTGAACCAAGTCACGAAGACGAGTAGCGTTTTGTCCGCGCCATACCACAACAAACCTATTTATAGGGTGGGCCATATTCATACATCATCACAAAAGAAAGGACAAAGTAACACAGAAAGAAGAAAGAAAGGAAGTAACATCCGTGACTGAACCGGGACTCATAGTACAGAAGTCAGGAACGCTAACCATCAGTCATCGGTTGGTATTTTTTTATATTATACATATAATTTTTATTTTATAAATTTTATTTTTTATTTTATATTATGTACATAATTTTTATATATTATATATTTAACTTTTTCCAGGAAAGAAATTACTGCATTACATTGAAATCAGCTTTGTGACATCTTTTCGTCTCAAAAAAATTTTAAAAAAATAAAAATTTTCCAAATGGATTATGTAACAACAATGCCACAAAATGTATCATTATTAGACAAACATTTTTCGGAACTCCCCTTTAAGCGACTTGAGAACTCACCATTTGCAGCATGTCTCCAGCCGGAGGTTCCACTTTTGCTCTGTAGAAATTGTGCATCAGGACTATTTTCTTCTTCGTATTGATATGCCTCGTGTCCAAGTCACGCACGGGGATTGCACGGCCGTGTAATTTGGGCCCTGTAAATAACACAAATTTTAGCCACTTAGTTATTACTCTGCGAGGGAGAAGTTGTTTCAGAGATTTTTAGCAGCTTTTGATTATAAAACAGTTACGATAGGTATATTAACAAAAAGGCTTATATACAAGGAACAGTACTTGAAAATTATCATATTACCCGTGTCAATTACTGATGTAAAGAACGCACTTTCTTTTTCTTTGAAAATAGGTCTTATAAGTCGGAGCTCAGCATTTTATAGCAGCCATTTTTGAAAATTTCTTTCATTCGGAGTTTTTCGTGTTTCCTACGGGGCGGGGGGAGGGGAGAATATCCAGCTCAGTAGGGTTCGGTGATTGCACTGTCCTTGACGAATGCACCCAGGTTCATTGAAACTTTCCAATTTTTATATACAACTTTTAATTATATGATATTTCTATGGTTCAATTTACTTAAATTTGTTGTCAAGTTCTGGATCAAAAACAAAGTTGGCATTGCTTAACACAGCATGCAAGCCATGCGATTATGACAGTTAAAGGGTACAGAAAATGTGCTACATAAATCGGCGATGAAGGCCATTCCCGGTCCAGAAAAATGATGAGAACTTATATATATATATATATATATATATATATATATATATATATATATATATATATATAAAGCAATAGGAATTATGTAAAGCAGACAATGGTCAAATCCTTTAAGAATTATGACATTAGCAATGGTAGACGAAACAATTTGCTCTGCGAATATTCAGCTAATGATTGAGAAGAGTTCGTATAACTCTGAAGATGAGAGTGGGTTTTGACGAACATTATAACCCAGGAAACACAGTAATACAGGTTACAATAAGGGCCTAAATCGGCTTGCCGATACGAGTGTTATTGGGGCGACACTGTTAAGCGGTACCACTACCCTTTAAATCATGTCCACTCGGGCCTAAAATGGACCCAAAGTGTGATGCAGCCTTAGAATGGTATCAACAAAGCCGACATGATCGCTTGCCCGATATTTTTCCGATGTCATTCCATATATGGACCGAATTCTTTCGATAAATGGCCCAGTGTCGTCAAATATTAAATGACCGACAGCAAGCCATTAAAAAGAACTTTTTTTTAAATTTAATTTAGGATTGTTTTTTTTTTTTGTAATATTTGTGATAAATTTTTTGTTCAAATTGCAATATTACTTACGCTGTTTATCCATGTTGCATTGAAGATTTCGTTTAAAATAACTATCTCGTGCATTCCAGAAAAAAAAAATCCTGAAAAAAATTTCACTTACTGCCTTAATATAATTAACAATTGCAAACAGAAAATTTGTAATGGTTATTAAATATTAGTAGTAATATTTATAAAGTAAGTATTTCAGATATGTTTGATTATATTCCTTTTTAACGGAAATCAAAATTTTAACATCTTTAGAAGTGTTTATACATATGAGACAGCATTACATATTTTAAGCGATATCAAAAACTATTTTTAATATAACCCAAATGTATATTTAAAATATTTTTTATTGATTTTATTTATGATACTTAGACAAGCAAGCTCGCTATGCCATTGGATATACGAATTTAAGTCACTAGGCTGCATCTTTCGTTTAAACGCAGCATCACGAAGCACGGGACGACTTTGCTCTAAATTCCACCGTTAGATGGCACCACCAGATTATCCACTCTCTCAAATTTGACAGTGATCTGAAGGGGAGGAAAATTTTCTAAAGACAATTACACCCATGGTAACTGCTCAACGACCGACCACAGAACTTTCTATTCCACAGATTTAACGAGCACGTACATCGCATGTACTCGGTGGGTCTTTGGCGGCATTAACCCCCCCCCCTTCCCCATCCTTCCGGACAGAAGGTGGATCCCCTAACCACTAGGCTATCACGGCCTTTAAAACATTTTTTATACTTGAGAAATAAGTTTCTTTAATGCAATTGTTTAATAGATCATAAAGTTATTGCTTATATTAAACTAAGTTCTTATTCAAAACATGTGTTTATTAAGAAAATTTAGATATAAATTATTTAAATATTTTTTCATTAAATTAATACATCACAATAGCAGAAATAAAACAAATTTAATAATAATCAGTGTCAAAGTTAAATGCAGAGAAAGAGCTCTTATACATAAAATAATTTTAATAACTTTAATTTCTGATTTCTTTTCCAATTGCTGCATTTGTAACAATGAAGTCTTGAAGCCAAAGAAAATTTGATGGTGCCACTAACGCAATAGGACCGATATGATATTCGGTCCAGAATCGGAAATCCTGTATCAGACCTATATCGGCAGACGACATTCACAATTTGCAGTATTAGGACCGATACTTCTTTTCGATTACATTTGAGTACAAAGATTTGACGTCGTTGGCCGATCATTACGAAATCAGCTTGTCAATGTCGACTCATACATGACACTGCCGGTATCGGCCCATTAGGATGCCGATAAACTTGTGTTTGCTGGAAGGTGTTCGTTCCCAGGTAAATAATAAATGTTTATAGAAAGGATTGATTTGTATCACTTCATATTTAAAATACTGTAAAATCGTTACAATGACTAATAATAATAATAATAATTTTTTCTTAAAAAATATATATAAAAAAGGGGGTTCCTCTTATATGCCCGCAAATATGGTAATTACAGTAGAAGGAATATTTCTCTCCCAGACATGAAGAAGATGATTGTGGATGACTTGCCGCGTGCACTTTGATAGTTGCGCGTCCATGGTTGCCTGCCTGGTTGGTTACGGTGTCGCTCTCATTATAGAAAGGTAATGAGTTCGAATCCTGGCTTAACCGAATATACATCATATTCACTAAAGGTGGCTGCTTAACAAGGCAATTTAAGCAGAATGTGGTCGCAATAGCCTCCGATGACATTGAATACGTTTGGAGATGGCATGTCAGTGTCTGAGTCTCTGCTTCTGAATGGTTCTCACCAGGATGCTTCCACCTCAGGGCGCGGTACAGGGAAGTAGGCTGGTGTAAACCTTTTTAACATCCTTCGTATATTAAGCTGGATAACTCCTTATTGGTCGGGGGGTATACGCACGAGAGAAAGCGTCCAACAGACAGCGCGTGCGTAAAACAACACTGAACAGCAGCGGCCAGGATCGAAGCCAGACCTTCAAGCAGTGTTGTGGAAACAGCTCCTAGTTCGGCCTGATTCCGACATAAATGGCAGCGTTTGTAATTATATGAGTAAGTAATCTATGTCTCTTAGTTCGCTTTTTGGTATTTTCGATGTTTTGCTTCAAAGAATGCTTTTAGGTGAATCTTCATTTTTACAACCACCTGCGTGAAATTTACTCTGATATTTTAAGTAAATTACTTAAGAATTCCAATAAGGAAATTTTAAGATAAGTACTCTAAGAATTCACATAAAATATTATAATTTTATGGAGGATAAAAATAGAGAAGGATTCGACCCTATTCACGATGCTTGCTGTCTGAATAAATTTTTACGAAAATTTTAGCTTAGCTACTATTCATTTAACATAGTGGACGTGGATTATGTGCTGCGGTAGCTTAGTGGGGGAGGGCGTCGTTCTCATTATCTGAAGGTAGTGAGTTCGAATCTCAGCTTAACTGAAGACCCATCAGGTTCATTCATGGTGGATGGATTTATATTACACATATTATAGTCACAATGTGTCCTCCATGAGAAATAATACCCAGAATTAACCTGCAACCATGAAAGATATCTTTTGCTTGTTCCCTGATTCTAGGTATCGAAGATCCACCCATTTTCATGGACTTTATATATGACACACCGATTGGAAGCCTTGCTATATAATCCTTGCTGGTGCATTGCAAGGTCCTCACAGCCTGGTGTTCATCTTTGCGTCTATTTAATTTTGAGAAACTAGCTTTTGATTTTTTATAATTCCAAAATAATTAAAACGCAAATCGTACTTTAATCATATTTTCTTTTAATTTTTTTAAAATGTCATTTTGCCACCCAACCTGTCTAGTGGTCAACATTCCAGACTGCGGATAGGCAGGTCCTGGGTTCGAATCCCAATTCGGGCATGGATGTATTCTCTGTCTATCCTGTCTTTTTTTTCCTCGTATGAATGGGTTGTGAATAGTTGCCTACCCTATAAACGGGTACCTATGGCATGTGTGTACTGAGAAAGTCGGACTCCACACCAAAATAGGGTTCAGTTGGAAAAGAAGAGCAGCGCACTCCATAATGCCAGCCTAGCTGGCACACAACAACAAATGACATTTTAGCTCATACGGATTACTGTAATAATGTGTTTGGTTGGTAATGACATTCATTTAAAAAAAATTATGTATTTGTTTCTTTCCATCTCAAGAGAAATAATTTTTTTTTTTTTTTTTTTTTTTTTTATTAGAACCAAATTAACTTTAAGAAAGAAAACATTGTAATGTCGCTGATATCCACTGAGTAGTAAGGCGGATGCTCATACTCTAAATCTATATAGAAAAATGAATATATTTAATTGTAGCTATCACAAAAAATGTTCTCCTTACTTAGAAGCTTCGGAGTAGAAAGGGGCGAGAGCAACAGCAGTGCTACGGCGATCAGAGCTCGACTCCTCCCCTCCATCGTACGCACTGAAAGCTGAAAAGATATCCAAATGAGTGATCACAAATTAAATACTATGTGTCTAGCATACGCTCCAGCAAACGAGTGTCTGTTTCTAGAGGACAACAACCTGACTGTAGTTTCGATTGGGTTAGTCAAAAGGAAACCGCCTACTTTGACGTACTGCGAAACGTATTGATGGCGATTTTGACCAATTTTTTTTAGTCACTATTTTCGAATATATAATAAATAGATACGTTCAATCTACTAATTATATATTATTTGATTATGAAAATTTAATTTAAAATAAATTTAAAATATTAATAAACAAGTAAAATTAATTTATAAAACATTTTTCACGTCTAACATTTCATAACCTATAACCTTTAATATCTATTAATGACTGAAATTCGATAATTAATTTAATCTTCAACATAAATTTTCATTGAATTTGCAGGAGTGAAAAAATTGTTTTATATTCGAAAATTATTAAAAAACAAAATTAAATGTATTATAAAATAACGCATGTTATTTCCAACAACAAAAATACACGTACATCGTTCTGTACTTTAAATCTGAGAATAATGTGAGCTGTATTTAGAGCCACGTGTGCTAAATAATAGCACCGCCATAATTCTCCTATCAGAAAGAGACTGCTTTGGTAACAATAGCAACCATGAGCACTCTGACTACTTGGTGAGAGCTGTTCTTATTTTAATCAGAATGCGTACGAACCCCAAATGGTACACGTTGTGGGATGAATCCTAATTTGCTTTTATGAATAGATGGTGTTACATTCATATATTGGCAACTCATTCGAAATGAGGTCCTTTCCATTTCATTTGTAACGAATTTTAGCTTTTACCAATAATAGAACACAACATGTTACTTAAACAAAAGTGATGTTATTTAAATATTTAAGATGTTATCGCTAGTGTCTGCGAAAACTGGAGAACACACAGTACGTCATAGATGCCTCAAGTTCTCAAACGCGTATTTTTAAGGGCACCTTTCATTTCTTCTTATTTTTGCATTTCAGTGCCTGGAATAGCTGAATATCTAATATTTGTAACGAATGGATCTGGTCATTCATGCAATTTTGGAATAGTCGAGGCACTGCACTGAATATCTAATATTTGCAACGAATGCATCTGGTCATTCATGCAATTTTGGAATAATGGAGGCACTGCGCTGAATATCTAATATTTGTGAAGAATGCAGTTGATCATGGAAAGATTTGTAAATAAAAAAATTGAGGAATATATATAAACAGAGGGGAAAAATAGATGCATTAATTTAATAAAGAAAATTAATAAAGAAAAATGCCGGCTTGTAATAAGAAAAAAAACGGTATATGGAAACCTTTCAAGGAAATGAAAGGTGTTCTCTATTAAAAAGGATCCACCGTGATCATGAGCGAATGACAGAGGTGGGTAACACTCAAGGAAACAAAGAAGACCACTACAAGTAAACAAAACCAATAATAAAACTACATTTGGGAGCGCAGCAGCACCCAACCTTGTGCTCGCCCATCGTTTGGTACGCTCTCGCCAGCCCCATAATATACTATGAACAAAAAATTTTAAGAATAACGATTCGTTCATGTTTCTGAATTGTTAAAATATAGTAAGCATTATAGTCATAAGAGATATCTTGCAGGATATTATAAAATAATTGAGAGCAAACTCATTCTTACACATTCGTCATGTATGCAGTTAAGAACCCGAAGTAATGTCAAAGAATTGACAGTGATAAAAACGCTTCTCTTAAAGTTAAATTAATATTGTTAATCATTTCAAATCCATGTGCCGAACTTATATTTTAGATCTATCATATAAGACTGGAAACACGTTTATCAAAAATGTAGAAGATTTGGAAAATATAGATTTTCAGTCAGATTTGCAATTGAAATCAAGATTTCAGCTCAGAGGTTTTTGGACACTTGTTGATGAGGGAAAATGTCCCTTTATGAAAGAAACTTTTCAGAGACTCTTTGCCTGCTTTGGATCTATTCAAATTTGTGAAAGTGTATTTTCGACCATGGAACATTTAAAGGCAAAATGTACACAGAAAATTACAAACAAATACTTGAATGAGTGTATGAGGTTTACTTTAACAACATATGTACAGGAGGACAATAAACTGGCTGAAGACCAGGATTCACATTAATTATCAGGTATTTTTATATTAAATATGACTTTTACTATATTAAATTAAATAAAAAAAATTAAAAATATTTTATGAAAAAACTGTTAAGTATTTTTTTAAATAAATTGTCTGTAATAACAAAAAAATCAAACCGAGTATTTCTTACGCATTTAAAGGTATAAAAATTCTCAAATGTGTTCTAAAAAAAAAAATTAAATGAAAAACGACACCACATATTGGTGTCCAAAAAGCAACTTGTATATGGTCCACTTTCAATTTTAAGTTCAAAAGGTGCTTGGGATAGGCCAAAGATTGGGCATCATTGTAGTAGTATATATATCCCAATTAGCGATGCGACCTTTGTGATTTTTTATTCCTCGAAGAGTAATTCAAATACTGTAGCCACTTAAACACACACACACACACAAATAATGTAAAAAACTCCAATTAGCAGCACTAAAGGGAAAACCGACAACACTATAATCAAAACAAAGGACTCCAGATTTGGCAATAAATATCTTGCAGGTATATATCATACTCATACCCAATATTTGTAACAATAATATTTATAGGACATAAACTTTATATATAAATATATATATATATATACATATATATATATATATACCTAAAAATTAAATAATTGAATTAATTAATGAGAACAATGCATAACCCATCAAAAATTTAACATGTTAAATAAAAATACTGGTCAAATAAAATATTTTTAAAAAATAATTTTTTTTATAAGTACAATATAAATCATATGGAAAACAAAGGAAAACAGTTGTAACAGAATGACTAAAAATAGTGGCACTAAAAATAAAGAAAATAAAAAATGAGATACGAAAGAAATGCAACTTTTCTCTTCAGTGGAACAAGGCGACAAGGAAAAAGCGATTCCAATTCATTTTCGCAAAGATTCTGTAGAAACACAAATGAGCTGCCTTCAGAAGGAAAATTGATACCAATCAAATATATTAAAAGTAAAAGTATACATAAATAAACAGTAGACGCTCGATTTTTACGAACATTCACGATTTTACGACAGGTCTCTTGCAGGACCTCATTGAGGCATACTTTTAACTCAAATAAACGATTGAAATTTTTGAAACGTATCTTTTACAGGAACTGGCTCTACCTTGCATTTTTCGTTAGCGTTTTATTTATTTTTTTTTTATCACTTAACGTTTCTTTTTTTTCATTTTGAGGCTTGTATCGACATTTTTAACGACGGATCGTAGAATTTTCAAGTAATCGATCATTAACTGCACAGTTGACGTTAAAGTCCCTAACTTTTAGAAAAATAAATCGCGTGAAATTTCTGCTAGTTAGTCTAAATTTCATTTGACTGGTCATGTATTAGAGCAGGAGTGGGCACTAACGGGACAGAGATCAGCCAGTAGGTCGCCAAGACATTTTGGACTGATAGCCAAAGTTAACTTTTATGATCAGGATATCTAAAAACATACTTGTTTAACCCTCGATCATTATTAAAGATAATCACGAGTTAAATAAAAAGAAGCTTGTGACCAGACCCCCTGTATTAAAATATAGTTAGTAGCATCAGGTGTATGTTATTGTTTACCAGCATGCATTGTACCTAGCCATGAGTTGGGCTCTACTAGTTAGATAGAAGCAAACGGGTGGAGCCTTCCTGATATTGAAGCAGGGATCGAGCAAAGGAGTCCCAATACTTGGTCTGCCACCCCCAGAGAGACCATTTCACTTGGAGGACATTGCGACCAAGTCCAGTTTTCACGTTCCCCAGCCACCATTTGCGAACATAACGGATCTTTGGTTAAGCCAGAATTCAAAATCATTAGCTTCCGATAAAGCAAACAACGCCTTAACCAACCAGGTCACCGCAGACCCCTTCAAGTGTAAGTACCGTACAGTACTTTTTCAATTAATCATCTTGGTTGAATCCCACTTGTGGAGTTCCAGGCACTTGAGAGTCATCTCCTTGATGTGCAAGCCTTGTTCAAGAAATCACAGCAACTGAAGTCAGCTTTTACTTGAGAGAAGACGACTGGACTTCAGGAATTGTTATGTGTGCTCTCAGGACTATCTGAGAAGTGTCGGAAAGGATTAAATGATTGGGAACCTATTGAATGAAAAGCATGCTTTTAAAAATGTAACTTTCATGGACAAGTAAGAGAGTTTACTTTCCTTGATTTTTCTACAATGAACTAATATTAAAAATTATTTTTAAATATGGATTTTTTATTTTGCATGTGTTTCTAATACATGGCAATCGGGTGGATAATGATTAATGACTGTCGGATGATTAAATGATTGAAAAACCATCACGAAAGAGAAAGAATTTTCAGGTATCAAGAAGAAAGTGCTGCGACGAAATAAACAGGTGAAAAGCTATTCATATTTATATTATTGATGTATATTTTTAAGAGAAATATATACACACGCGGAAAATATGGTTATTTTAAAATGTGGCTTTGAAATCCAAAAAAGGTGTACTTTCAATGATTTTTATTAATAAACTGAAAGTTTGTTTTTTAAGTATGCATATTTTTTAATATGTTTCTTATATACATAATGAATAATTTTTTCTAAAAGTAATTTCTTTACAACAAAATATCAGTTTGCTAAAAAAAAAAAAAAAAAAAAAAGTTACCACTGTTTAATGGAGTTTATGGAGGCTATTGTTTTCTTGATAAATAACTCTGGCTCACTCCAAATTCTTCTTAATGAGGCAAATGATTCAGATTTAATAACGGTTAAATCTTCACTTGGAACTATTCCATCGCCAAGGATGAAATGCAGAGCCTTATCAATACATTGCGAGGCCAAGCTGGATTCTTTAATACAACGAATTTAAATTGCCTATTCATTGGTCTTAATTATGATGATTTTCTAACTGCATTTTTATTGGTTGCCAATGGTTGCAGAGAAAGGGCAACCATTTCTTAGTAATATTTTTTTTAAATCCGCAGACGAAAGTTTTTTTTCATCAAAATATATTAAAACGACATCTTAAGTCAAAGTATTTAAATCTGTTGGGAATTAAATAATTTTTTGGAAATTTCAATATAAAATAATAGTATTCTGATTACTTATGAGCCAAATATTTTAAAATTAATTAATTAATAAGAATTAAGATATCTAAAAAATATTTTTATTTTTAAAAATGCAAACAATTTTTATTCTAAGTGACTGAATAGAATCAAAATTAATACAGTATTTATATGTTACATTATCGTTTGTTATTTAAAGAAAGCAAAAACAATTGCGCACTTTTTAAAAGAATACTTTTTTTATGATCTGTTGTTTTATACCAAGAGAGAGTTCAATATCATCAGCTCACAGACAGCCGAATTTTTCGCGTAATTGAATGCTAGTGATAAGAAAGATAAGTTTGAATGGTGTGTGGAATTTAATTCAATTTCTAAATTGCTTATGAATGTCCATAATGCGGTGAATGATGGCAAAACTGTCAAATTCTTAAAAGATGTTTCAAATACTTAAATGCAAGAACGTCAAAAAAAGGGAATAAAAGTGAGTATTTTTATGATTTCAATTATAAATTATAAAAAAAAAATTGGAAAACATAAGATTCTTTATTAGCGATTTTAAAGTAAGCATTACAGAAAATTAAAATTAATTTTCAAAATTGTGAGCTTTGAAACTTTATTCTCGTTAGTCATTCAACTTTTTTGTCTGGTTTTTCAACCCTGACTGTTAGAATAGACATTTTTTAAGTTGTGAGTTAAACAGCCAACTTAAATAATTATTATAGCTGCATTGCATGACTAATTGTGTGTGAAACAAAATATTAAAAATAATCCTATATATTTTAAGTCATGTATAAACGTCATTGTTTTTTTTTTTTTTTTTTTTTTTTTTTTTTTTACGATTTCTTTACATTTTATAATATAAATCATTTATTGGGAATCCTCATTATTGGATTTTTAGCATTTTGGCACTAATGTGATATGCTGTAAAACGAAAAACTGGAAATCGCGATATTCGAAATTGTATAAAATCATATAATTATGTAATTAATAAGAAACATTCGAAACTATTGTATACAAAATCCAAAACTAATTGAAATCGCATAAAATATGCAAATAATAAATAAATAACGATAGTTCGAATTCGTGATATTGGAAGTGATATAGTCGCAAAAATATCTTAACAAAAAGAAGTATTTGAAATCACAATTTTAAAATCCCGTTATCGCGTGATATCCTGTGATTTTGGTTGGCGAAAAAATAATTGTCGCTACTTCTCCTGCTCTCATTAAAAATCAAAAGCAGAACTCTAGAACTTTAATAACAGGTAAAATGAAGTGTTATCTATCGTATTAGAGACCAAGAATACATATCCTCAGCATTTAGAAGTTCCACAAACGCTGTAATTTTCAAATTACACGTTTGCGGTTACCTCGCTACGTGCCGATCGGTTTTATATCTAACGGTGACTTCAAAATTTCCAATTCTTTCCATCACTGAACATGACTAAAAGAAGGTTGCGGTGGCCTGGTAGGTTAGGACGTCGTTTGCATTATCTGAAGGTAGTAAATTTGAATACGGAATTAACCAAAGATCCTTCGTGTTCATTGAAACGGCTAGAATACGTTCTGTAGGTTGTGATCGCAATGTCCTCCAAGTAAAATAATATCTCCTATCTGATAGGTTAACTATTGCGGGGAGCTTCCTTTTTGTCC
Source organism: Latrodectus elegans (assembly GCA_030067965.1). Classification (NCBI taxonomy): domain Eukaryota; kingdom Metazoa; phylum Arthropoda; class Arachnida; order Araneae; family Theridiidae; genus Latrodectus; species Latrodectus elegans. Next base: position 27,579,460 of record CM057818.1, on the reverse strand, counting down.
CTGCTCCTAAATGACGTACACTTAATCTTGACTTCTTCCGCTGTACTGGTAGAGTCCAGATCTGGGATAGACACAAGGAAGTATGCTGGTGCAACAACTACATTGCTGGCCACCTAAATTGCAACACCAGGAAAAACAAGAGCTATCACAACGAAATTTATTTTGTAGATAAAATGTTGACCAAGTATCAAATGATTAAATTTATAGATGTCTGCGAAGTATGGTTCGTGCCAAAATCCGTAGCCAGAGAAGCCGCCATTGTTGGAGATCACCGCTGCCATACGCCTCAGCATTGATTCAAAGAGACTTTGGATGTGTTCTTGGGATTATAGCAGACCAAGCAGCTTCTATACGTTGCCAAAGTTGATCTGGTGTGGCAGCTGGGGATGTCAATCGTCGATCAACCATGGACCACATGTTTTCCATTGGTTAAAGATCCAGAGAGTGAGCCAGCCATTGAAGTAATTATACATGGCGATTGACGAAGAACCGTTGAAATATGATGTGCCACATGTGGTCGCGCTTTATCCTGTTAAAATATGGCAGTGGACAAGCAATGAAGATAAGGAAATACAACTGGCTCTAACATCTCATAAATGTGTCGATGGCCGTTTAGAGTGCCGGCAATAAGTATTAGAGGAATACGAGAGTAATATCCCATACCGCCCCATACCATCCCGGTGCAGGAACGGTGTGTAGGTGCATAACGCAGCAGTTCTTCTCTCCACCGTGTCTTCAGACTTGAATGCCACAATCGTGGTGTTGGAGACGGAAGCGTGAGCCATCAGTAAAGACAATTTCATTCCTTTCTGCAGTTCACATCCTTCTTTCATCGCACCATTGAAGGCGGAGAAGTCTGTGGTTCTGCAACAAGGGTAGACAAAGCAATGAACATCTGGCAGACAGACCACTTTGCTGCAAACGGCGTCGAATGATACGCGCTGACACTGGATTGTGCTTTACAGACTGAATGCGCTGTGCTATGGTTCGTGATGTGGCTGAGCGATTCATCACTGCCATTCACACGATTTGCCTTTCATCGCGTGATGTGGTGCACTGAGGTGGATGCGATCGAAGAAGTCGGTCCACATGCTATTTGCATGTTTCCTTTACGGTGGCGAACAGCGTGCTTTCTCTCTAGACTGCGTGTACGCCAGGTGGATTACAGCATCGTTGTTATTATTCGAAGGTTCGAATCCTGGTTTATAACCAAAAATCTATCGTGCTCAAGAAAGGTGGCTAGGGCATGTTCAATAGTTCATGGTTGCATTGTCCTAGAAGTGAAATGATGCCTTTTATTGTGCAATAAGAATTTAAGAATAGTTAACTTGAATCAATTAATAATAATTTTTTCAAGTTGAATTTGAGAATAATTATGCATAATCTCATCAGGTCCTGGTGAATATTTTACATAAATTTTGCAAAAACCACACAAATTTAAATTGGTTATTAGGAAGACTAAATTTCACACAAGGAAATATTATGCAGCTGATGATAGTAATTAAAAAAATCAAAGTAAAAAAATTCTTGGTTAGTAAATAATAAGTAAATCATTTATGATTCAATGGTGATGCGCATGATAATTTTCCCAATGAATTTTTGCCATTAGGTAGTTGAAGGGGACATTATTTAACTTATGTAACTAATAATATTTATTCAAAAATTCAGAAAAAAATTTTTGAATTAATATCATCAGTTACATAAGTTACAGATAATGAGAAAATGATAAATCAAACGTTTCAGTGACTAAAGCAATTGATAGATTTTTGCCAGGAATGTTTTTACATTATTTTAAAATCAAAATAGGCCTAACTTTTAACTTGTTGAAGAATTCATCAAGATCACGCAGTGAAACAATATTGACCGTGTGACAGTTGACTCGTGTTAATAGAGGAAAAAAAGAAAAAATTTTGCTCATACTTGCCAATTCAAAAAATTTCCTGCAGTATTGTCATTTAGCTTCACTATCAATGAGGGCCAAGGACAAATATTTTGCGTTGTTAATTTTAGAAACCGTGCCTTCCCCCCCCCACCCGTCAGTGATGTACAGTTGCTCTAGATTGGGAAATCCTAAAAGTCTGCATGAATAAGTAATAAGATAGAAAATTTAGCTCATAAGAAATAAATATGAAACAAAATAAAATCAAAAGCAGTTTTCTTACTCTTTCAAAATATTAAATACATGTGTTTTAAGAATACATATTTTAGCTTCACAAGTTCCGTTTCTTTATTAATTTGCATAAAATTAATAATGTTCACTGATGTAAAGTGACCCACGGAAGTGGCTGCACCCAGTCTAAATAAACACACAACACAGTTAAATTAACATGGAAATTTATCAATTCTGTTTAAATCAGTTTTTTTTTTCTCTCATCTCCAGTACCATGGCACCGCCGCTTAACAAACCTCTACGCAATAAAAGCATATTTCAGTTTTTAATACGTACAAGTTTCTACGAAGGTTAACCGCATACAAGGGAGAAAAAGACACCCAAGCCTTTAAAAGTACAAACAAAAATATAACCAGTCTTTCTTATCCCTCTCGTCCTAAGCCTTCACATCAAATTCGCAATACTTGATGTCAAATAAGCAGATCCATTTCTGTAGTCAATGCATTTATTTTTTCTGCAGAAATAATATCCTGAAAAAACAAAGTTGAACATCATTTTGTATTGATGTTGAAATATGCGAAATAATATTCTATGGTTCAACATCACCACAAACACAGACAGCATTTCGTATTGAATTGCTGTTCCAACAATACAAGAAATTTCTTAGAAACTTTGTCACTTTTAACAAAATATCCAGAAATAACAGATCTGTTGACATTAAATGTGTCCGACAGTCAGATTTCAACAGTCTCATTGACAACATAACATGTGTAAAAGTCCAAAAAAATGTCAGTGTCATTTCCTTTGAAAAATTTTCTGACCCACCCAAAATAAATAAATAAATGCCTCACAAGGATGGTAAGTATTAAAAAAAAGCATATTTTTTTTAATGACTATTTATCTGACAAGTATATTGAACAAGTTTTGAGGTGCTTTCAACATTGGAAAGCAGAGAAATGAAGCCCGGCTTCATCGAAAACCCGTCGTGTTCACTAGAAGTCGTGGTCACATGTTCTCAAAAAAGGAAATTATACCTCTGAGGCATAATTTCCCTTTTTGAGGGGACTTACTTGGGGGAATTCTGCTTATAAATAACGAAGATTCCCATCCAGGTGCTTTCTGACCCACCCAAAGCACCTGGAAACATGGAAATGATTAGAATTTCAGCGCAGACGCACATCACGCGTGCCTATAGTGCCTCTTCAAAGCACTATTTAAGGCTTAGAGATTTCGACGGTTTCAAGTTTGACAATTGTGTTTTTTTTTTTTAAATATATATATATATATTCAAAAAACGATCAAAATTATGTCTCGCAGAAAGGTGCGATCATTTTTTGATCAAGTATCTGAATTTGACAGAGGAAAGATAATAGCCTACAGAAAATGTGGATTATCTTTCAGCGAATTCGGTAGTCGTGTTGGACGAAACCAATCATCTGCAATGCGGATATGTGATCTTTGGATGCAGGAGGGTACGACGGACCGGCATGTTCGATCGCATCCACCTCAGTGCACCACTTCATGTGAGTACAGGCGTACGCATGGCAAGTGACGGATCGCTCAGCCACATCATGAATCACAGCACACTCAGTCTGTACCGCATCATCCAGTGTCTGCTCATACCATTCGACGCCGTTTACAGCAAACTGGTCTGTCCGCAAGATGTCTATTGCTTCGTCTACCCTTGATGCAGAACCACAGTCGTCTCCGTCGTGATGGTGCCATAAAAGAAGGATATGGACGGCAGAATAGAATGGAATTGCATTTACTGACGAGTCACGTTTCTGTCTGCAACATCACGATGGTCACATTTAAGTCTGGATACACCATGGAGATAGGATGCTGAACAGCTATGTTATGTACCGCCACACTGGTCCTGCAAACTGGTATGGAGCAGTATTGGATATTACTCTTTCACTCTTCTAGTACGCATTGCCGGTACTTTAAACAGCCAGCGCCACACCTCCGAGTTGTTAGAGACAGTTGTCCTTCCTTACCTTCCATACAGCCATATTTCAACAAGATAATGCGCTACCACAAGTGGCGCTCATTGTCCAAGGATTCTTTGTCAATCGAACCCCATAATGTCAGCCTAGCTGGTACAAGATAACAACAGCTAATAAACTAAATGAAAAAGTATAATGACGTAAAAAAGTTATGTCCTAGTACGAAAGCTAAATAACAGTGTTTCGTACTGCAACAAAACAAAAATGCTTGTCAAAATAATAAAAACAATGACTTAATAGTTATTAAAAAATATCAAGACATATATTTATCATGATTTTCAAAATCAACAATGACATTTCCCTGTTTCTTTCGTTATAAATTCATGCTGAGCAAGAATGAAAATTATTTTCTCAAGCATCTCAATTTTTAAAACTATTCTAAGCTGTTCATTAAAGCAAATTTTTAATTTTTTTTAAGAAAAAGATTTTACTTTCATAATTATCAGTAGAAATCATAAAATAAATGGATTTTTATTCATTCTAATAAATGTTTGATAGAAAAAAACCTCAAAAATTTCCAAATCTTAAAATTTTCAAAATCCCTTTAAGTTTCCAGATGAAATAAATCGAATTTATTTCCGGAATTAAAAACAATTTTTTCCTTCCTTTACATCGCGCTACTGGTGGAATGGCTTAAGGTCCTATTAGAAAATCCTTAAGTACGTTGACTCAGTAAAGACAAAGCTCTTGCGAGGTTTATTAAATTTAAATGAAAATGAATAAAATTATCTGAATGGTAGAAGTCGAAATTCGTTTAAATTATGAGATCTTCTTAGGCAAAAGCGGATTTGATTTTCTTTCAAAAAACGCAATGGAAATATTAAATTTTTGAAACTTTGAACTGTGCAGGAAACGAAGAAACAGATTGCTGAGGACAGAACTCTTACAGTTGCGCTTCATCTTAAAAGAAAATCTTTTGCGCATTTTCCACAAATGAAAATAAAAATATTAAGTGAGAGTGATATCACTCATTAATATAATATCTGTTATCAAGTATCTGTTATTATAACTAATGCCTGTTATCAACGTTCAGTTATTTTAGTTCAGAAAGTGCTTTCTACAGTTTAATCTTTAATATCTTTGAATCAAGTTTTGAAGGAAGTTGCATGTTTCTGAGGTTTGTTAAAGTAAGAACAGAAAACTTGAGATAGGAGACGTAATATTCCCGGGAATATTGAATTATCGGAATCACTCGGGTTTTTTGGGAAAATAAACTCTATCAGTCATTTTTATTTTATTGTTTTGCCTTAAATGTATGAAGTGAAGTGAAATGAACTACGTGAAACAGTTACGCAAAAAAGTGCCTGTTCTGCTATCTAGAGCGAAAGTTTTTAACAATGTTTCTTTCTTTGCAAGACACAATATTCTAATCAAAATAATAAAGTTTGAACTACTAATGAATAATAAATATAAAGATTTATTTCTCAGGATTTCCAGAATAAATTTTGCCATTCATGTTTCTTTCGTTTTAAACTCGTGCTTAGAAGGAAAGTAAAAATAGTAATCTCGAAGCTAATTTTTAATGTTACTTTGTATTGCTTAGTAATGCTAAATGGCTTTGTTTTCATGGCAAATTATTCATCTTAATTTATAAATTAGGAGAAAATGTACAGCATACCTTAAAAACAAACAACTGAAAAATACTTCATTATGTTCTGCAGTTAAAATTACCGTTATCATGGAGTACTTACAAATAACCTTTTGAATTTATTAACAGTGTATTATTTTTTTGAACATTGCGGTTTATATTTATTATTTTTCTTCCCAGATTCAAATCTTAATATAAATTCAGAAACTGACTAAAAATTGCTTTACATTTAATCATTTATAAATCCATATACATACATACAAAATCTGCTTACTAATGTTATTTCAAATATTTAAGCATTACTAACTGTATGTTAAAACACCCACAATGATATTCATATCTTACACTCATTAATTAAAGTTGGTAATTAATAGGTGGTACCACTCACAATAAAAATAAACCCATAGTTGCCAACTCTACTGATTTAATAGGGAAACTCCTGATTTTCCATCCTTTTTTCCCGATTTCTACATATTGTATGAAAATCTACTGATTTTTGATGATTTCAGTTGAAAACTTAAAAACAGCCGAAATTTTGCCAAAAAGAAAAGTCTATCGAGTTGTTTTAGTAGATGAATCTCTGAAAAATGTTTTCCCTTATTATGCTTATAATTTTAACTATTCTACATATAATGCACAATGTGAACAGGTCTTCTTTAGTCACATAAAAAAATTATAAATAAAGAATAAATTCAAACCTTCACACTTTCCACTGAAAATTTAGAAAGTTTAATTATAGCTAAATATACTCAAAATGAGAAAAATTGTTTTGAACAGTAGTTCACTAATTCTAGTTCTAAAAAATGTTAAGTCAGTAACGTATGAAAAATAAATTGCCATGAATTATTCGAATTTGAAATGTGTTATATTTTGTTATGGACAAAGCATTTGATAACTTTTATATTCTTAGAAGTATTTGTCACTGAATTAAATTTGCTTGGTAATGTATTTTATGTTTTTATGTAATTTTATAAGTTTAATATTGATAAATTGACAAGTGTAGTAACAGAGTTACTCTATTAAAAATATTGGGATATGAAGTTGATGTTTATTTCTTACATGTAATATATTCTTTTTTAGTTTTCATAGTTCCTTTTTATGAAGTTGATGAATATTTTATTGAAATATTAAGATAAACACACACAACATATGTTTAACATAAATCGTTCTCAGAATGTATAAAGGATAAAATTGCGGCAACTCAGCCACAGTAAATCCCTAAAGGAGAAAGCGAAGCGCATCTTCCCTATCCGATGAAAAATCTAGCTCAGTTGCTATTTGGATGCGGTCGTATTAAGACCGTATTGGCACCCGTGTATTATGGTGTGGAACTCAATTTTATGTAATATAATCATGAAAATTGTTATTTGTTAATTGTAATTGTTAAAATAAAATATTAAAGGCAATAAGACTTATTAATGAAAGATAATACGTAACCAATTCGTAACGCAACAGTATTTTTGCGGTACTACCGTTTTAAACATTCTGTTTCAAGAAAAAATGTGGTTAGCAGTATCTCCTGATTTTTTTCCCTCAAAAGTTTTCTTCCTCAGTAGAATCTACTGATTTTTTTTTTCCTCTCGAAGGATGGGAGGTATGTAAACCTATTAGCTGGAAAAATGATTTATATAAAAAGAAAATCGACTTGCGGTGGAAAGTTCTACTACTAGGCCGCCTTATTTTGTGGACTTGGAAAACTTATTTAGTTCATCTCCATCGGCATTATTTTCAGGATCCATGTCTATATAATAGGAGAGTACATCACATATGCAGTCTGAGAGCTCATCGGACTGTATTCTAGTCTCCAGGATTCAGAAGAACATCAGACTTAGAGCAATTTTCCTTGTAACTTTCCCCTCGGCAATTTCTGTAACTTCTCCCATTTCCAACCCCCATCAATCTTGTCCCCTTACTCTCTTTCTGAAACCGGTTTTCCCAGGTCCTGCACTAGGGCAGTTTACATCATGGAAGGGGGAATAATACGGGATGCAATCTTACGGGAGAATAAAATATAAAAATGATTTATATACAAATCAGGGGAAACTGGGTAATTTAGTTCATTTACAAAACTGGTCCATCCAATGAATAGTAATGTTCTCTTTTGAACACATACAAAGCAATGAGTTGTTTTCAATGGATTCCTAACTGTTTAACTGAATTTTTATTTATTTTAATAAATGTTTGATTTCAAAAAAAATAATAATAATAATAAAAAAATTGTACAATTTTTTTTTCGCGTCATCTGAAAAATTCCTGTTTGAGAAAATCAATTTTTTCCCTTCTTTTACAGCACAACCAGAGAAAATAAGAATCTTGTCTGAAACTTCATGGTATCTCAGAGGGAAGCTTCTGGAGTGTTGTTGACAGAAACAATTTTCATTATTCTAAAAAAGCATGATTTAAAACTAAAATCGTTTTTGTGAATCATCGCTCAGGGAATTACATGAAATTAATAACAGAGCTTAACTTCATCATTATTGTGTACTAGCAAGAATATCACCATGGTTTGCAAATACAGTAAATAAAATGCGATACCAAAAATCACATTTCATTTTAAAATTGATATTTTTATAAAGAATTTTTATGTAGGTTTCGCTTTGTTATCTAGTAATTATTCATTTTATACAAGGATATTGAAAATGAAAAGGGGTTGAGGTGGTTGGTTGGTGAGAGCACCTATCCTCGTTATCGGGAAGTAATGAGTTCGAAACACTACTGTTATAATAATAACATAGATTCGTCGTGTTCCCTCATGGTGGCTGGGCCACGTTAAATAGATCGTGGTTGCAATGTCCTCCATCCAAAATAATACCTCTGGGGATAGGAGGTTCTTCTGCTGTATCCACGCTTCCAAATGACGCAGATCCTTCTGCTCTCAGAATCATCGATGTTATATCAGCTTGTCCTCCCGCCAGCATCATTTCAACATGGAGAACATTGCAGCCATGACCTACTGAACGATACTCGGGCGAACAAGATGGATCCTCGTATCGCTCAGGATGCGAACCCGTTACATTTCGACAAGGAGGAGGAAAGTCCTAAGTACCCGGGACCTTAACTTGAGGAAAATTATGAAGATGAGCACATAAACAACCATGCATATCCCAGAAATATTATAGTTGTAATTTTTTATTTCAATAATTTAAAAAATTCTCCATTATAAACGTATTATATTTCCTCTTAATTTTACCTTTTTTGTGAATCTATCATTTTAAGGATTTATTTATTATCTTCATAGGTATTATTGGTATTATTAAAATTCCCTAAGCTATTTTTTAATTTAATGTCTGTACACGCAAGTTCTTGGAGACGCGTGAGCCAGTCTTGCCGAGGTTAAGTGCACTGTGGTCGAGAGGGCTCTGACTCTACTCCGCTATCCAACACTTCTATGTTTATTTACAAATTTCCCAAAAAATGAGGCTTTCCATTTTTTTTACGAGACTCGTATAATGAAAAAAAAAAGGTTACTACAAAAAAAAAGCTTTCCCTTCAATGTTATATAGGTATAAAGTAAACTTATTTCACCGAAAAACAAATGATACAACATCGAGGATAATACAGAACTTCGCCATGTGTGTCAGGAATGGAAGGTGTTATCCAATAAGAGAGGTTGTTGGCGTTCCACTGAAAGCGGTGATAATAAGTAATCAGTCTTTAAGAAACACAGTGACAATGTATGTCATTATTCCTTGATGTAGGCACAGACGAAACGAATTAACTTTGGCACTGATGAAGAAGGAAGGAAATTAACCCCGTCTTTCTTTTAATGCCATTCTTATTCAAGGTTAGAAGCACAGCGGGAAGAAGTTCAGTTTTGATTTTATGAATCATATTTTTCCAACTTGATCTTGGAAAAGTGAAAACCAATCAATCAATTAATTGTTTTATAAATTACATATTTCTCTTTTTTACTTCCTTCTGTTCGTATTCTCCTTTTGGTTTTAAAATATTTTTCTATTAAAAAACCATCCTTGCGTAATTAAAATTATATTTGAAAATTTTACACCATCAAATACGATTATATTTTTAAAATTTAATATGTGTCACTTCCTCTTTTAAATTTTAATTGATTTTTAATATTTTTTTCCGAAGGCGTCGGGAACAGTCCATATTGTTGATTCTTAAAAATCTTTAAGATAATGAATTAGAGAGTCTTTCCCTTGTCCCCTGGTGAGAAAAAAGTCTTATTTCTTTCGTTTCTCAGTACTTGTGTTTTCTATCTTCGTGATTTTCCTGTTTTTAATTACCCTATTCAATTATTTCATTATTGTTTTAATTATTTTCCTTTGTTTCTCAATCTCGTTCTGGTCAGAAATTTTTCCTAACTTCTTTAGAATCATTTCTGTATTGTGAATTTTAAGTTATTCTATTTTTTTAACCTATTATGTTTAAATAAAATATATTTATTTTTGCTTACTTTTTAATTAATACATATATGCACTGTGCTCTGAAGCATTCATTTAAGAAACAAGATACAATAGAGGGTCGTTGTTAAAAGTCTCTCATCTATTCGCAGCTTTACGAAATTAGGGTTAGTCGTTAATAGGACTTGATGATTTTAAAATTTTTATTCACAAATTAAAATTTAAAAAAGAATTCTTTTTTACTAGTTTTATATTCATGTATTTTTTGCTTGCGCTTATTCTTTATAATTCTTTTTCAGTTCATTTCATTCTTTTGTTTAATATTTTGGAGACTCGTAACGAAATCATTCACCATCTCGAAAGATTGAGAAGACTCAATTTTTCGAATTGTGGATAACTAACTGCACGCTCGATAATGACAACTTGACTTTTTTTTAATCAATTCATGTATCGTTTCAGTTTTAGCTAACTCCGGTCTGACAGCCTATTATGGCTTTCAATGCCGATATTTACTCGATAATTTGGCGAAGAGTGATCATGGCTGGGAATCGCTTTATTGTAAGAGTTACTTTATTATTTATCGCAGTTGTTGTAAGTTACTTTATTATTTATCATTATTATTGTGTAAGTTATACTTTATTATTTATTACGGTTATTTTGTAAATTATATACATTATTATTTATTACGGTTATTGCAAATCACTTTATTATTTATCATCGTTATTGTGTAAGTTACTTTATTATTTATTACCGTTATAGTATAAGTTACTTTATAATTATTACCGCTTTACTGTAAGGTGCTTTATTATAGTATGCACTTATTTGTTAAGCAGTGGATTGAAGGCTATTGCATTCATATCTGACTCATTTGACATGCAGGGAAACCATCGTAACGGAAAATGTAAAGAAGCCTTCGTCTGACAATTTGAGTACTCATCCATAAGCTTTCAGAAAAGAAAAACAAATTTTTTTGTTCAAATTGTGCAGAATGATTCAAAAGGAAATTTTTAATATTGCCGTAAGAAAGGTCTATATTAAAAATTAAATTTTCTATCTTACGATTTTTTTTGATTTAATTAACATTTTAACAGTTCGTAAAAATGAATGTCTCTTGTATTTAAGAAAAGAAATGCGATTTCATATAACGTAAATTAATGATGCAATGGAAATAAAGACCAATTGAAATTAATACATTTTACAGTGAGGTCTGATCAAGCAAGATTCGAAAACGATTTCATGGAACGTGTAATATTTTGAAAGTAAACAAATAAGTATTCATTTATGGACGCAGAAGGTATTTTTTGTGAAACAATTAAACATAATAAAGAAAGAGAAACGAGCAATTAAAAAAAATGACTTACTGTTATGTAATAAAAGGAGCATATGGATTTTATTGGAAAAAAAATTATAAACAACAGGTATAAATAAATATTTCCCTCCCACATCACGAGAGGAAGAGGTAAGATTACTGCGAAATCACTGTTTTCCTTCATAATAAAGAAGGAAACGCGTTCGAATTCCGTTCGGTTTCCTCCCAGTGCTCAGCTACAATCGAGAGGCGCATGGTAATGTATGACGGCCTCCGACATCACATACCCGAAATCCGCTCGGCAGAGGTCACTCGAGGCCTCCAGCACTTGTGGAGCGGGGAGAGGAGCGTTTCTCCTCCCCCCACTCCTTCTGTTTCCATCGCTGGGTTGTTGGTCTCCGCCGAGAACCTCAGGAGGTCCTTGGACGTTCATCCCTTCGACCCCGCTCCCTTTTGTGTGGGATTTCTCGCTTGGCAAAGTTGTATCAATCCTCTTCCAAACAAGCTTGACCTCGAGTTCTTTGTATCGACATGTTTGACCTTCGTCCATTCTTTAGTAGTGACAATAAATAAACCGAGAGTATGGGCAACGCCTTCGTTCGACATTCTCTTCTGGAATTTTCTTCGGCGATCCTTCCTATGTTTTTCTTTTATTGCGAGAAATGTTTTCTAGAATTGGAATTTCTGATAATCATCAGCCTGTGCTCCAATGAGAAGGAGTGCGCCATCCAATATGAAGTCTCGAAATGAAAAACCACAAAGAAGTAATACGTCACTTGGCGATCTCACTTTTCCCTGCGAACTGATATCAGAAACGAAAGCGGCGGAAAGTAATGCGATGTTGTAATATTGTTTCTGGATGAAAACTGAATAATGCCTTAATTTATTCAAGGACAGATATCATTCCTTTCGGGTTATAAAAATAACAAAAGTAAAGACTACGCTGGAATACTAATAAGGACATCTTCGTGATCGTAATCACAAGACGTGATGACGAAATTTGATGCTCCTCACATATTTAACATCACTCAGACAAAAGATGAAAATCGAACAAACACTCACTATTTAAAAAAATTTAAAAAGTACGGGAAAGTAAATTTCGATGTACATTATAACATTCTAATTACTATTTATTATTTTCGCCAAATAGTCAAAATTCCTTATATATATAATGTGTGTGTGTGTGTATGTGTGTGTGTATGTGTGTGTGTATGTGTGTGTGTATGTGTGTGTGTGTGTGTGTGTATGTGTGTGTGTATGTGTGTGTGTATGTGTGTGTGTGTGTGTGTGTGTGTATGTGTGTGTGTATGTGTGTGTGTATGTGTGTGTGTGTGTATGTGTGTGTGTGTGTGTGTGTGTGTGTATGTGTGTGTGTGTGTGTGTATGTGTGTGTGTGTGTGTGTATGTGTGTGTGTGTGTGTGTATGTGTGTGTGTGTGTGTGTATGTGTGTGTGTGTGTGTTGACGGCCATCAAGTTTGAAGAAAGGAAATGCTATGTTTCTTCGTTAAATGACAGAAATATGTTTCAATTCATAAAAGCTGGAAAACATTTGGAGAGCAGGACTTAAATTTTGCAATTTCTAGAAAACATGTGAATCTGCCATATATTTTGCAATAAATGTATTTGATACTTTAAAAATATGTTACAAAGAATAAATTCTTTTAATTATTTAAATTTAGATTAACGAAAAAATATTTACATAAATTTTTAAAAATAAAATTTTCATTTACGCGATTAGTTTCTTATTAAATTGGAAATTAGACAATATTTTTAAAATAGGGACAGCTAATATGTATTTATCAGAAAAAAAACTGCAAATATATATATTTTTTTAACTGAGAATTAAAATTTTCAAAACAATTTACCGTTTATTAAGGTTATTTAATTTATTAAAGTTGTAGAAAAAAATTCAATGAAATATGCAAATAACGTAATACATTTTTAAAATATATACTAAAAATTACAATGCGTACAGATCTTGGACAATAAATTTTTGTTTGGAGTAGGTAAAATAATTATTAACTGTATATTAGTAGAAGAGAATAAACTTGAAGCAATTTAACCTCCTTATGATACAATTGTTCGATTTCGTGTTATATATACTCTGAAAGTTGACTAGAAACGAGTATAGGAAAAGCTACCACAGTCACGAACAACACCGTGTTTGCCATACTCTCCGGGAAAATTCAATGAAGTCACAATTACAGTGAAGAAAAAAAAATTTAGTAAATATAAAACTCATTAAATTTCGAACGATATCGTCGCATCTGTTAAAAGAGAAAATAATTTGACTTTAATGTTTGAACTCGGGTTCTCTTTGTATTTTACTTAATTTTTTGGTAATTACTGAACACAATTTTTAATTTATGAGCAAGCAAAATAAAATTAATTTTCATAAAATGATGCTTTCTAAGAAGATAATATTTTACCATTACTAAGAAATGTTATCATATTTTAAATAAATCTTTCACTTTAAAAAAATTTTTTAATACAACAAAAATATTATTTTAAATTTTAATTTTCAAATATAATTTTTTTAATTTACAAATAATTTCATAATGTTCTTAATAATAAATAATGAATGTCTACTTAGACTTGAATTATTAAGAGCGCTCTCTGTACTGCCGCTTTATTAACTTCTTCCTATCTACTCCAAATTTTTAATTATCTAACTAATTTAGATCAATTATTAACTATCGCAATCAGATGATATAATGGGGTTTATTTGACACTTACAGTGGAAATAATGAGTGATATTTTATTTAACAAAATTTTCTAATCAAGAATTGTTAAGTTTAGATTAACTGTATCAGAGTGAGAAAATATTTTTACCCCAAATGTATAATATGCATGCAAAAACATTTCCTAATACAACGCCCTAGAGATCTTTCTTCAAATTCAATTGCAATCGATATTTTCAAAACATTAAGGCACAATAAAGATTCTTATTTAATGAAAAAATAATATTTTTAATTTAAATATTTAATTTAAATGTATTGTTAATTATTTTTATAAGAAACTTGCATTACTTTTAAAAATCTTTAAAAACAGCCAAGTCCTTAATTTCCAGGGAAAAATTAACTGGATTGATTCTCATATATAGATATGTGTTAATAAAGTTTTATGAAAGTCTATGAACTTAATTAAGAATGGGAAAATGTATATAATTAATGATATGTTGATCTCTCTCTCTCTCTCTCTCTCTTGTGGTAAAAATAATCTAAAAAGTAGCTGTGAAGGTGCGTGTTATTTGAAAAATAGCATTGTACCGAAGATTAAATAATACAAAAAATAATGTAATGTTTCAAATTTATAGACGATTTAGTGAGAAATAAACTTTGTTTCAATAAACGTTCCTAACAAATATCGAACACAATAATATAAATAGACTTGTAGTTATTTATGCAATTTATTACTCCCTAAGTAAAAATAAAAACGCTGTTAAGTTCATTTTAAATAAAACTGGATAACATTTTAAATAAGATTAAATTTTCTTTTCTTTTTAAATTTAATTAAGTAAAATATATAAAAGTGAGCGATTAAATTTTATTTTTCTTATTTTTAATTTAGATGTAGTATTTGTTCTAACTTCTGGAGACATGGAACCCTGAACAGGATAATTGAGAGATCACGCAACGCCCTCTTGAATGAAGCAAGAAACTATTGAAAATGCGAAATACTAAGCAAATTTTGATCATTCTAAAGATAAAGGGTTGTAACTGGTTTGGAGAAGGGGACCTTTTTTTTTAGCAATTTTCGAATCATCAAAATTCAAAATTCTATTTCTTGAAATCATATTTACTACTTATCTTCTGAACATCCTTTTAATCAGTTCGAATAGAAAATGAGAAAATAATTTTTATTTTCTATTCTCAGATTTTTCCTCGCTAATTTTTCATATTTATTTACACAATGCATAAATGGCTTTTGTTAAGCACTTCGCATGCATAGAGATATGCATTCAATAGTTTTTGCACACTTCTGCGCTTTAATTTCATCCCATCAGACAAATTTGTATCTTTGAATAAGGATTAATCTAAAGATGAGTACAGGTGCCGTACAATCCATGATTCCAAATTCTGAATTTTTTTGGCGATGAAAAAATACTGCTAATCGTGACGTGCGCGATGACGTAAATACTAATAGGTTATTAAAATATAATTTTCGGCATAATTATTTTAGGTCTCCATATGTATGACGTAATAGAAACGAGGTTGCCAGATATATAAGAAAATTCTGAGATTGGCCAAAATGTAGCCAATCTCAGAATTTGTCATCGATTATACGGCACTTGTGCCTAAAGATGTAATTCTACTTTATTGCAAAATGTAAAAGCAAGAGATATACTTGTTTATTATCCATAAAGTGGTTGATTCTTTTGTTCCAGATGAGATAATGACTGCGCCACTTTATTTCAATTCTCATTGGTTTAAAACATCCATGACCATCAGATAACATTTGATCTACGTCACATTGCATTGCGACGGTGCTTTCAATCCCACTTGTTGGCGAATTTGCTGCCTACCTTCAAATCGCATTCTGCGAGAGGTAGCAAGCAAATTGAAGTTCACCATCGAATGTCTGAGAATACCGTCGATGTTCATTTTGTTGATAAAAAGAATTCTTATATAAAGAGCAAAGCATCAATTTGATAAGCCGTTTTCCATTGATTCAAGTTATTAAAACATTAACAATAGAACAGAAGAAAAAGCAAAATGAGGAAAACAAAACAACCACTTTATAATTAGTTTAAATCGGCCAGGGCGATTTAAAATTTTAAAAATTTCATCAATTAATAGAATTTTGAAATAATATAATTGCAATATTTGTAAACAATCTATTTTAAATCATAGGACTAATTTTTTGCTTAAGCTCAAATTAAAAATATTCTAATTATCAATTTTAATAATTTTTGTTTGAGTTTTTGTCCATCTCGACTTGTAATTTTCGTCAAAAGAAAGGCTTAAGAACAGAATTAAGCCAAATAAAGCCATTATGATTTGAATCAAGCTGATATCATCAAGCATGATATTATCAACATATTTTTTAATAAAGCAGGATATCATCAACGTATTTGTTAAAGTAATACGAATGCAATTTACACCGTAAAATTTTATTTATTACGTTTTCCCAACAAAAAATGTATAATATTTTCTCAAAAACGAAAGAAAAATAATATTTGTTTTATTATATACTTGGAATTAATGATATCACTTTTTATATATAGCATTCTTTTATAATAATATAAAAGCAAATATTATTTTACATACATAATATATTACTTTTATATTAATATATAATATTTTTTTATTATATTACTGTTTTAATATTGAATTCTTTTAATTTGATTCGAATTGTAGTTGGTATTGAAAATGAGAATATTAATTAGTATTTTCACTTATCTTAAAAAATAATCCAAAATCCTGATTATCATTTTTAACTATTTGGGAAAAAATAAATAAAAGTCTATATTACTGCCAAAAAATAATAAAGAAAGAGATTAATTAATGGAAAGAAAGTAATTAATTGATGATTCGAACGACCGGAACAGGCGAGAAAAGGCGTGTGGCCAACTTTGTTGGTCGGCATTATATATATATATGTGCTTGTATAAAAAATAAGAGAAATTTTCTATTTAATAAAGATTTATACTGATCCTAAAAATCCGTTAGTTGTTAAAATGGTAAATAAAAAAGTAAACATACAAAAAATAAAAAAATAAGGTCACAATATTGCTTACAGCCATAGTTTTTCTTCTGTTTTAAAATACATTCGAACTTGGAAAAGTATATTTTATTAATCTGTGATCATCATTCCCAAGTTTTTCTGAATATTAAATCCCTATAGCTCTATTTTATAAAATATTTCACAACAGAACAATCATAAAGAATGCCGTAAAAAATAATAATTATCACTGTTATATTGTGAAATATATTATACAATTTCTATTTTATGAAATATTATGTTGAACAGTGATGAATAATGCCAGAAATTATTAATAACTTTAGCACTGTTCTATTGAGAAAAATTTTAGATAACCTCTATTTTATAAAGTATTACACAATAGATACAATATTACCCAATACAATAGAACAATAGATATGTCAGAAAAAATAATAAAATTCAAAAACATTGTATAAGAAGGAAATTTTTTTGCTCGTATATCTGACTCACATGTTATTTTTTTTTTCCAGCCCACAATTCAAATGCGAACCGTCCGCCCTGTCTAGTGGTCAGAGTGCCTGACTGCAGATAGGGAGGTCCTGGGTTCCAGATAGGGAGGTCGGGCATGGCTGTACTTCTTCTCTCTATCTATCCTTTCTGTGTATGAATGAGGTGGGAAAGGTTGCCTACCCTATAAACGGGCAACCATTCCCATTATTAGTTATTGAACAATATTGGTTATTGAACCATATTATTGATTATTGAACCATATTTGGTGTGGAGTCCGCTTGCTTCAGTACCCATGGCATGTGTGTACTGAAGCAAGCGGACTCCACACCAAATATGGTTCAGTGTGAAAAAGTGGAGCAGAGCACCCCATATTGTCAGCTTAACTGGCACAAGACAAACAAAAAAAAAAAAAAAAAAAATTAAATGAGAACAAATATTATTGCAAAATACACATGATTATAATATGTTGCACACGTTTCGATGTTTTATCGTTCATAAAATTCATTTATGAATAGAAAAATTTATACTATTTCACCATCTACAAATGTAATTTCTCTTTTCCATTTAAATTTTTTTTTCTTTTTCTTCTCCTTTTTCTCTTTTTTTGCTCATCATTAACTGTAGGTAATTTCCTTTTCGAATTTGATTGTGTTTTTATTGCTAAATTAGGGATAAGCATCAAGGGAACCGCGATCGACTGCAGAGAAATTTTGGGTGAATGGTCAGTGCTAATTTTTTACGATCTGCATGCCTAAAAATGTACTTGCTTAACCCCCGATGGTCACTGAAGATCAAATAAAAAATTAAAAGTATCTCGTAACTCAGAAAAGTTTACCTAACCCTGGTCTGAATAGACCATTTTATAAAAAGAATGAATCTAGTTCTTGCGCACCTAAATCACTTGATGTAATTCTGCAGAACCGAAGTTTTACATCAAGTTTTTGAGAAAGACATCAGTTACAATAGGAAAGAGTTGAGTATTGGATTACAACTACAACAACAAACCATGTTTGGCCATATTCTTATCCTTCGTGTTCTTATTCGTATTCTTATGCCGTATTCTTATTCTGTGCTCTTATTCGTTTTCTTTTTCTGTATTCTTATTTTCCGTGTGATGTCACTACTTGAAATTCCTTAACAAAACAATAAGACTTTACATCTATGATACAATTGACGTTATTAATTAAAGTCTACGTGTAGTATTTTATAAATAATTATACATCAAAACGAGGCAGACATTTTACATACAAATTACAAATTAGAAAGAATAACTTTTTAATTTCTTTTCACTTTTTCTCTTTAGTTTATTTCAGGTTGTAACTTTATCATTAAAATGATCAATCCATTATTTAGAATACACTGTATAATTATATACAAAAATTTTAACCTAAAGTGTGACGAATAAAAATTTTACAGACGCTTTGCTCTTTATAGAAGAAAGTAATTAAATTTAAATGCATAAATAATTGAGCATGTATAAAAAATGGAATGTTAAAAATATCAAATTTTAAAAATCTAAAAAACACGCTTATATTTTATAACTTTAAAATGCAATACGTAGTTCCATTGAGGTATAAATATAACTGTTCTTTAACTACAAAAATACTCCTAATTCTTCATATCATTTTGTCTGGCTAATGCAACTTTGAATTTTAAAAAATTCAGTTATTTACATTTAACGTTGAACTCATTTTCAGTGAATCGATATTTTCTGGAAAAATATACTTTAGGGTGCCCCTTAGCGTATAAGCAACCAGAAATAAACCAACATCGATATGGCACCAAACTTACAAGAAACTGAAAAACACCCTTAGAGGCTACTCGAAATTATTTTATGCATTATGATTTGAAATATTACATTTGAAGTTAAACGTTCCTCATACAACAATAATGTCTAGAAACTAAACTTTAATTTTTTCAGATGTTAAGAGAGATATTCTGTGCGTTATACTAGATAATTCACATTCAAAACTCCATTTTATTTTATAATTAATTTAGTTACATACAATAATTTAAATAAAAGCAATCAACTCAAGACAAAATTATTATTCACTTCAATCATCTAAATATGGACTTAGGGGAAATACTTTTGTTTTTCCCCAGCCCCTTCTCCCACGCAAGCGCTAGATAAAACTCCCACCGTACTTCTTCCAGACAATAGTAATTTACACGCATACCAATTTTGGGTGATAGCGATTTAACCACTGCTGCTGTTGCTGTCATGTATCTATAAGTAGACAGAACTCAGGAAGGTTCGCGAAGTGTGAAACCCGTTCATTCTTCTTTTGCAAAAATGTTAAAACATGATGGTTTTAGGCAGAGGAAACTCTTGTCACAAATGTCATATTATATTCAACCATTGCGAATTATTCCTGTTCAGGTATCCTTCGTCGTGAAATTGATAAATGGCGACAATTTGTTACCAATGGATCGTGAAGGATTTCCGGCAGAATCCACATTTTCTCACCAAATTTGATTTGCAAAACACGTCTTTTTTAACTGTCAACTTTTTAAAAACCTTAAATTTAATGCTTTTAAGGAAAAACATCAAAATCAAATCAAAAGACATCATCAGAAAGAATGAAAGTATGTGTAGACAAAGTTTAAATATTCCATTTTATACTGAGATAACTTGTAGTTTTCTTTAGCTCACCCATCTTCTAATAGAACGATATGGATTCCAGGATTCAACTCTCATTTCTTGAGTCACATTGCTTTGAATTTTCTTTTTCTGTAGTCGAATGAGACAGCTATCTTGATAAAATTCTAGAAACATCTATCACTACATTTGAAAACTGTTGCCAATGTGAAAAATAAGCCATTCGTTTGTCACTAAAGTGTTATCAACAACAAAATGACGTTTTACCAAACATCACCCTGAAGTAGCATAAGCAAAAACAAATAAAAGGGATGCTTCAAAATGGAAAATACATAATTATACCAAGGAAAGAAAGCATATAAACCATAAATGCAAAATGCTAAAAAACAGTATGGCGAATATAAAATAAATAAAAATTAATAACTTACCGAATCTAACCAGACCAACAAATAAAAATCTCAAAATGTTATTATCGTCCTTCCTAATATTGTAAAGTACCTTTAATGTCGTTAAGTCCATCGTGTACTAGCATTACGCCAAAACCTTCTTAAAACGCATTGTATTTAATGCATTTGTATATTCCTGTGTTCAACGCATTTTCTTATCTGAGTTCAGCTGTTGAAGGCTCCCACAGGGCTCTCATAGATCATTTGAGCTCACGTGGTGCTAGACCATGGGTTCCCAAACTTTTTTTTCTCTTGGACTACTTTCAAAGCTTAACTATTTTCGGTAGACCCCCTGCTGTACATTTCTACTGTATTCCAAACACTCCTCAAAAATATCACACTAAATTGGGGGTGTTAAGAAGAAATAAAAAGTAGCACATTTTCTTGTGTCCTATTTATTAAAATAATGATTGTGGTTATACAAAATTGTACAAATTTATTATTGCAAACAATCAACAATTGACAAAAAAAATCAACAATGAACTCTGAAAGGTAAATCAACATTAAAAAATAGTCACTGTAAAAAATGTTTGTTTTTGAGGCGATTTTACTAGAGCATGGTTATTATAACTCAACAGAATAGAATTATTGCAATAAAAATGCTCGCTTAAACACCGTTTTTTTAAATGAATCGCCGTCGTCACCAAATATATATTTTTAATATATATATATAATAAATAAATATTTTTAGACAAAAAAGTGCTTAGGTAACTAAAGTTTAATCTTCCCTGGCTTTTTGTTCTTTTATAGCAGTTTTGAATAATCGCTTGTATTTAATTTTTAGAACATAACTACCTACTACACTCAAATAGTAAAACAAATATAATATGATTGATAAATTACAATATACACTAAAAATATGTATAGCAAATAGGCAGATACTTTCTTTTTCCGGCACTGCAAACACTGACATCGATTCACTTTTATGTTCAAAATCCCGGAAACAAATGAGAAACGTTTTGTTCTTGCCATTCGTATTTATACTAATGTAGATTGCAAGCACAACGCAAGTCGCATTTCATCCCTTTGCAGGCCCAAACAAGCATCCCGGTCGAGCGGGCGGTACTTTGCAAGTTTCGACATGTGGTGTACACTTGTACTATTATCTATTGTTCTATTAAATTTTGTGTTTGAACTGAGTCTCGAATATTTTTGAGTTCCTACCTAGTAATGATGCTACCTGCCTACGTTAATAGGTAAATCAAAGCCTAAATTTATGTTCTTTTAATTATAATTCTTTTAATTTAAAACCAGAAAATGTTTCATGGATCCCCACTTACAACTTGTGAATCCCTGTTTTATTTTTGCGTCTACGTAAGCCCTCGTGTGGACTCTTATGGACCACTGGGGGTCCACCTAAACCCCTTTGGGAACCTATGAACTAGACAGAGCGGAGGCATCGCTTAATGACTGTCGCCAACGACCAGATTTGATTATTCAAGAGCAAGGTTGTTGTTGCACCACCATGTTTCTTGTACCTAGCTCTAAAATGGGCTCAACCAGTTGTGTTTAAGCTGCATGTGAGAACCTTTGTTACCAAGAAGTAGGAACCAGGCAGAAGAGTTGGCTCGCTCTGTCCATTGGTACAATTTCTCTGGAGGACATTGTGACTTTGGTATTTATAAGATATCCACTACCCTTAACTAAATCCCCGGATCTTCGTTTCAATCGAGATTGGAACTAGCAACCTTACGACCATGAGAACGACTCTTTAACCAACCAAGCAACCTCGGCCTTAAGAACAAGGTCCAAGCCAAAGGGTTCGCTCCGGTACCCTCAGTCATATTCCATTTCAGTCTCTATGAAGGGTTCCTATTTAACGCATGCGCAGGTACATGCTTGGTAGCTTTCAGGGTGTTCTGCCTTGCGATTTGTGAGTATATCCCGCTGTCTATAAAAAGTGGTTTCAGAAAACATTCAAGTATTTTTTCTATGCTATCCTCGGTCAAAAGTCTAAGACTTAAGATACATTCTAAAAACTGTTTTAAAGTTTGATATTAAAAAATAAGCAGAGATAAAAAACAAAAGTATCTGAAAAAGTAAAACGCGTTAAAAAAAAGGATAAATTCAACATTGTATTCTCATATGAATATTTTTAATTTTTCAAATGATTTCAAGATGATTTTCCAAGGGCTGATAATTATGAAAATGAATATTATTAAAATATTATAATTTCTTTCTTTTTAATCCAAAATGTTTTATAAGATAAAAGTTTATCGTATTTGAAGGGGCATAAAATGCAATATTTTTCTTTGAAACTTCGTCTATAAAATGAGGAGCGTCTTATACACCGATGCTGCATCTTATAGAGGAATCAGAAAGTGTATAATAATGGATCAGCTGTCACTAAACATGACCTATGAGACTCGTATGAAATGGAGAGAGTGCTTAAATCACTGAAGAAGCTTGGCATCCGTAATGCGTTGGATGGTTCAGGGCACAATGTGTTGCACGAAGCGTCAGATGCTCATTAAGGAGACGTTTCAAAAGACTCCTCATTCACCTCTGGGGATGAGAGTTTGGGTTTCGACGAATATTAAAATATGTCATTTCCTTGATGGATTGGGTACTCGTAAAAAATATTAGTTTACATTTGAAATACTATAAGTGCATGATATGGAACATTTTTTTCTTCAAAAATATATATAAAAACACATTTTTGTGTCAAACGCCGGAAAATACGGTAAGTCTATTTTCCCCGATTTTTAGAGTAAATTTTTGGGAACATTTTCGAAAAGGTTTTTTTGGTTATATTTACTATGAGTTTTTTACAAATCTTCTTCTGATTCCCCAAAATTTTTACAGTTTTCTCAAATGGGGTGGACCGAAATGCTTGTTTGTGTCGCCCTGTTTTCATGTTATTTAGCGTACGCAATCACGCCTTACTAGTATGTTATACTACGGCAAAGCCAACGAATCATAATTTTGTTTTTGATTTTGAACCATAACTTGACTACAAATTTAAGAAAGTTGAAGAGCAGAAATTTCACACACTCACACGACTTTAACAATTGGAAATTTTAAACGAACCGAGCTGGGATCGTTGATGCGCATTCAGCTGAATTCTACATAACTTTAATACACCCTCACTCTGCAGAGGAATGAAAGAAATCACGTCACTCCGTAAAGAGAAATGAATTTGATAAAAAAGAAATAGTTTTTGAGACCTTTTTCTAAAAAAAGTGTGACGCTGTACTTATAATTTTTGGTTCAAAAATAGTTTGCTTATAATTGCTAACTGTTAGAGGATAGTAATATAGGAAGCATAATAGGCACTTAGAAAATTTTAAATCCTTTCCTGGGAGGTAGAAAAAGTGGAGAAGAGTTGTTACCTGCTCAGCCGGAGACCAGCAGCCGATGTCTGCGAGAACGCCGTCTGAATCACCCCTCCCTGCGATGGCGCATTCTAAATGATGATGGACGGCTCGTCTTCGTTTTGATTCGAATCTTTTTTTTTTCTTCCTTCGTCGGCACTCAGCAGTAATGGAGAATATTAATGGTCTGAGATGCATGGGGAGGGTCAAGACATTAGGAGCAGTCTACCCTTCACGCTTTGTTTGTCTCTTTTATGAAATGGAGAACTGAGACGAGGTCACTTATCTGAGAAAAAGAGAGCAAAACGTTTTCACTTCATAATTATTTTTTTAAATATAAGTCTGCAGCATTCATAAACACAACAAAAACCGCGTAACAGCTGAAAATATCCGTTCCTTTCCCGGCAGCCATCAGAAGGAGGCAATATCTATGCCCACGTGTTCAGTGACTTCTTTTTGTTTGCAGTACCCGGTTACTATGATTTTTGTCTTTTTCAGAATTATAAGGAGCGGAAGTCATGGCACACAATGGAGAGGAGCCCCCAGTGGGTGTGCCATCGTGGAACTAAAAGTGGGTGGTTTTTTGTCCCACAGATAAAACAGAAGACCCCCAGACAGACATGCCACTCACAGAGGTATCATTTTCTATGGAGGATATTGCAATTACAAGCTATTTCACGTGCTACAAATGCTATCAGCGAACCCGACGGATCTTCGGTTGTGTCGGGGTTCGAACTCACTACCGTCCGACAACGAGATGAATGCCCTAACTAATTAGGCTAATTTAATGGAGATGAGCAAAATCTCAAAATTTGCTCCTCAATGAAACATTTAAAAATACATTTCTGAAAAGCAAACTTTATTTACAACTAAATTATAAATTGATCAATACAAATAAAAAAGATAAATAAATCTTTGTTATGTATGCGAGAAAATGTATATATATAATGTTAGCATAATTTTATGGTATGATATGATGAGAAAACTATGATTAAAGTTAATGAGATTAAAAAGTTGAGTTGAATTGTTGCCGGCAAGGACACAGCGAATCAAAAGTATCCAGGGAGGCAAATTATGACTGGAATTGGGAATTCAATAGCACATGAGCTGAACAGCAGATTGTCAACTGACAGAAAAGTGGAATTACCTATTCGTATCAATAGGAGATCTGAGTCAATACTCCTTAAGGTCAGTGGAAATGATTATCCTTGTGTAGCGGAGACCCGAAATCGTGATATTGGGAGACAAATTCTGTTTTGGTTTGTGCAAGTAAGGAAGAGGGGCAACTCAAAATTAAGTGGCACAATTCAAAAACAAATCATGCCAGTATTAAATGCTTTTTAGGTGAGAATATGTCCTTAAGTGTGATAGGAGGAATATTCTTATGAAAACATGAGCTTGCTTTAAATGTTTAAACAAAATCATTCTGCCCGATTTTGTCGTAATAAAACAACAACAAAAAAAAAAGTTTTCTGTTGTGATAAATTCCATCGCATTTTGTTATGTGCTAAGAAAGAGGGCAGTGATATGGAAAACAAGGAGTCTGATCATGTTGCCAATCCTCCAGAAGAAATACTTGCAAACACTTAAAATGTGTAATAGAGATAAAGAATTGGTTTTGCGGCGTGTTCTGGAAAGCGGCAGTGAAAATTCATATAAAAGGGGAGTAGAAAAATCGCAGTTAAAATATATATTGTAGCCTAGTGGGGTGACAATTTTAATTAAATCAGTTTATTGAAGATAATAAATTTTAATACTTGTAAGTTGCAATATCAAAGTAAATCCTGGTTCACGGTTAGTTTGCGGCAAGGGTGACGGTCCCCCAATTCTCTTTATTAAACTCAAAACTATAGTTTTAAAAGTGATTTTTCTTGCAATATACAGGTTCTTTTTGAACAAAAAAATAGGTTCTATTTCGCCTTAAGTTAAAAATACATCAATAACAGCAGAATTGAAAGAAACTCTTATTGAAGTCCATGATATTTGATAACGATCCTCATGGGCGCTGCAAAGCTAATCTTAAAAAATGTAAACAATGCACTTGAATGTGGTTGAATGGTTGATGAAACAAATCTAGAATATACTCTAATAGATAAAATTGAAGAAGGGTTCAAGGAAAATTCATCAATGTCTATGCCTGCTATAAATGAAAGACAATTATCTAAATTAATGGTTAGTATGTTGTCCACACAATTGTCTACTTCTAATCAACAAGAATTATGGGATCTGGAAATTATTATCATTATTAGAGATACAGATGAAAGTCTCAAAGGAAAATTATATTTTGCGGAAGCGAAATGGAGTATGCGAATAATTTAAAGGTGCTTCTTAGTGGTAGAAGTAAAATATCTTTACCAACTAAAATTGAGAGATAAAAATTTAACGTTGAGGTGACATAAGCGAATGTCTCAAGATGTAATTGAGAAGAACTGTACTGATGAATATGTCAGTGTATTTAAAGAAGGCGAAAAATTAAAAATCATTGGAAAGGTCAAGGCTAATAAAATTGAGAAAGATGGTTATTATAGGCTCTTTAGATAGTGTTTATTCCCTTCGGAATTTTGAAGGACATCGAAAATTTAGAAATTTTTCAGATAATTTAGAAAGTTTTGAAGTTTTTTTTTTAATCATATATTTTTTTAATGAATAAAAATCCACTTATTTTATGATTTATGCTACTAGAAAATTTTTCAAGGAAAAAAAAATCTTTGAGCTAATGACCAAATTAGAATAACTTCAAAAATGAATGCCGTGGAAATAATTTTTTCTTTCTTTATCAGAATAAATTTACGAATTTATAATGCTAGAAGCATGTAAATGTTAATATTTATTCTGACACTCCTGAAAAACACATCTTAATATATATTTTTTTCTTAAATATTAATTCACACTATTTTTATTATAACAAATATATATATTTGTTTTTCCCAGCAGGAAACTAATTAATTTTAGTAATAGAAGACAGAATATATATATATATATATATATATATATATATATATATATATATATATTGCAGTTTTGCATATTTACTTAATTTACTTCTTCTCTCTTCATATATATATATAAATATATCAGGCAAAATAATCCATGAAACGAAAGAAGATGATTGGCTGAGTTTATTCGCTCAAAACACCCATTTTATTCTGGAAATTACCGCGTAAATTCCCATGGTTCATAATTCCCAGGAAT
The DNA here is from genome assembly GCA_030067965.1 of Latrodectus elegans. Classification (NCBI taxonomy): domain Eukaryota; kingdom Metazoa; phylum Arthropoda; class Arachnida; order Araneae; family Theridiidae; genus Latrodectus; species Latrodectus elegans. Next base: position 27,552,357 of record CM057818.1, on the reverse strand, counting down.
TTTACATCTCTACCCATCTTTGCTTCTTTTAAAACAACAAAAATCCGCCCAGTGTTTGATGGATCAGCTAGGCAAAAGAGGAAACTTTCGCTTAATGATTGTCTTCATATAGGTAAAAATTTAATTGAACTGATACTAGATATCTTAGATAGATTTCGCATGTATCCCATCAGATCAGAAAATATCGGGAAAGCCTTCTTACAACTAAGCATAACCCCGAAACATAAGGTTTCTTCTCCCACACAAGTGAAGAAATAATTTATCATCATTGTGGAATGGTGCTTCGAATCCGCTCAAGACCATTTATTTTAGTAGCCTCTTAAAACATTTGTCAAATTTGTTTTCCTTGCTCATAAAAGTATAATTATTTATTTCTAAATCTCAGGAAGTTATGCAAAGGGGACGCTTTAATCAGCGAGTATGGGAATGCAAGTTTAAAGGAGAAGAGACTATAAAAAATATGAAGGTTGTATAAATGTATTAAGTGTTGCATGGAATTCAGACAAAGATACTCTTAGGTGTTTTATAAATAAGGAAAAATGATAAGAAAAAATTGAGAACGTAATTAAACAAACTGTGTTATCTGTCATCAAGAGAATCTTTGATACAATAGGCATTTTAACTGGAGTAACTTACCAATCTAAGGTGTGGTTGCAAGAAACCTGGAAAAATAAAATTACCCTACAATGATCCATTACCTTCCGAACTGAATAGCAAGTTCATTGAATGTTTCAATGATACTTCCTTGTTACAGGGCTTAAAAACTCCCAAATATCATGAAACTAATTTCACACGTTTCTTAGTCCACACCTTGCATTGCATGTTCTCGTAAAAGCTTTTTTTTTAGGTGTTTGAAACACCATTCGGAATCAAACTGAATCTACTTAGATCAGAGTTTAGAGCTGCATCTACCTAAATCTGTGTTAATACTAAAGTTAGAACTCTTGGTTTGTTGTGTGGGAACTAGATAGGTTAAATCAATTAAAAAAAGCATTGGATATACCTGACTTCACCATTACCTTTTGGACGGATTCCATGGCTGCTTTATATTGGATAAAACATTATTGGGAAGGGTCGCTTTTTGGTGAGAATAGAGTAAAGAAAATATATTTACTTCGTCTGTAACAACTGGAGACACTTTCCAGGTAACAAAAATCCGACAGATATTTTTTCCCGCGTCTGCTCACCAAAATACCTATTGGATTCAAGATGGTTTGAAGGCCCGGCGTGGTTGCTGGAAGACCCTAGTAATTGGCCAACAGCTGAGGTTGATGTTAGAGAAAAGTATGTAATGCCACATGGAGCGTTGTTGCTGGAACGAGTTGTGTTTTCCCGGCTTGTCAAGGGAGTCCAAAGTGACCACCCAGTGAGGAGTTCTTTTCAAGCAGCGAACTACAGCGTCACTTCCCTGCGGATATCCCCATGCAGAGCCCAAATTATGCAACATGAATGTAAATAAGGAGGAAGATCTCTTAAGTTTTCGAATTACCACTCTATCATCAGGATGATTGCATGGAATAAGAAGTTCTTGTCGGAAGTGTCCTGAAAACAGAGTTTCGGGATATCTTTCGTGTTTTGAAAAGGGATATGGGGAAAGTTCTCATTCTTGCAAAACAAACAAAATTTTTTCGTGAAGCAAATTGCATTCCAGATGTTAATGTAATGAGAGCTGACGTGGGATTGATACGTGTTAAGCCTAGAATATTTGAGAGTAAAAATGACCTTAGTTTTTTTTATCATTTATCCTCCTTTCAGAAGACTGTTCCTTAACTGTTAGCTTAATCGAATACTTGCATAGTAAAAATTGCCATGCTTGTACTCTTTCAAATATAAGAGAAGAAGTTTCGGATTCTGAAAGGCAGAAGGACTGTCAGAAATATCTTTGGAAAATATGTGAGATGCCAAAGGTACAGTGAAAACCAGCAATTACTGAACTGGTGGTTCCCTTTTCTGAGAGGGTTAAGATTTCTATTGCCTTTTAAGTATTGATTTGGCCGAACACATCTTCTTAGGAATGATGAAAAGGATTGGATGTTTTTATACACAGAATTCTGAGCAGTGCACTTGGATCTCATAACTTCCTTGTCAACAGAGAACTTTCATTTAGACGCTTCTTTGACAGATATACAGTCAATAGGGCCCATCACAGAATGCAAAAATCCACATTGGAAGAAGATGAGGCGATAATTCATTGCATAAAATGGAAATTCATGTCACCCACAGCGGCATGGTGAGGAGGATTGTGGGAGGGGGGCTCATCACAGGTTCTAAAAATTTCTTAAAGCGCACATTAGGAGGTATAGTTTTGTCATGAGGTCACTCAGTGTCAAAATGACTCTTCAGTTGAGATCATTAACTTCCGGTTAAGATAGGATTCGAATTCACTGATCCTTCTGATCATAAGGAAGAATATCCTCCCCCACGAAACCATTTAAAAGTGAAATAAAACCTGTGAACTTCATGAATACAGTCTGAATCGAAAAATTAGCAGCGATTTCAGAAGGAAAACGAAGAAAAATTTCACGTTATGAACATAATATTAAAAAGTTACAAAAACTATTATAGATTATGGTAATTATTTTTGTTGAAGTCATAAATATATATTTTTCATAATTATTAATATTTCCTTGGACATTGTTCTTATTTCCACTTATGAAACTATTTTCAGCTGTCATAAACATGAACAAATGGTTGCAAAAGTTCCCATGCAGTTTCTTCTGCATTGCATAATAACAAGAATTCATGCATCCACTGGTAATATTGGTGCTTCCGCATACAAAAATTAATCCAGGAAAGAGAATTTATCTCTCATATTGTATTAAATATATTAGGTAAGGGTGGCTGCATTCAAATATTTTAAATATAATTTGCTAAGAAAAGGAGTTTTTCATAAAAATAAAAAAAAATCCTATTTGCTTTTATTACTAAAGGAATAAATAAATTCCCAAAGCACAACAGATGTCATGTAGAAGCCATAAAGTCAATATACATCTCCCGTTGTTCAAAAATATATTGGTTCGAAACCAGAATTTTTTATTCCAAACAGCAGTCCAAATAAATCTCGAGGATTCTTAGTATTTTGACATCACGTTGGAGTAATTTAACAGTCGAAAGTCTTTTTAACATCCATCACATGAAAGATAGTTAAGGCTTCCTACTCACTCATGATCGTAAGAGAGTGAGTTCGAATTTAGGAGTAACAGAAGATCCATCGTGTTCCCTAAAGGAATCTAGGATGATTGGTCGCAATGTCCTCCAAGTGAAATGATACTTCTAGGGGTGAGAAATGAAATATTTAGCGGTCTTTCCTAGGTCCCTGCTTCTAAATGACGTAGATTCCCACACATCTGCTTCCAGTTAAGTAACAGGAAAGCATCCCTCACAAGTTATAGCCTTCGAAACTTATTCACAAGTAGCAAGGAAAGAAACCAAACAAAAAAGCATTATTCTTAGAGACATGCATACAAAAGATGAAACACGGCGTCTATCTTTCATTGTTTAACACTGCCTCAAAACAAGTCTGACATGGCATGTGCGGAAATTCCCTACTACAGAAGACACTCATTTTCACGAGCAACTAGCAACAGGTAAAATAGTTCTTAAAATAGAAATTCAGTAAAATAACTGTTAGATTATAAAACTTTTTTACCATCCTGCTATCTCTTTATCGATAATGTTATTGCAAAAATTTTTTAAATGTGCATTATGTTAAAAAAACATAAAATAAGATTCATACTTTTAAAAACAATTCTTACTCTCATTATTATTTTTTGTTTTCTTGAAGAAATATTAAGCAAATTAACCACCCACTTTTTCTGTTTCATAACTACATTTTTCAAAACACAATTTCTTTTTCAATTTCAACGTTGTTTTTCTTAATCTTGTTAGAAATTCATCTACGTGTTTCACAGAGGACCGCAACACTTAATCGTTTTGTTCATGTTCGATATCTGTGAAAGTTCTTTTTCTTTCTCATTTATTATGTGTTCTCCATCATATAAATGTCTATTTATTCTTACGAACACATTACATCTGAATTCAGATTCCAGGAATCCTGAAGTGAAATTTCGAAAAGCAATAGATTTCTTTGTACAATTAATGAAACTTATCTTCACTCAGTTATTTTATCACTATATAAATTTTTAACCACAAAGTTGATAAATTTTTCGTTCCAGTTGAGATTATGACTATATCACTTTATTACAATTCACGGCACAGATGCCGTATAATCCAGAGTGAACAATTCTGAATTTGGTGATATTTTTGACAAATTTTCTTATGCGGCAACCTGGTTTCTATTACGTTATACATATGAAGACCTATAAGAATTATGCAGAAAATTCTATTCTGGCAACCCTAGCATTTACATCATCGCACATTTCATAATACGTCATCTTGGCAACATTTTTAATCGCCAAACAAACTCAGAATATAGCATTCTAGATTACATGGCATCTGTGCCCAATTCTCGTAGCTTTAAAGTATCCATGACGTCAGATAACGTTTCATCTATGTCACAGTATATTGAGACGGCGTCGTAAATCTGACTTGTTACCGAATTAGCTTCCCAGTTTCAAATCTCATTTTTCGAGAGGCAGCAAACAAGGCGAAGTTCACCAACGAATGTATTGAGGATAGTGTCGAAGTTAATTTCGTTAATAAAATGATTTCTTATATAAAGACCAAAGCGGTTGTGGATCATAGCAGAGTTCACGCCCTTGGAGGACTGAGTTTGATTGATGATAATTGTGGCTTGCGCCAATCTTGATAACCCTACTTCGATACACTAGATATGGTAAATCAAATTTTTCCTGGAATTTTGTTCTTGCTTGGTGCTTTTTTCCAGTTTGTCACCAAGGATGTGGGCTCTCCTAAGATTTTTCCACAACAAAATCGGTTTAAGAAGCCTTTTTCCATTGATTCAAGCCATTAACAAGGTGACAATAGAACAGAAGAAAAAACAAAAGGTAAAATCCTAAGAGAAACCACACATTTGGCGACAAATTGAAGGAAAACGCCAAGCCAGAACAAAATTCCAGAAATAGTTTAGTTGATTATATCAAATGTATCAAAGTAGAGTTGCTATATTTGGCGCAGACCACAATTATCACCAACCAACATTATTTGCGCCAAGGGTGCGGACTCTGCTAGGATTCAAGCAAAAAAAAAATAAACAAGACAGGATAAAACATTCACTTTATGGTTAGTTTTAATCGGCAAGAAGATTAAAATTTTTTAAAATTTCATTAATTAAAATAATTTTAAATTAATAAATGCAATATTTGTCAGCAATCTCTTTTAAATTTTAAGACTAATGCCCTGCTTATGCTAACATTAAGAAGTTCTTTTTCAGCTCTTTCTGTTACCGTGGTTTATTTAACATAGCCTGTAAGTCAAACATATTTTTTCTGCATCATTTTTTCAAGCGCAAAAAGTGAATTTCATATGGTCATTACTTACCGTGATCCGAATACTGCATTTTTACCTGAAGCTATTAATCACACTCAAATGTATAGAATGTAAATAATATGTTAATTCAGGCGGGGAAAATTCCACGGGAGTGTTAAAAAAAAAGCCTAGGATCATTTATTTTGCACGATCCATGAATGGTAATTAGATACTTGAATAGGACATCTTCAAACGGACGAAATTGTCTTCTTACTTAATTTTTACAGGAAAATTGAAAGCACATGAGTTACGATTCACCTTGTGAAACGTACATAATAATCCAGATGAATTAGTGTTAATTGTTTGCTTACTGAAATGAAGTGAAAAAGAAATTAGAACTGTACGTGGGCATAGATTTGTGATTAAAAAAAACAAACAAACATTTCTCTGTACATCCAATTTTTGTAGGGTCTCAAAACGTCTGCTGGAATTTATAGAAAGCACGTTTCCAGTCCTCATTTGTCTTCTTTTTAAAGAGTAGTTCAGAATGTACTCACATAAATCACCCTAGATAAATTTAAAATATTTTCTTTTAATTTCGATTTCAAGCGATTTTAGAGTCGAAACAACTTTACATTCATTACACTTTCTGATCAGATGGTACTTTTTTTTTTTGCAGTTAATTTTCCACAATTTGAAGTATTTGCGATTCTCCAATAATAACGTCTAACTTTATCAAGCAGGGAATTAATAAAGAGAATTAGGAGTTCCATCACAAAAAATAAAACAACAAAAAAATCACAAAAAAAAAAGATTTTTAAAAACTTGGATTGTAAATGAGAATTTTCATCGCGTCTGTGGGGCATTATCAAAGACAAGCAATTAGTTAAAAAGTACTTAGGACAAAAATTGTGAGTGTTCGTAAAATCGAACGTTTACCCTATGCAGCAATAAAATGGTTTCGGTACACCATCTGAATTGAAAAAAACATTCATTTCTCACTCATTTTTACTAGAATATTTCTCTTTTCTACAAAAATATCAATTTTAACAATGAAACTTAAACCATCTAGAAGCAATTTGTCACCATCACTGTATAAAATTCGACACGAGTCATTTTTCAAAAATATGCTTTCCTCATGGCTTTCCTTTGTGTTTGTAAATCGGCATTCCTTTCTAAACAAAAAAAAAAAACAGCCTTGCTTCTGTTTTGTTGGGAGTGTTCAATCACTTTTAAGATTCAGTCGGTCCTGTAATTACAAAATGAGGTGCAATAGACTTTCCATCGAAATGCATTTAACCGCGGGGAACAAAGAAGCTGTAAGATTATTACCCACTCTTGTTCGGAAAACGATTAGAAACGTGTATAAAATGTAATCCTTTCCCCAGCCCTAAGGCAGGAAAAATCACAGATTTGGCTGCCCTTGAAAGATAACTTTTGGATATATTTTAAAAACGGTTTCTGCGTTCACAAGGATTATAATCCTACAAGGTCGTTGAGAGGGCTTTTTATCTAACGATCTCTTGAGGAAAATCGTCTTTCAAGATGACGCGTCAAAGGTACGGGGGAAGGGAATACCATTGGCAAGTTTAAGAATGTCTTAATTATTATAGAGTCGTCCGTCAGTGTTTTGCGTCAGAAAGTTGATCGCATTGACCCATATCGGGAACTATAAAGACTTTCATCTTCTTTATACCGAATCAAACACTTTTGATTTGTCCAGCGCTTCAGAAATGAACAGCTCCTTGGTAAGTATCTTCGTCAGCGTTTTGCCTTTTACTGAGCCAGTATTTGATCGATCCATTTCATATGAGTTCCCTGAGTATTATATATTCTCTATGTAATTTTCACTTAAATGTTCCCTTCAGGAGACACTGCAGCTTAACTTATTGTTATAGAGGGATTTTAAATGTAACCCTTTTTGGTAGAGATGTACCATTTGATGTGTTGAAGGTTTGTTATATTTCAAACTCATTAAATACTCAAAACTCTCGTCTCATCTTCCATAAGCGATGTCGCCAATATAACGGCAGTTTTTATTTGGAGAGATTTCTTTTTTCTTTCGCATGAGTGTGTCTTTTCATCAAACATCGAGAAGGAAATCAACGATTCTGTTGCTACAGCAAACGCTTGATTTCACGAACTCGTAGCGACCAGTAAAACAGTTCATAAAATAGGAAAATAATGTATTCGATTATTCATATCTCTTGTCTTTATTTTACCAAACTACTCTTTTTTTCATATATTGGAAAACATTATCTAGAAGGCCGTTTATGAAAACGTTCCAAAAAATATGGCTCCATCACGTAGTAGTGGATTTGAAAAGTGCAAAAATGGGAGGAGAAAAGCCTGGGTTCGGAAGTTGTTTATCGAAATGGATGGCAGAGGAATAGGAAACACATACATGTAATAAGAAACACGTGCAAAATAAGATTCATACTTAAGACTTTCACTTTATTGATGAAAATCAGGCAAATGATGATTTATCTTTTTCTATAAAAACTACATTTTATAAAAAATACTTTTGAATTTTTTTCAATGAGTAAACGCTGCTTTTTCCCTTAAAAAATTTCAGCTGTTTGTTTTGCAAGCGGTCTTTGCACATCATTTTCTTGTTCGATATCTGAAAACTATTTTTCGTTCTCATACCTTGTTTTCTCATTACTTTTATCAGCCTATATTTCTACCGTTCTGATCACACCAAAGTCTGTATGGAAAAATGTTTCCCATTTCTGATGTCGTACGAGGAGGACAGGAGTCGAGCTCGGCACCGCAATTCTTTCCCATAAAAACACTCGCATATCTTCGACTATAGTTCCCATTAAGCCTCGAATGTCGGCATGGGTCGCTGCTTCTTGGTTCGAATCAAGTTCTCGGGTGTTATGTAGAAAGGAAATTAAATTAAAAAATTGAAAAAATATCAAATCATTAAAAAAATAAAAAACGGAAACGAAAATTATTCGTCAGAAATGAAAATTCGCGAAACTTTTTCAAAATTTTAGTTGTAAATAGGAATTAAAGTTATCATAGTATTTACGATGTCAGGTAAGCCAATATAGTTCGTAAAAACGAGCTCTACCGTATATAGACATTTTTTAATAATTATTCTTTGTTTACTATTTTGATTATTTATTAAAACAGTGAATAAAAACGATGCTTCAATGTATATCCAGGTATTTGATAAAATTATTCCTAACACAGCACTTGTTATGCCCAAAGTTTTGCAATGTCCATTTTTAATCATTTTTTATGGAAAAAAGAATAGGATTAAGTTTATAATATATTAATTAACCATTTAATATTTTAAAAATCAAACTACTTTTTCACGTCCCATGCTTTAACAATCTGGATGTGCGGTTTCACGAGTCTCATAGCAAATGATTCTATGATCAAAACGTAGAATTCGTATTTGAAAATTTGTGTGAGCGCTGTTTCCAAAATTTATTTTTACACTTTACAATCCAAGTTAAGGAAGCATTGGTGTATATTATTTTTATTATTTCATTTTGGTTTTGGTTCTACCATTTTAAATTCGGTTAGCATTTTCGTTAAGCGAGGTGAATGCTCATGTCGCCAAAAGTAAGCAACTTATCTGTAACTTCGATTATGGAAGATTTTAAGGCGTACAGAGAGTTTTAAAAATACAAAGCATGATTTTTGAATAAATAAAAAAGAAAATGAATTTAATTCTATGCACGTGAATTTTTTTTATTTACATGGGAAAAAATTTATTTCTTGAAAACAATGCTCATTTATGAAATATTCTTTTTTACGACAAATTTCATTTTAAATTGAAAATAAATTTCTATCATAGAAAACTGATTGCAAATTGCACACATGAAATTTTACCCACAATTTGAAACAAAAACAGAATTTTATTTGTAAAATGAAAGGTTGTTTAATTTCTTATGATTTTAGCTTTATTTTTGTTGAAATTGATTAAATGGTTGAATGGAAATTAAATAGTGTTTGAATACATTGAAATTTCACATAATTTTATTTACTGATATCTATCTTGGTATTTATTGGTCTTATTTACGGGTATCTATGATCCATTTCCTTAATGACTTTATTTAGTACACGGTAAAAGATATTTTTGCTTCCAAATTGTATAATTTGTTTTCTATTTAAATAAAAAATGAAAATTATAATATGTTAGCAACAGGTAGTTAATCCATGTTCTTCGCAGGTCCTAGTCCTCCTCTTCTGCTCTGCCGTGATGGCAGGCTACCCAAGAGGCTACTACAGCACCGGCTACAAGACCCACCTGGGCGGCGCAGGCTACGGATACCGTCCCTACGGATACGCAACCCACGGCTTGGTTCATGGACTGGCGTACAGCAAGCCAGTGTACAGGCCAGTGGTCTACGCCAGCAAAGCTGTCAGCAAGCCATACGTCACACACTACGTCAAGCCTGCCTACCATCCCGTAAGTACCAAATCACTTCCTTACTGTGAGAGGAGCGGTTTCTTATTTATTTATTTATTATTTTTTTCATTGTGGAGCTGAATTTGTGCAGTTAGGCTTTAGAAAACACACGTGAAGTTAGGTCACCCTAACAGAGAAGAGTGATGAGATACGACAGCAGTTTCACGGTTGGTGAGGGAGTAGTTTTCATTATCGGATGGTAGTGAGCTCGAATCTTGACATAACTGAAGATAAATTTGTGTTCACTTAAGTTGGTGGCAGCAAATTCAGTAGGTTGCTGTTGTAATGCCCTCGAGGTGAAGGAATAACTCTGGGGGTGGCTGGCGAAGTATTTGGGGGGTCTTCTGTTTTTTTCTGTTTCGAAGAATGGAACCCGCCTGTATCCGCCTAACTAATAGAGCTCATCTCAGGGCAGTGTAGGTGAGCCCCGGTCTGCACTTTAAAGTTAACGGGTTTGGAATACTCGCCCGTCACCAAGTGCCCCACCGTCATTTTGAACCAGGATGTGATGACATTGCACCTGAGCTGGTACCTCTCTCCACGACACACCAGCGGAAGGACTTTGGACGTAACATATTAAAATGGACACGTAACATAACTCACGGAGCTCCTTCAACCCGGGAGGGTATGTGGTCACACTCACAACCACTGCCCGCGGCAAATGATGGTTTAGGGCAGCACCACATCGACCCACCCTCTGCAAAATATTCAAGTGAAAGACAATGTGCAAAGTATAAATGAAAACAGTTGTCTCTGCTCACACTTCAGGAAATATAAGAATCAAAGCAATCAAATTATGTAATTTTTAAAGTTTTTTTTTTTTCTGGAAATAGAAAAATGAAGAAATATTGTTTGACCTTGGAACAAGTTAACATGTGTAACTGTATTGAGCAAATTTGTCATACAATATTTATTGTTAATAATAATTTATAATTATTTTGAAAATTAAAAAAATTAAATTATAAAAATTTAATTATTTTAGCTCAATCATATAAAATTATCTTGCCTCAAATTGCTTAGACTGAATTCCGCGGGCATCCAATTATTATAAAATATGTATAATAATATTAGCATAAAAATATGCATTCAGTTATTAATTTTATGTGTTTTCGCAGGTACCTGCTGTGTATCATAGCAAGCCCGCCTACAACTTAGGAGGTTACGCTTACTCCTACAAGCCAGTCAATCATGGTTACCATGGTTACGTAGCTCATCCCGTAGCTTACAAAAGCTACCATCATCACTAAACTATGAAAAACATCATTAGTAAGGCTTCTTTTCTTTATTCTCTTCAATTATTTTGTCTTGTGAATGTCATGTGATTTATGGCGTCGAGTGTGACGAAATTGGATCAACGATTTCATTTTCTTGAAATTAAGGTCATTCAGTAAAAGGACGCTTAATTGTGAGCTGACTCAATACAGTTCTTTTTGAAGGACAAAGGTTCGCATTTTGTACTCAAGTGACCAGGATATCACGTCGTGAAATTATGAAAAACAACTTGCTAAACTATTACTGAACCTAAATAAAAAAAAATTAAAAAAAGTGTAAATTATTAAATTATAAAAAAGAAGGATCCTATTTCAAATTTGCAGCCATACAATTTCCAGAATTTTACACTCGTTTTCAGTGACATTAACTTCAATAGAACATTAAAATTCTAATACATTCTCGTAAAGTAATTATGTTACAACAAGCAATCGAAATGAATTTAGTTCAATTTCAGAATTGAACTGCGATTATTTTTACATAAATACAACAATTGCTTATGATAATTTTTTGAAATAGCAGAATAGGAAAATTTGAATGATAAAGTTCCATAGATGCAAATAAATGAATGACGCTGTAAAAAGGATACAAATGCATGAAAATGAATACATGCGTTTGAGGCCAAAATACTATAGAAAAAAAATTAGCATGAACGGTTTCCTGGTCATATTTCACAAAAGATAAGGCAAAAATCATTCGAATACAATTAAACATTAATTAAACTCTATCACTCTAACAATAGTTATTTTATGATATCTTGAAATATTTCTTAAAATATATATTCTACAGTTTCATTATTAAGATTAAAATAAATGGAATAAAAGATAGAAAGAAAAGCATAAAATTTAGATACTATACATATAAAATAACTGACAGTTTCTCGCCCCTTACATATTTCGAAAGATAAAACTCTGTTCATTGCAATGAATTCGCTCTACAAAGTAATATTATCAGCAGTCTATCTGGGAAAAAAGAGCTCTTCATATATATATATATATATATATATATATATATATATATATATATGAACTTCTGTATATATATATATATATATATATATATATATATATATATATATATATATATATATATATATATATATATATATATATATATATATGTGTGTGTGTGTGTGTGTGTGTGTGTGTGTGTGTGTGTGTGTGTGTGTATATGTACAGAAGTTTAAATTATCATACACTATCATCATTTATGATTCACGAAGACACTAAATATAAATTTCTTTTATAAATTATAGAATATTCAAATACGTATGAAAATTGAGATATGATAGTTATATATTTAACAATTTTTATACAGAGCCATTTAAAACAAATTTTAATTTCAAATAACTTTTCTCAAGCAACTTTTCGTGCATTTTTTCCTTGGTAGTAAGATTTATTAAGACATTTAAAAAGAAAATATCACATGATTCAGTGTGTGTATTCATATTGAAAATTACATGATATATAAACTTATAAATTAATTGCATGGATTGTCTTTCATTTACAAGTAAATTTTACCGATAACGAAAAAGTACATAAATTTTATTGAACGCAGTTCCATTTGGGACACTGAAAACAATACCATTTGTAAATTGTATTAATAATTCATTAATTTCGTGTAATCAATTTAATTTTCATTATTGCAGGAACTTGCCAGAGCAGAATCGAAGCTGCGCCATGAAATGTCTTCCACATCTTTCGCACTATTTGTATAAACATTTTCGAAATAAAAAAAATTGACTTTTTTACTTTCTTCTTTCATTGCTTTCTTTTGTCTGTACTTTTCTGGCATTATTTTACAGAGGAAAACACATTTAAATAAACGCACGTATTGCAGTGCGAAAGTAATGCAGCAAATTAAACAAGTTTTTAATTCATCTCGCATGAAGGAAAGAAAAAACGATGCTTTAAAGTGCCTTAGAAGTGTTTTTAATTCGCTTCGCACTTCTCTGATTGCAAAATGGCTCGGGCGCTCGTTCTTTTGAAAGCTGAGCAGGCGATTATTTTAGGAAATGTCAACGTTTATTTCAGTAAACTTATTACTGGTGAATTAATTCGGCATGTGAATCACTGTTTTACTTAAATTTGACACTCTCACAAATTTGAAAGTATATTGATTCGTTTTTCAAGTTTGGCAGGTTGCGGTAGAGAGGAGATCTCGCCATAAGCGAAAACTTCTGTTCTAAGCCTATTTTTACAGGATTATTACGCTTTTGCAGACGCCAATCTCATTATGATAAACTGAAATTAATTCGTAAGGCTTCTTAAGCAGTTTTATAAATAAATGTTTTGTTATTGGAGACATCAATCACGAAATGAATAATTATTTAATTGTTTGGGCTCCTTAAGCCAGCCTTATATGTAATTAAGGAATGCTTGAAGGACGCCTGTCTCCCATCAATGTATCTATTGACTTCTCAAGCCATATTTGATTCTGAATGCATTTTGTTTTGTGATGCTTAGAAAAATGAATTAAGATTAGCATCTGTAATTTTGTTTGAGATCATTTCCTCCAAGAACAACGCAAATTCTTTCCCCATCTCGAAACAGTAAGAGGAAAATTTGAGTGATTTAAAAAAAATATTCAGACATATTTTAAATATGCCTAGCGTTTTGTAATATATTTTTAAATTAGAATACCTACCACGCAAGACTATATTTTATCGTTCGCAGAAGTTTTCAAAAAATTTATATATTAAGATATATCTACATGGAAATTGAGATTTACTAATTTACATATTAAACATCTATAGCATCGAGATGTTATTGCTTTCATTTAAAGCAAATTGTGTGTGTGAATGTGATTTCAAGCACCATTCCTTAAACAATTTTTTATGTTTTTCGTTATTTTGTGGTCGTAAGAGTCAAAGAAAAAGAAAATCATCTGATTCAGATTAGATATTATGTATGTCTAAATACATATGCATATGTTTTGATAGATTGAAATATAGAAAATGAAATTCCCATTGTAAAACTTGTCCTAACTTATTTACAAACTTCTACTGATTCTGACTTATCTTTTTTTTTATTTGGGAAAACAAAAATATTTTCCTGTGCACCAAGGAATACCACACAAAGCCCGAAGGTACAACAAATGTACTACGTAACAAATCCAGGATTAATCATGAAATTAAAAAATAATAATAAAAGAAGGCAGAAAAGAAAGGTATAAAAAAGGAGTTTGATAACAGCATGGATAACGTTTTACGAAAATACGAAATTCTCTTTCTTCACTTGGTCCACAAAAATCGGGGGCCACCTGTTATTTAAGTCTTTGCGAAGCTCGTTTCTTTCATCTGAAACAGATAGACATTCAAGACGATAATGAGAAGGGTTGTCACTCCCAGTTGCACATCACACATATGCACACCTCTCTGTTATTAATGTGGAAACGGTGAAGATAGCTATTGAATTTCCCATGTCCAGTGAGGAATTGCGTAATTTTAAAGTCAGTGTAGAACCAGTAGTTCTTAAGTCTGATGGGAACTGAAGGGAAAAAAGATTTTGTCCACTTACATTTAGGAGAGGAAACAAAACCTGAGTTCCATTCTGTGATAATCTTCTTTTCAAAAATGTTTAATGTTATTTATCTCATTGAATGCAAACTTAAATATATAAACTTCTAATTCATTAAATAATTGTATAAATCTGAATAGTTCCAGAATCAAAAATAATGACGATAATAAATTTAATCTAGAATTTAGTCTCTTTCAAAAGCAGAATTTTAACAATGCTATTGGCATCGAGCTTAATCCAGAGAAAAAATATCTATTATTGACCCCTTTGACCTTCTGATTTATTCTAATAGTAATTCTTTTTTACATTTTCATTCCAATAATCATAAAACTAAAGGAATTAAAAGAGGCGGCACAAAATCCAATAGCATGATAAGAAGAATTTAAGAAATAATTTAGAATTTTATAATTAGATAAAAGTTACTAATTAAAATATATTTCTATTACTTCTATAATTGTTTGCGCTTTAAAATTTTCGTTATGACTTTTACTGATTGTAAATTCGTATAATCCTGTTTAAATACAATATTCATTTCAATAACCAAAATTTTAAAATTTAATCTTATGATTTCTTTAAATATATATCGATATAATAAAATTAAAACTAAGATAAATATTATTTTCCATCCAATGTTCAGCATACTAATTTTATAATGTTACTTTCAATAGCCTTATTAATGATTTATATGCTATTTCTACTATTGAAGATTGGGTTATGAGATTTGTTTTCGTAATTGATATTTCTTTTGAAGTTCTTAATTGAAATCAATTTGATTAACATGTTGCTTTCTTCAAAAAACTCGTTAAATACATGTGCTCTGATAATCAATTAAAATCTTCAGAAAACCCAGATTGTTTGGATACATCACTAGAGATAATATGAATATTGTTAAGGATCCTAAACTTTGAGAAATTCTAAATACAGATCAATTTTTCAAATAAATACATTTAAAATCTTTATTGTTATTTTACATAATATATTGATTAAAATTTCACATTAAGATGACATACATTTTTTTTTAATTAAATTAAATCTGAACGTTTTAATGGAATTAAAAACTATATTTTCGATCATTTACAGGCAAAAAATTTACCGTTTTAAAATCTGCTGTTAAAATCTTAATTTTATCATTTCTCCTGACGATAAAGGAATTCGGCACTATTAGTAAAATATTTTAGATAAAGAGACATTTAATTCCAATACTTACATATTTTAAGTACCCCTGCTAACATTACTAAAAAAAGAATTTTGGGCATACATTAACTTTATATATAAAGAATTATAAATTAGAACTTTTCTTTACCTAAGAATAA
This sequence comes from Latrodectus elegans, assembly GCA_030067965.1. Classification (NCBI taxonomy): domain Eukaryota; kingdom Metazoa; phylum Arthropoda; class Arachnida; order Araneae; family Theridiidae; genus Latrodectus; species Latrodectus elegans. Next base: position 27,536,440 of record CM057818.1, on the reverse strand, counting down.
TTCCAAAATTCCATAAACATCCTATAAAATGTAGCTACATAACTTGTAAAACTAAGTCGCATATGAATAAATCAATCTTACAATTTTGCTAAATATTTTAATTGTTATTTAATTTATAAAACATTAATCAATCTAAAATTATCGCCGATAATAATAAACCACTTTGGGAATTCCCGTGAAATAATTGTATTTTTAGTATTAATTCTTTTGACTAAGTATTTTTTTTTACTATCATACGAATAGATAAATTAAGTGATGCATTACACTTTTACTTTCTCAATAATAAACATTTGTTAAATGCTAATTTCAGAATAACCTAAGGCAATTCTGCATTCATAATAACTAACTGTGTATAATGGCGAAAATACTCTCATTCGGAACTGAGGTACTCCACACGGTTCTCAATTTTCAAATCCATTGGACAATTTATTTTAACATTACTCTGAAATAAAAATTTCGTTTATCAATATCCTTTTACTCTTTTTTATTGTTGAAGATTTAACATTTTTAATAATTCAGAATTTAATAATTTTCCCTATTTAATTTATCCTGCTGAAATTATAAAAATAATTCTTTTTCGAATTATACTGGATTTGTTTACTAATATTGAAAACTATTGCTTCTATTGATGTTTATGATAAAACGCGCGAATCAATTTAATTTTAAGATAAATAAATTAACAAACTGGAACTCACATCTGATTACAGGAATGTTACCTTCAGTGACTGAATCGCATTTCCAGTATTTGCAATAATTAAAAATTTAATAGAAATCTAATTAAACGCTCAGTTTACACCTTAAAAGAAATAATATTAATGTTCATTTTATTTTAAATTATGGAGAAATAATATGGAATCGCTTTTAAAGTTACAGCAGTGCTTAGTTTTTACATCTACAGAAAGGCCACCAACAAGAATTTAAGTTCTTACAAGAAAAAATACTGAAAACATCTACTTTATTCTTTAATTTTACTTTAACTTAAAAATTACGCATATTTTTCAAACTAATTTAAATTTACTCCAGAAATATTTATTAAACTATTATGATTTTAATTTTATAATTTTCCAAATTACAAATAAATTATAAATTTCCCAAAATATTAAAATTTCCAGTGGGGCAACTATTTACTTATTCCAATTCAAATAAATAAAATGTTTGATACGATTCATTTTATATTCTTTATACTTTGGATTTTTGACGATTGCTTTAATATGTTATTTGCTTTACGAGAGGGAATTGTGCATGAACATTTTTAGGCATTGTCCTTGCATCTTAGAAAAGAGTGTCTTATTTACTATAGACCTCTGATGAAGACATGGTCCTTATAACTATTTATAATTGATTTTCAAAATATTTCTTTCTTATTTAGATTCTTGGCACGTATATCTTCACTTGTTTTTCGCTGATTTTACGAGGGTTACTCTGAAATTTTTGAGATACGGGCAGACGAGAATTTACCAAATAAAAATAACGGTTTAATTTTAAAATACAAAGTATTTTAACACAGAAGACGATTTTTTACTGACTTACTTCAACTTTTTTTAGCGTAGAATAAATTTTAAGCAGAAGAGAAAATGGAGATGACGCGAGAAAATTTTCGCGCTATGATTTTCTACGATTTTAAAGTAGGATTAAATCAAGAAGAATTCGTTCAACGGTTGCCACTAGCATTTGGTGATGAATCTCCAGCTCGTGCTACTATATTCAGATGGTTTAGAGAATATAGAAGAGGTCGCAATTTTCTTCAGGATGAAAAATACCCAGGAAGGCCGCCGTCGGCAGTAATCCCGGATAATGTGTCTGCCATGCGAAAAATGTTAATGGATGATAATCGCTGTATCTATCAAATGATACAGAAGGAACTTAACATAGGATCCGCAGCCATACACAAAATCTTCATGAAGAATTATATATGAAAAACGTAGTTTACCGTTGGGTTCCTAATAATCTAACTGAGCACCAAAAAGAGGAGCATGTCAGAATCAGTAAAGAAACTCTTAAATTTCAAAATGATGTTGGCAACCGCATCATTTCTAAAATTGTAACAGGTGATGAAACGTACATACGTTTTTTGACGTTCCAACACGTCAAGAAAGCAAAGTTTGGGTCTTTGAAGATGATCCCACGCCGACAATCGAGGAAAAACAACGCGCACTGGAAAAAGTGATGTATGCCGTTTTCTTCAGAAGTACGGGGTTGGTCAAAGCCATCAAGTTGGAAGGACAGGAGACAGTAACAGCAAACTGGTATACCACTAAATGTCTTCCAGAAATTCTACAAGAACTGAATGTTAGGGGACTAATGCTACACAATGACAATACATCTTCACATACAGCCGGATTAACAGTTGAGTTTCTTAAACAAAAATAATTAAAGCAATCGAACTTCCGCCGTATTCACCTGATCTAGCTATGGGCGACTTTTGGTTATTCTTTAATATAAAAAAGAACTTACGTGGACGTCGTTTTCATTCAGAAGAAGAGATTCATGCGGCTATAAATGCATTTTTTCATCTATTCCAAGAAATGAATGACTTGAGACATTTAATCTAAGGAAATTTCGTCTACAAAAGTGCATTGATGCTGGAGGAGACTACTTTGAACACACCTAAAATTTTTTAAGTATAACTTTGAAAGCCTAGTTGTATCTCAAAAATTTCAGAGTGACTCTCGTATATATATATTATTTGGCTTAAAAGTTTTTTTGGCCTATATTTTTCGATAGAATGTTTTTAAAAGGGATTCTTATTATGTCCATAAAAAATTTAAAACAAAAACGAGTTATATAGAGTGATAGTTTAGCGAACAGTTCATATTAGGAATAAATCGGACAACGAATACATATTCGGATAACAAACTAAACATGACTTCTAACGAACACTTCTGGGCTCTCGGAGCCAGATGTGCAGGGTTGCCAAACCCAACGGAATAAAATCGGTTTTCAATCTCTCTTGAATTCGGTTGCTCGGCTACTGAACTTCAAGATTTTATACTAGAACTTTTTTATTCCAAACAGAATATTTATAGGCAAAGTGGATTATCAGTTTCGGTATTGATTGCATTCGAAACCGAAACTAATTTCATTTGGATTCCTACCTTTGTTTCATACTTTGAAGAAATGGTAGGATGTCAGATCAATGGTCTCAGAATGACGCCCAAAACAAGCTAAATATCAGTAAGGTTAACGATCTTTACAACAACAGTGTAATCAATCACTTCCAGAAAGTCTTAAAAAAAAGAGAAAAGCAATAGATTTTGGTCACGTTCTTTAACACCCTATAAGCAAAGAATGAAAAGGACTGATTACTATGCAAGACCATACGTATGAATTAATTTTTTCAAATAAACTTTTTCAAATTCACTCTTACTAAGAAATTATACATCCTTTTTTTAATTTAATTTTTGTGGTCTCTAGAATAAATGAATCGATTTCACAGGAAAAAAAAAAATCTAAAATAGATTGATGATTGGTTAACGAACAATTAGATTAACGATGATAGTTTTGTAACGGATTATGTTCGTTAACCGTTTACCCACTGCATTTTAACAGCTGCTAATGGCATCCATTCTTTGAAATACTGTATCATAAAATATTCATATCTTCCTAATTTCAATAGCATGAAAATGCATTCACAATCGTGAAACTTAAAGAGTTGGAAAATTATACTCTCCCGGCATGAATTTAAATAAAATTTATATTCATTATATTTAAATTCATGTTATGAGAGAATAATTTTGAAATTATACATATTATTATATCATTAGACTCATTGGCGTTGAATTTTGCTTTTGACATATTACTATTTAGGAAATCAATATATATATATATATATATATATATATATATATATATATATATATATATATATATATATATATATGTATGTATATATATATATATATATATATATATATATATACATATATATATATATATATATAAATAAGTCTTATATCAATATATATATAAGTATTATTAAATTTATTTAATATTCATTCCTATTTATGATTTAATTTTTTTCTTTTTTTAAATTAAAAATGAACGCATATATTTTGAAGTGACAAACAAACATTGTGAATTTTGTGATTATTATCATTATTTATAAAGCATTAGAGTATGAAGTCATGAATCTTTGTTGCATCAAAAGAAACGTCAACGAAAAATAATGTGTCAAGCAAAATAAACTGGAATAGTATACTGTACTATGTGGTTACAATTTCCATTCATTTTATTAAGACAGAACTCTGTTTTAAAACCGAGATAGATTATAAAAAAGTGATATAAACTTTAAGAAAGAATGAAAAAGATTTAAAAGAAAACATTCTTATAAAATAAAATTATGATATTTCAAATATAATTGAAAAACATTCAGCTATATTAAATTAATTAGTATAGCTATTATTAAAACTAAAAATCAATAATAATTTACTTTTTTTATATTTAAACAGAAAAGCATTCTCTGTAATAAATATCATCGTAGCTTATTCTCATAATTAGATACGTTTAAAAGAATATTATATCAAAATTACTTATTATGACACTGTATTAAGAATGAGAGAGAGAGAGTATTAATTATAATAAAAATGTTAAGATAATATTTCTAAAATACAAATACTAATGGGAGTGCGTTTCGAATGTTTATGAAGTATTTATTCAACAGATGGCAGTGCTGTATCTTATTTTTCAATTAATTAGAAAGTATTTTGTTGATGAAAGCGGTACAAGGAATGTAGACAAGTATAAAAAGCACAGCTGCATTTCGTCTATGAATAACAATGGGAGATTCATTAAATATGTTAAAAGGCTAAACAAAATAGAAGAATTTTTTATAATTTTCCCAAGTGTTTCAGTATTCAAATAATTGATATCTCTTTTTGAAGAAACAGAAACATGAAAACGTTTTTGTACTGCAGAAATACACAAATACACACAACAATTACAGAAAAACTATTTTATAAAGTGTTTATTAATAAAAAGGTGTCAAAATTAGAGCTGTTCAATTTACAATGCTGCGCCATCTATTGACTAGAATATCTTCTAAATAATAAAATTCAAAACATTTAAGGCTTATATATAAGCTATTTTTAATGTATGAATAAAATACTGTTTTTCATTTATTCTGTCGCAGTTTATCGTGTGTTTTTTCTAAAAACTAAAACACATTAAAAAAAAAAAAAAAAAAAAAAAAAGTAGCGCGTGGACACTCTTAGAAAATTTAGGCCAGTAAGCCGTAATTAATTCAGTGTAGAAGGTTATTCACAAAATTAAGAATATTAAAATTTGCGACCTTCAACACTAGAAGTTTTTGGAATTTTTCCAAGTTGAGATAAAGTTCTGAATTCTTACACTTATTGATTTTGAAATGATTCTAATATTTAAATCTTAATTTGTATTACGTTCAGCTCTGGTTCATTTTTCGAATTCAGGAACTCGACGAATTCGTAACTATTTTTTAAATATATTTTCCCCACCCCATTAAATATCTGCATTTTGGAAAATGTATTTATAATTCTAATAAGTTACATAAAGTCTTTCATATTTTTACTATTAATTATGAAAAAAATGAGGATTTTACAAAATTTATTTTATTTTGTTCATAATCAATTGTTATCTATTATACCAAGACTCTCACGTTTCCATATTTTGAAGAGGAATATCCTGTATTGGAAAACGAAGTTCCTCTCCGGAATAATCCATTCAAACTCACAATAATGAATCACCCTATTGGTAACAGTCAGTAAAACTTAGGGAACATTTAGTTCTCCAAGTTTTCTTGATACTAGTTTATAGTATCTCGAGATAGAGTCGCGCAAGTCAGCTCCAGATGGGAAATCATACGCATGCGCATTGGGATATATTGGTTGCAACAATTCGGTGGTGCACTATCTGGATATTTTAGCAATTTCATTACCTCTTTTGAGTTTTAGTCTAACTTGTACTACTTTACGTGCGCCAGCCGGCTTAGCCACTTACCTCTTCTCATAATTATTTCCCGCTTCCCAGCGAAGAGCGATTAGAAAAGAATCATGTTTACAACAATCATTTTTCTTTCTGATTTCTGGATTTTAATTAAAATATAAATAATAGAAGGCCGTGGCGAGGGGGTGCCACTGGGCGAAGTACGTCGGGAGTTTATTCTCCTGTTAGGGTCACTTAAGGCGTGAAGGCCACTCCACTGTTTCCAGCTAAAATCTGTAGGCTCCAGAGCTAAGTCAGACTTCTGCCACCGGTACTTCAGATCCCTACCATAGAAGCTGCCTCTCACTCCACTGTTTTCCATGACTTTCGTAGGTGGTAACAAACATTTCGAGACCTGCACTAAGTGTTCTTCAGTGCAGGCCTCTCCTGACCACATTTTATCTTGTTTGGGGCTTACTTGATTTGGGATCCCCTGCTCGTGCTTGACTTTTTTAGGGTGAGTGGACACATGGACCTGATCTAGCTTTGCTGATAACACGGGGATTGGAAACAAAAGCATAATAGAAGGAATCAAATATATGCAAATTGTAATAAAGTGATGATAAAATGAAATGAAATTTTCCCCCTAAATATACCTAAAAAAAATGTTAATAAATTGTTTGCATCACTTTTATCATGCTCTTATGGCAAAACTTTATATTTTATATCTTGTTTCATTATCAAAAAGTTTTTTTCTTCCAAAAAATAATTAAATAAATAATAAGAAATAATAAAAATTTGTAAATATTTTTTTTATTCTAATTAAAAACTATTTAGAAAACTTTTTCATACATGAATTGTTTTTATAAACTTTTGATGTGTAACACAAATTTCTATGCAAGAAACAAAACCACAGAATTAAAATATTTTGTCGTTTTGTGTGCAGATTATCTGTATTTTTTATATATTTTGTTGGTTTATCCATTAATAAAAATATTATAAACTTTAATAATAATAATAATAATAATAATAATAATAATATATATATATATATATTTATATATATATATATATATATATATATATATATATATATATATATATATATATATATATATATATATATATATATATCAAAATATAACAATCGCTTATCTTTTGACAAAAAGAGTATATGTATATAAACGTGAGAAGTTTTATACTTTATTTTGTTTGTACACCCATTAATAAATAGAAAATAATTCCCAATTTTAATCAAACCAGCAATTATGATGAATTAATTTATTTTCTTGTAATTATGAAAACATACCAACCTTATCGCCGTCATTTTGGAAGAAAATGAGCACATTTGATAAATCCACCTTGTTTAATTAGAAAACACAGTTGGTAACCGCACACCATACACAAGCGCATTCATCGCCATCACCAAACCATTCATCTTAGCCAAAATCTGTTAGTTACCCAGGGCGCATGCGTTAGACTTCACTTCGGGAGCCAAACTTTTTAGACACTAGTCACAAAACAAAAACATTCATTACAAATCATATGATCAGAGTTACCTTGCTCTCCGTATTCTCCTTTCGGAGTCCGACACTTCAGGCGGAAGCACTGTGTTTTCAAGCGCCTTGTCCTGATAGAGTTGATTGAATATTGCTTCATGCAGGGTGCTGACATTTTTGTGACTGGTACACAAACGTTCGACGTTGATTTGCTTATAAGCTACCTCGATCGAAACAAAGTAAAAGACTTCAATATATCCATTTTAGCTATCAAGCTAGTAGTAATACTATATAATTAAAAAAAATTTTCTATATGTCCTTAAAATTATTGTCTTTATTAATAGACAGAGGTCCATAACCAACTAAAAATTTTGTTTCGATTAAAAGGAATGTAAAATATTTCGCAGGTCACATTTCTTAATAGATTTTTTTAATATTTACTATTATTATTGTGAACCTATAATTTTTCTTAATTATTTTTTCACTCTCACTAGAGTAGCCATTAGACAGCCTAAAAAAATTATATTATCGTGATTTTTGACTGAAAACTCAGGAGAAACTTATGAATTGATAGCTCAATCCAACAAACTCTGAGGGGGGAAAACATTTAATAAGCTATGTAAATAAACAATTACAAATCTAAATCGGAATGATGATAATTCAAAATTTTGGAGGCTTTCATTTTGAAGAAAAAACAGCTAAGGTTTGTATCAAGGACGATTTTTATAACCAAGGACAATTTTTATTTAAATTTAATCAATTTATTGTGAAGAATATATTTACATTATTTATATATCCAACTTTACAAAGAAGCAACACACTTCACCGCCTCTGCGACACGAAGGCGAAACTCTCGGAAGACGCGCAGTCGCAGTACGCATGCGCTATTCCGATCTTCGCCTTGGATTGTTACTTACAAAATTTTAGTGTGATTTCGATTTCAAATTTCTTCAAGTGGTGATTGTTCTTGGGTCCCTTCCAAGCAAAAGAGGAGCATCCAAAAGATTTGGAAAGGAAAGGTGTTAAAAAATGAATCGAATTACTTTAAAACTTCCATTTTTTCATAAATATTTAAGAATCTTTTAAACGTGCTGATGATATCAGAAAAATCATAGATTCACTTTTAATCTAAAAAAGCGTTATAGAGGAAGATGAGTTTTGTTAGAGAATTATGAAAACTTCTCTGTGAAATTATTGTGCATCATCACCCCTGAATAAAAAAAAGACAATGTGTTTTCATCGCAAGCTTTGTTGTAGCTTAGGTCAGCGGTCCCCAAAATGGTTGTCCACTAGAAAATTTCCATGCCCTCTGAAAAATCTGGAATCACTCATTACGTTAAGCCAGGGCCCTAAAGTTATGTTTTAAGATGCCGAGTTCAATTGATAATAATACGTACAAAGTTATTAAAACGCTATTTCTCCCTTAGATGAATGCCGTAGTAAAGAAGTCATACTTTTGTAGCTACATGTTTTGTCTCGTTTCGCATATATATATATATATATATATATATATATATATCTATATCTATATATATATATATGTATATATATATATATATCATTTAAAGGTGGGCAATATAAAATATATTCAATACATTGGTTGAATTATAAAAAAGTTTTTATTTATTTATTTTTGTTATTTGTTGTTTTTTAAGAATGGTATCTAACTGGTTTTAATTCATAACCATGAGCATATTTTCTTTTTATTTGACATTTATTAAGATATTATGTCAAGTCAGCACGAACATCCTTCCACTAAGAATGCAAATGCTAACCAATTTGATATACGTAAACCACTTTTTAATTTCTTTGTTTTCCGTTTTGCTTATATATACTTTTTTTGAATTTATTAATAAAGATTTCATAATTTTGATTACAATTAATAGTGTCATTCTATTAACTAGGAATGTTTTATGCGTTCTTAGATCACAATATTTTCTTATACATATTTTTAACTCTAAAAAAATCCTATAAGTGGTCGGTGGGATTTAAGTTATGTATCTTTCGATCAGTGAGGTAAAAAAGTTTGGCGACCGCTGCCTCAGTTATTGTCGCCTAAGAAAATTCTTGCTGTGAAACATATTTCTCATCAGCGATCTCCTTTTACCAAAAAATAGGGACCTTCAAAGAAAAGGAGACATTTTTTCTCAATATAGCACTATAATATCCAGTGTTAGAACACAGTTTTCCTGGGATCGAAATTGGATACAATGGTAGGAGATAAAAAAAAAACCAGTTTACTCTGAATTCTAGGAAAATGCATAAACTTAGCTTGATTTTTTATTTATTCATTTACCGCTAATATATAGTATATCATTTCTTCCGTTTTTAGCAAGTAGAATCATTTCGTTAAAATGGTTGGACTTCGTTGGAAAGGAAAATTTCGACATAAAAAAAAATATTGTATTAAGTTTAATTTTCTGTCTACGATGTCTTCCTTTTATTTGCTTAATTAGAGCCTCATCATTCAGTTTGCCGATCTTCACACGCTTTCCTTGAAGATCAGCAAAGTGAAGCATCATTAGCCGCGGGCAATGATGGGGAGGGTGACCACGCAATTTCCCTCACTGGGTTGGGGATTTGGTGTTGAACGAGTATTTCAAACCCGTTGATCTAAACATCCAGACTGAGGTTCGTCTGCATAGCTATGTATGTATTTGGTTACTTAATTCGATTTTTTACAGCTCTATGTAATTTTAAAAGTTAAATTAAACTGAATTTTATCTAATATCATTTAGTTAGAATTAATTAAAAAATTTAAAAGAATTTTTATTTCTCTTGTAATTTTGTTGCCTTTAAATTAAAAATTTAATATTGATACAAATTCATCTTATATTAAATAATTCAACAGTGAATGTTTATTTTTTATAAGCAACGGACAAAATATTTTTTGATAATTATTTCTTAATTCAATTACATGTAAAAAAAAACATAATTTAGCCTAACAAAAGTTTTCTACTGGAATTTATTGGGGTAGTTATTATGCGTTGTTGTAGCAACAACTAACACATTAAGCCTAATACTGTAAGTACTAGAACTCAAATTTAAGTTCTACCGAATGACGTAGACAAGTAAGTAGAAGAAAATTATCACACTGCTTATTATCACAGAAAATTATCATCCCGGTGGTTGTAACCAATCCTTTGTTTACAAACAAAACATTTGCTTACAGACAAACCATTTGTTAACCCGTAAGACGATTATCCACTCATAAATTTTTTTTTATTACTATTACTCGAATTAAATTAATTCATTTTTTTAAATATGTGATTTTATAATCACTGCACCGCAAATTAATCTCTGGGAGTACTTCATTTAGCCACTGCATGAAACATCCTGATATTCAAAATTACGACTCACGTTAAAAGACTGCATAATTATGGCTTCACGAATCATCCTTCCAAAAGTGGTTACAACGGTTAATCACTGCACAACTCAGGGACCAATGCTATTCACTTTCAATGTTGCAAGTAAAAATAAATCGAAACAAGTACTCTCAGTTTTTATTTTATTTTATTTTATTTTATTTTTATTTTTCTGAAGCGAAACAAACACTGTAATTGATAAAGAATATTCTGTTCACAAATCAAAACAAAATACACATGGACTGTTGGAAAGAAATGCTATCAATCATTCAGAAATCCGAACAAAATACATTCATATTTCGAAGCATATGCAATAAATTTCTTATTTAAATCAAAATAAAATTTATATTCCAAATTCTAATCTAATCTAGAAACGAAACTAAATATATACTTATGTAGTGTCATAGAATCTTAATTGATAATTATTTAATACTTAAATATACCAACAAATCTTGATATTTATCACTTTTCTTTTATTTCTTTCTTTTTTTTTAAAAAAAAAAAAAAAAAAAGAATTGTGATCCGAGCATAAAAAAATATTCACAATCATTTATAATGAAAATATTTAGGAAAAGAAAAAAAAGAGCTATTCTTTTATCGCAAATTTATAATTCTTTTCTTTCTGATTTCAAAAACTTTTCAAAATTAATATATTTCCTAATTCAATACAATTTCGATTTCATAAAGGTTATATTAGACCAGCAATTAAAAAAATTTCAAAAGAAGAAAGAATACATAACCCAATGCCAGCACCACTGCTTCGCAGGCTGACACTTCGTAAGCGAATAGAGAGGTATCATTTCACTTGGAAAGTGACGTTGTGGCCGCGACATATTTAATGTGCCCCACGGCCGCCTTAAGCGAATATTCGGTCTGCTTGCCAGGATTCGAAGTCATTACCTTCTGATAATGCGAACGAACAAACCAGCCCACCGCGGTAATCCCTTAATCATGTTACAAAATTTCAATACATTTCCCCCTCCTTCTTTCCTTGCATTGTCCCCAACATCTGTTTTAAGGCCTTTATTTTTTACATTGCTATTAAATATGATGAATGATTCTTCAGTTATAAGAAAAATTCATTCCAAGAACGTTACAATTATCAATGACTTTTGCTTATAAGGTATACTAAACAATTCTTCCTTGAACAAAAAATGTGAGCGTGTTTAATGTAATGGTTTTTTCAACATTCAATTAACAATCATTTCACATTCAATTTTTTCAACATTCAATTAATATTTGAAAAAAATTTTCACAATTGAAAAGGGAATGTCTCTTTAGTATTGAAAGCAATTGTTGTAAAAAATTGCACTATATGTCGATACTTCGTATTTAACGGCTGTAGCAATTTGAAAAAATATTGCAAAAAGATGGTACACAATTAACACACGCGAAGGAAAAAAGAAATGTGAGTAGAACAGCCTGCTTTCATAGAAAAACATTCGGATCTTATCGAATAAGCAGTGTTCATTGATTTTATTTCATGCGGGGCTAAAGTTCGCTTTTTAACTCTCATCTTCAAGAGCGTTCTACATTGTGGAAAAACGCAGACCTAATATAATTTCAAAATGTTTAGTGGCGCCATCTGCCAATAAACCTTTGATGTATATTAGCCGTAAATTAAAATGCCAATCTATGGACGAAGTCGGAACTTTAGAATTAGACTGATTAAAAATACAACTCAATATTCAAAGCAAGGTTTTTTGAAATATAACTTAAAATTAATTTTTACTATCAAATTCATTTGAATTTAATGGCTGCTTTAAATTTACAAAAATTACATAAATAATACAAAAATTACATAAAATAATTTCACATATGATCTTATAAAAGTGGAGAAAAAAATTAAAACTATTTTTGGAATACTAAACTGATATTTTAAGGCATAAGTGATGCTAAAATTTAAAATAAATTTTATTATATATATATATATATATATTATGTTTTGTTATTAAATAATTAATTTAGAATATATATTTGGTATAATGTTATGTAAGAAAATAAAGTACTTATTATTGATTCATATTTTTATTTTATTACACAACTCACAAATATACTTAGATCTGTTACAAATTTAAATTTTTAATCAAATAAACTATTTTTTATTTAATTTTAAAAATTTTATAACTTAATAATTTTAAAAGAGTATATAAATTCACTGCTGATAATTTTTTTTTATTTATAACAAACATTATAGTCACTATGTGAAAATAATTTGAAATCAAATAAAATGAATTTTCTGTGAAACTATAAACGTTATAAAATTTCTAAACTTTAAATTTTGGAGAACTATGCATACATAATGGAGAACTATTCGCCTTTCAATATTTTTCTCGCTAAGCGAAATCCGATAATTCATTACCAGAAGAAGGAATAGAATATATTTTTTTCTCAAATTACGTTCATTTAGAAATAATCTCTTAAATTATTTTATCGACTTTTTCCGTAAATCCTTTAAATAAGTGATTGAGATCATATTTTTACAACATTGTAATACAATTAAATCTTACTGTAATTAAAATATCATGTTTTTGTTTTGTAATTATTAAAATATAGTATACAAACTATTTTCCATATAAGAAATTATTCATTTTAATATACTGTGATAATTATTTTTAAGGAAATTTTAATTTGTGAATAATTTTGTTTAACAAATATGTTTATTAAAGAAAAAAATAATTTTATTGAATAAATATTTTTATCAGACAAAATTGTAAAACCACGTGATAAGGCAAATGAAACAAATAAATACAGCAAATTTATTAATATTGACCGCATTATAAGCAAACATTTTCCTCGGATATATTTTATTGTTGTTTAAGAATTTTCCTTCGAAAACTATTGTTTTCTATGCCATAAAATTTTATAGATTTACGTACATGAAATCATCAGATACATTGGCTGCTTCACATACTTTTATTGCCAGTAAATAAATTCAGAATTGTGATCAGGAGAATAAATGTTTGATATTTATTATTATATATTACATGTCTACTGAATTATTATATCAAACGATTGTATAATAGATTAAACTTATTTTAAATTTCAAAACAAAACGTAATTTTCCACAGTTTTTTTAGCTGTTATTAATAAAGATTCTAAAAATATGAAATTTTTACTTTATTATTAAAACTAATATGTATATTATATATTATTAAAATTAATTTTATGATTAAAACTCTGCAAAAGAGATCTTAGAAATTGGAAAACTGTTAATTTACTGTAATATAGATGGCGCCAAAGAATATTTGGAAGAAACCGACAACAATAATAATTTAAATAAAAATGTTTTAAAAGTCCATTAATATATCTATCAAAAATATTTTTAAATTCAGCTAAATATATGTCCATAGCCTCTAATATTTGAAAATAAATTTAAGTATTTCATTTAAAAATATTTAACTGATATAAAAGGTGGTATATATGACTTCATTCGAGTTTATAATTTAACATTATAATAATTAATTTTAAAATTGAACAATTGTATTATTTACATAAATCGCAAAGGAAATTTCAAAAATAATTGAAAAAAATTTATTGGTCTAAGTTCACATACAGTTCAGCAACAATTCTTCCCAAATTTCTATGATTTGCAGAAAATTGTTCTCATTTCATTCCAAAAAGACTAGTACGCAGAAAAAACTATTCCCTACAAAAGAAACAAAAATTAGACACATCACACAATATTACTCTTTTAGATTTTATTTGAGAAAAAATTTCCGCCCGAACAGGGACTCGAACCCTGGACCGTTAGGTTAAAAGCCTAACGCTCTACCGACTGAGCTATCCGGGCTCAGTGTACGATGTCTTAAACCAATATTTAAATACTTTATATATTAATATATATATCTGGAACAAAATCCAATTTTTATTTTTAAATTTGAATTGCTTCATGATTTATAAAATTAAATATTGCAAATAAAATTCTGTTGTATTAATAGTCACATAATAAATTTGAGAATGATATCGAATTCATATGCTGTACTGATTTCTAATATTAAAGAATTGAAAATTCTTTGATAACAAGAAGAAAAAATATGCGAACCAGATTTATATATATATTATGTACATTGCTCTGCTTTATTAATTTTCTCATAGAAAATGTTTTAAATATTGCAATTTTGTTGTTGCTTATCTACAGCTCAGTCTGATGAAGTTAGACAAGGTCCATGAATCCACTGACTTAAAAAAGTTCCACAATGTTTGCATAAGAGGGCTGAATTTTAGGCAAATAGAACACAGAATTTTAGGACAGGGTGGGTTTCTCACCCCTAGAAAATGTTAAGATATTTCAGGTGCCCGGTATCTAAGCGATAATATTACTATAGAATGAAAATTTTCTATATAAATATATCTGAACAGTTTCAATTCAATTCTAATATATTTTATGTAAATCTTAGAAATCTATTGAAACTTTTCCAGTAAGAGAAAAACAAACTAAAATGTTGTCATTAGCTATAAGATTAAAATAAAACCTACTAAACTGTTTGTTAATATTGTTCGATTCTTTACTTCAAAAATAGGTAAATGAAGTTTATAGTAAACAGCAGGACAGAGTGTGTGTATATTTAAGTTGAGATACTTTTAATATCTTTTTGCATAAATTTAAAGCTTTTGAGCTAACCTTTTTCTTTTTAAAGAAGAGCAATTAAAGTAGAAATAATTAAAGTATAATAATTAAGAATATAAGAAGCTCATTATTTTTAAATTTACAAAAATTCAAGTATGACTGTAATAAATAGCAAAATTTTTTATTTGTATTATCTGTGGATATTTTATTTTTCATTGTTAAAGAAAAAATATGTATACAAATATTTTTAAAAATAGTTTTACAAATTTTCAAATTTAGATTAAATCTTTTTTCTTTTTTATTTAAAAAAGGAAGGAAATTTGAATTAAAATGAACTGATATTGATGGATTACACATGACAACTTTTTTTCCCCATTCATTCTTCTAACTAGATTAATAAAGTCAACATTCACAATTAGTGATCAGTTGAATTTTTTTAAAAGTGAAATTATCATTTTCCGAAAGATTATGAAAAGTGATTAATTTAATAAAATTAGAGTTTTTTAGTAAATAAATTTATCAAAAACTTTAAGATTTTAATGTTTGTGAAAGATTTGATTTTTAATAATAATAATAGGTTTAATAATTTAAAATTGTGTCAATTTTCATAAAAATTATAATACATTTTCGAAAAAGCATAAAATTTGACTTTTCAGAAAAACGATTTTTAAAATAATTGCTTTTAAAAATCAGAGTTTTTTTTTTTTTTTTTTTTTTGGAGCATTAATGTCATTATTACAAAATTCATAGAAAGCGTAACAATCTTAAATAGAAGAAAGTGGAAACTTTGCTATTCGTAACAGATGTTTAGTAGTGATAAGATGAGCACGAGATGTTTCTTAAAATATGCAGAATATTGTAATACCTGTAAGTGAAACGGAGGCCAAGACCCTATTTCCACCAGTTCCGTTGCTCAGTTCACTTCTTGTAGATCCTGTAGGCGCCTACGTATGGGTACCTGGCGTAAGCTCCGAAGTAAGGGTATCTCAGAGTTGCGGCTGCGGCCGGGTAGCCTAAGGCGGCAGTTGTGGCGTAGGCGTAGTAGTCAGGGACTACAGCAGCAGCAACAGGTGCGACGGGAGCTGCAGCTACAGGGGCCGCCGCCACAGGGGCCGCTGCGATGGGGGCTGCGGCTACCGGAGCTGCAGCTACAGGTGCCGGTGCAGCGTAGGCTGCTGGGGCGACGGCATAAGGATAGGCCGCTCTGTACGCCCCGTAAGCGTACGGGAAGATGGGGCCCGCGCTGGCTGCAGTGCAGAAGAGGGCGGCGAGGCACAGGGCAATCTGCAAAGAACCAACAAGTTGTTAAATGTCAACTCACATGCACAAAAAATATTTAATATACAGCAATAATTTCAATTAGAATTGGATATTACAGAATCAAAATGGTATTTTCCAATTTTATTAGAAAAAATTATTTAAAAAAAGACCCGTCAGATTAAATGAAATCCAGTTAACATTTTAGGTGAAAAAATCAAATAATTTTTAGACGAAATTAAGGCGATACTAAGTTTTTCTTGTTTTGCAATCTAATACAATCTGTTAAGTTTTTTCAATCAATATATCAATAGTTGCAAGATTATTTTTCAAAAAAGGAAATGTTACGTGGTTAGAAATTGAGAATCAGACGATGATGAGGAAGGGATGAAAGCAATAAGATCATCATGCAAAGGCCTCTCCATCAGATTAGAAGGAATATCAATAAAACGATATTATTCATTTTGAAAATTAAAAAATAGTTTAGTTTTCCACTAAATTTAAAGCTAAGCAAAAGCAAATAATTGTCTTTAAAGGAAACAATTTTCAATCTAATTTTATTCGAAATCAATGTTTCGCTCGTTAATAAATTATTAAAAATGGTTTTTGATTTTCTAGTTCTAATTGCGTTAGTCAAATCGTTCTGAACAAAAAGCGAATACAAGTGAAAACTTTATGCTAATATAAAGAAAACGTTGAGGGATTTACTTTTAATTCGATAACATGTGTCCTACAGAGATCTTAAGGCAATACACTCAAAGCTCTATAAGAAAAACTGTAAGTCTGCGTTTAGATTAATATTTACTGACAATTTTTAATCCTTTTATACATTTAAAAGCACATTTTTATTTTCGAACTCTATTTTTAACTTCTTTCGAAATTGCTGGAGATGAATATCGAAAGAGCTCCAACGCACAGAAAATTAATTGAGTCTGGAATTCATTCCGAAATTGGGATTTTAATGAAGAGTTCTATTAAAACTTTTCAAAAAAGGGTTTCTTACCATTGCGTTCATGTTGACTTGAGGGTGATTCCTGGTGACTGGGAAGTATCCAAAGACTGCTCGAGGACGATTGTGATTTCTTCAGAAACTTCGAAGCCCTTATATACCTCTGGAAACCAAAAATCACCTGCTTCAACAATTCAAAATTTTTACTTTTTTCTTTTCTTTCTGGTGGATCGAAAGGCTCCGAAGTAAGTGATATAGGTTGACAACCCAGGGTCAAGTAAACTATAAAACACGTCTTCTTTAAAGGGGGAAACTGTTTTGACCCGAGGAATTTTCTGTTTTTTGTTCATTACCATCTTTAAGCGATTGAATAAAACGATGGAGAACAATTCATTCCGCCGAATATCCCAGTTTTGACAGCGAAACAATGCATTCCAAATAAAGAACGACAATTGTTTGGAGAAAGCACTCAGTCGTTCGAAATTTTCTTCAAGTCGTGTAAATCAGGAGAGAAAAATGTTTCGAAAACTGTGGCAATGGGTTAAGGTGACGATGCCTTGACATAAGAAAAGCATCTTTAAATTTCGGAAGTGATAATGAATGTGAAAATTTTATAATGAACCTCATGCTCCAATTTAGAAGAAAATGAAATCAAAATGGGTAACATTTAAGCAAGTCTTTTAAAACAATCAGTGTACTTTTGGTATTTTAAAATGTATGTCTCAAATGACAGTATTAAGAAATGATTTTGCTTATACCACTGAATGATCCAATAAATTTTAATCATAGTTCTTTTACTCGCTTAAGAAATACACTTGCAACCTCTTTGTCCGGTTCTTTCCTGTGATGTTGTTTCTTGGACGCTGTGTGAAAATTTGAACCGAATTGGATGGTTAATGACCAAATTATCAGTAAAACTATTAAATGGTATTTATTGGCTAGTTAGTTCTTTTTATAATGTATTTCATCCCACTACAGGACGTTTGTCAATTACATTAATACATATTGTTACCTCAGTACAAACTAGATTTATAAATAAAATGATTTCAAGTTCCTAGTTTAGTACTGGTTTTGTATTTTTTTTTCTCTTATATTTCTTTCTTTCATTTAAAATATTTGCTTTAATCGCATTGAGTACCATTTTCTGCTTTGCCCTCTCGATATATCGCCCTCCTGAATTACCCGACTAGTGTTCTAATTTCGTTTTTCAAAAAAATAAAATTCCAGGTTTTTTAGTAACTTTTTCAGTTATTTTCAGCGCAAGGCTGTTTCCAGGCTGCCACTGCTCACCGCATAAAAAAATACCTTTTAATAGAGCTTCAGAAGCCATTTTTTTAGCTGTACACGTGAATTTTTGCGATATTTTTGATAGGCTTTACTTTTAACAGTCCCTATCCACAGCACCAAAAAAAAAGTTATTTTGATTATACTGAGCATTTAAGTACTTCCTATATTACTTGAAGCAAAACAAATAAAAAAATGTAACTCGAGTTAAAATGAGCTAAATGTGTCGCTGCGGTCCATTTCAATAATCGTTCAGGGGAATTTATAGTTGACACCCACACTTCACTTCATGTTTCAATTCAGATTTTACTGGCAGGAAACGTGAATTTGGACTTTGTTTAGTTACGACCTAGAAAGGAAATTGTTAAGTGTAACTGCCAAATTACAACTCCCATTAGACTCACTTTTCGCGCGCCTCAAAGAAATCCTTTTTAATAGAAATTTTAGTTTGTACAGGAAATCCAGCAATTCATCAATGAAAATAGAAGCAGACCTCATATGAGATCATACTAGGCCGCTGTGGCCTGGTGTGTCAGGGCATCATTATCAGAAGGTGATGAGTTTGAATCCCAACCGAACCCATGATCGTGGCTAATGGAGCACGTTCAGCTGTCGCAATGTTCTGAGCTCCAGTGGCTCAGTAGCTTCACGTCTCTTCTCGTAAGTTCAGCAAACTGAAGCATCATTTGCAGCAGTCAGTGATTGGGAGGGTGATCATGCCGTACTCTCCTTCATTGGGCTGCTGGAGCTCTATGGGCTGGGTTCATGTCCGTTAACAGGTGACATCCAAAGTCCTTCCGCTGGTGTGGTATAGATGTGAACCCCTTCACCTGACCGTGGTTCAATATGACCAGGCACTGGGTGATGGGCGAGTATTCCAAACCCATTAACCTAAAGGTACATTCCGGGTCTCGCTTGCATGGCCCTGTATGTATGTCGCTATGTTCTCCCTGGGAAATGATATACTTGGCAGTCTAAATTTGAAGGTCCCTGCTTTGAAGTGACGAAGACCCTTCCACTCTGGGACTACTCGACGAGATAACCCCTAGTGCCCCACTTGGCAACTCACTACCCTCCAAGCCTTGTACAGCTGAAAAGGAAGAGAAAAGCAGTAGGGCATTCTAATACTTATAATTAATAAATTATTAAAACAATGTTCAGCGCCACCAAAC
This sequence comes from Latrodectus elegans, assembly GCA_030067965.1. Lineage (NCBI taxonomy): Eukaryota > Metazoa > Arthropoda > Arachnida > Araneae > Theridiidae > Latrodectus > Latrodectus elegans. Next base: position 27,516,446 of record CM057818.1, on the reverse strand, counting down.
AGAGAATTTAAAGATTTTTGGAAACTCTCTTCAGTTATTCAATATACGATCTCTTCACACTGCGTCATTTCCGGTATACTTAACGGCGAAATGTAGATAATTCGCCGGAGAGGATGGTCGTGCAAACATACAGAGGAAAATCTTAAGTCATCAGATCGGGTGATCCGCTGAATTTTCTTTCTTCTCTTAACGACATGGATGACAATTTTAAAATAGAAAAGAATTACGCGCTTCTCTTTCTAGAAGCGAGAAAAGTTCCGGTGGAGAAGGCGATATAAGCAACTTTACAGGGTGATCCACTCAGCATTCACTCTGTTGTAAATGAATTGCAGACCAGAGGCCGACATCCTGATGTCGTTTCATTCTTCGGACAAACAGAATGAGGATTCTTTTCATTAGATTATCTTGGTTGATCAGAGGATAAAGAAAAGGTCACCTTCTTCATTCTTCTCCAGTAAATCCACTGTTATTTTAATTCTGTGTTTTTTTTTTTTTTTTTTTTTTTTTTTTTTTGTGAAAGGATTTCCATAATTTAGAATAGCTTAATAACTATATTTGTGAAGATTTAGAATAGGTTGGATGTTTGTGAAGGTTAGAATAGGTCTTCGGAATGTGTAAAAAAAAAAGGAAATGTAGGCAGCAATGTTTGAGAAATGTGTACTTTTATTTTAACTTCAATCAGAAATGTTATTTCTTTCATTCTTGATGTTTTTTTTTTTTTTTTTTTTAATAACAGAAGTGACTATTTTTAATTTAAAGCATTCACCGTCTGCAAATGGTTCAACATCACGGGAATCAAATTTTCAAGATAGATTTTTTTTAAAAAAAATTTCAAAACACATCATTTCTCACAGTTCAACATGTTCAGTTCACAGATTTCATGGAAGAAGTCTTAAATTTTTTTTCCCAATCATTTTCATCAAGAGAAGCATTTCTTCCAGTGTCCGGCCATCCTTCTCAGCGCTGCAGGGTGTGGGAATAACGGTTCCTTTATGTAGTGAAACACTCAATGGGCGTAATCTCCAAAATCGGTGGGTCTTCGTCATTTACAAGCAAGGACCCAGCTGAGGACTCCTTAACTTGGCCCACCACTCCCATGGGTATCATTTCGCATAGAGGATATTGCAACCACGACCGATTTGGCGACCAGTATCCTTGAGCGAACACGAAATATCTTTGGTTAAGTCATGATTCGAACTCGTTACCCTTCAGTGATGTAAAACTACACTCTTGTCAACCAATCCATCGCGGCATCATCAGGACAACAATAAAAATGAGTAGCAGATCTGTTGAAATTAATTCCATGAAACGGATAATGTTAAATATTTATCATTGAGTGGAAAACATATTAGAATGTAGTATAATGTAGCATATGAATGGCCAGTATGCTTTCCAACTCTAAATCCTATTGAACAAGTTTAGAATACATTCAGACGGCATGGTCAGTTAAAGAGTAATGGCCTTACTTTTGTTGACCAGGATCAGTGGAGCCAAAAACAGGAAGAAATGTAATATGAAGCACTATTTTTAAATACCCATGGATGTGGAGATCATCTCTGAGGTGGCACCCTCAGGCGTGACCTCGTCACCTAACCGTGGCTGTTGGTAAAAAATGCCATGTATCCCAGAACCGTTCGCCTTAAGGTACCGCTTACACAACTATGTGTGCATGCCATTAAACAATGTTCAACGGAATACTAATAAATATGGTAAAATTTACTGTAAAAGTGTGTGAAGAAACTGGCCACACACAAGGACAGTCATTGGGTATGCGCTTTCATTTGGCGGGATTTTCGTTTCGCCTAAAAGAGACATTTCTGGCACCATTGCATCTTCTGTGAAATTTGTTGTTCATTTTGAGATTTCCCTGAGTTGTTTCTATTTTCTTTAATTTGAAAGCAATAACAGTTAATGTGCGCCTTTCTGATTAATGTATAGAAAGATAATTTATCTTGGTTTAGATACATTTTAACAAATGTGATAAGAGATTTCTGAGAAAAGCTCAGTTTCCGGAAATTAATGTGCAAGAATGTCCTTATACTTCTTTCATTTAATATACTACTGATATTTAAACAGACTGTTTTGTTTATTATTTATTAGGCAAGCTGGCTGAGAATTAATGCACTCAAATCAGTTTTTGTGCTGTGGATAGGGGCCAAGAAAACAAAATAAACATAGGAAGTTACATGAGTAACTATGGAAACTAGTTTTCACATCACAATTGGAAAGTATGTTTCATGAGTTGGTTAGGTGCATTAAAAAAAAACTCACGTAAGAAATAATATTAAAACCTTACTAAATGAACTGGGATAAACGAAATCAATGCACAAAGCCAGTGCATTGCACTGGTGGAGACCAACTCAGATGCATTGAGGATAAAGGAAAGCAGAAAAGCGAACTGAACGATAATAACATAAATATTTCAAATGAAAAATAAATAAATATAGTGCTAAAAAAATTGTATACAGATGAGTATTAATCTAGAAACTTTTCAATAAAAAAGATTCAATAATATTGAGCAGCATACTAAACTGTCACTTGTTATTTTCATTCACTGAATGACAGAGGCGGTCATTTCTGCTGGATCCAAACTTTTTGGACGTTGCCAGAAAATGTCTACGTCACAAGGAATGCTTGCGATTTGCTGTAGTTTAACGTATACAGTCTTCGAGTCTTGGGAAACCACATGCCGCATCGTTCTCAATTACTTTCAGCAAGCTACTGATGAATCTTTGTGACCCTCCTAGAGACGTTAAATTCCGGGGTTGATTTTTGAGTAATGGGAGAGTTTTGAGGAATAAACTCAATCCACATCACATTTCGCTTAATGATTGTCTTGCCTCAATATATCAAGTGAAGCGGAGGGAATTACTTAAGGGTGATGCTGAAAAATTCTGTTTTTAATAGGTATAACAGACCAATATATATATATATATATATATATATATATATATATATATATATATATATATATATATATATATATATATATATATTAAAATAATAAAACTATGGAGTATTTAATAAAAAATTATCAAGATCTATTTCTGAGAACGTCAGAATAAATGTTTGCATTCATGTTTCCTTTGTGATAAATTCATGCTTAGAAAGAAAGTAAAAAAAGTTATTTTCTTGAATATTTATTTTTGAAATTAATTTATAATATTGATTAACGTTAAAGCGTTAGCTTTCTTCTTAGTGTGAAAATTATTCCCCTTACTTTATTGATGAGGAGAAAGAGTGTTGTGTACATTTAAAACGTTTATAGAAAATGCTCAAATATAAATACATTTTCTGAAATTTTAAGAAAATAGTTCATTTTTTACGAGTTCCTACCTGTGTAGTTGTAATAATTTTTTTATTTAAAAAGTATTTGATGGAAAAATACTTTAAAATTATCCATATCATCTGAAAATCTTCAAAATTCCCGTGGGAATAAACTGAGATTAGATCAGGGAATAAATATGGTTTTCCCCGTCTTTACCACGTTAACCCTTTCCCTCCAATAAACAAGTCATACCTCAACATAATTAGGAATAAATGAATGTTTTCGCATCTGTGCAGAGCTGAGGTCGATCTTCGCGGGCGTCGAATGAGGAAAATGTGAAAAGCAGTTCGGGGGAAAAAATTCTGTCCGATTTTAAAACACTCCATCAGCTGTTTTTGTGAATGCAAAGCACGGGCTGTAAAATATCGTTAAGGGAGGACACACACGGATGGATTCGAGTTCCATTCTTGCAGGATAAAAAAATTTTACGATTTCAAAAGTGCGGCCGGTGAATGTGTTTGAAACTGTGTTACCTTCCTGCCTTCGAATCCCATTTCGGAAGCAGATTTACGATGACAGAAGGTATCAGCGATCACTTCCTATTCAAGCAGTTTCTGCGGTCGTAAATAAGGTGTCAGAGGGCGAGGTGCGAATCTCATTGTCTTGGCACCGTCTGCATTCAGAAGCAAAACAAGATTCCATTGTTCTTGAAGGCATACCTGCGGGTCGCCTGTGCGTGCAAAATAACGGGATTTCCGATTATGCGCGCGTTATGTCAACAAACTTCTCCTCCGACTGCTGCTGCTGCTGCCTCGGAGGCTCACGCGGAAATGCCGTCCTTGAAGTCTCTGGAGCTTCAGAAATTTCCCGGTTTCCGGCTCGGAAATAGATGAATATACTTCGAAAGATTCGTATGGGGCATATTCTATCGTAAGTCGCAAATTCACCTCAAACACCAAGATTATTATTATTTAATTTCAGTCGTTGAATAAATGACATTACTTTTAACGATGAATCGCGGTAGTGGATTAGGTAAAAAGAAGTTGTTCTCTCTCCGGAGGCCAGAGAAAGCAAAGGAAGCCTCATGTTGCTGCACCTAGCCAGTAGCTGGATTCAACCCATGAGGGGGGGGGAAGCAGTCGGGTCATTTAGAAGTAAGTAGAGAACACCTAGTACGACACCTGCCACTCCCAGAGATATCATTTCGCTTGGAGGACATTGAGATCATGACCTATTGAACATGCCGCAGATGTAATATATCGAACTTTCAGTCAAGTCGGATTCGAACAATGAGACTTCCGGCCATGAGAAACGACGCTCCCACCCATTAGACCACTACAAACAAAATTCAATACTCATTACTACTGAAGCTTGATATGCTGGTAAAGCGTGTGCTTGTTAAATTATCATTGAGCCCCATGTCTGAAGATGGTGTAGTTTGATCAAAATATAGAATGTGTTAGCGCCGATGTCGTTGTTCGGAGAGTCAAAATGACGAGTCCTTTTGTTCGGGAGAAAAAGGTATCAAAATCAATAGACTAGAAGATAAATTTAAAAAATTGATTGCCTGTATTACGAAAAGGAAAAGTATCTTCAGATTGAACTCATTCAGGATAGGCAAAACAACACATATAAGACAAGATGAAATAAACAATATCTTTGGATTTACCGGCCTTAGTTAGGAAGGGCACCCTTCTCGCAATCGGGAAATGAAGAGTTCAATACCTCACCCAATCAAGGTCTGTTGCAATGTCCTTCCGCATGGTATGCCGTGATGCTGAGAGAAAGGTGCTAGCTCAGGTGTCAAAATCGTCACTTGATCGTTTTTCCAAATTTTGAGGCGAGTATGTGCAGAAAAACAGTCGGAAAACTTATAACAAACAAACCGTTTGATGCATCATACGCAACCTGCTCCTACATATCTTTCTTCTGTAAGAAATTTAAGAAAGGAAAACATTTGCCGTGCGTTTTCTTTGGTATTTATGTATTTTCCCGTCCACTCTACCTGCGAAGAAATAGGTGTCGTTTAATGTTGCGATTTAGCGCCATACAAATTGCAGATAAAGTTTTTATCTATTTGGTTCTGCTTTTCCATCATATATTTTTTAAAAAAAGATTATTAAAATTTCAACGCTCGATGGCATATTATCATAGCGAAAAGATCGAAAGGGCTTTTTCTATAATTCAATCCTTCTGAAGTTGAGATATGACTTGAATGCTTATGAATTCATTTCTGACAGCATTCAAATGTACCGATACCAAATTTTTGCATTCGAATTATCAAATGTTTACACTGTTAATTTCCTCGTGAATGCATGTGGGAATCATATGTTCTGTTGTATTCTTGACGAGAACAAAGTTTTGTGAAGAACGTAAATTGAAAACACAGTCACGATGCCGAGGATGAAAAAAAAAAAACCTTGTCACACAACTTCCTATTTAATGTATGTGAACCAGTTCTTTAAAAAAAATATCACTGCATTTTCAATAGATTAGCGTAACTTTATACATTAAAAAATTTTCCTTAGTTAAAATATTATCTCTCATACTATTTTTAAATTGTTTATCAAAAATGAACGGTTAATTATTTCGGTGATTACTAGGTAGTACGAAAACGATCTTGACGATAGTAACGACACTGGACACCTTTAGGTTCGATACTGTCGATCAACAAATACATGGTTGATGACGTCTTGCTCTCGGCGTCAGTTGCTGATCAAATGATTGATGCTTCAGAATCAAATTCAAATTGGTTTCATTTTTTATTTATTTATATAATTATTTCTTTACTTTTAATTTATATCTTAGTTAATTGTTTAAAAATCTTATTTGTTTTTTAACGATCATTCATTTAATTAAAATTCATTTACTGATTTCTAATAAGATAACATAATTAAATGAATAAATAATATTAATCATTATTTATTTTTTTATGTTTTTAAAATCCTATTTATTTTCTTAAATTATTATTTATTTGATTATAGTTATTTCTTTAATTTAAATTAAAACTTATTTAATTTCTTACAAATCCCATTTCTTTAAATTATTATCTAATAAAAAAAGTAAATAAGATTTTTAAAGTATTAAGATCTTATCTATTTATTTTTTAAATTCTTTTATATTTTAAAAATCTTATTTATAGTTTTTTAAGTTGTTATTTATTGGATTAAAATAATATTATTTGAATGCATTTGTATTAATATAATATTATTTATATACATGATTATTTTTTTAACTTATTCCCGATAAATTATTCATTTGCTTTTTTTAAGAAGTTTACTCATTTTTTAAATTATTATTTATTTGATTATAACTATTTTTTTAATTTCAGTATTTTAAAATTTATTTAATTCTTTAAGAATCTTATTTCCTTAAATTTGATTTCTTTATCATTTCTAGTATAACAATAAAATTGATTAAATAAATAATATTATATTAATATGTAATAGTATGTATAATTAATTCTTCACTTTTAATTTAAATCACTTTTGTTTTAGTGTGACTACAGTTTTTGGAGTTGATAGTAGAAGTGAAGAATAAAGTTAACATTATATATTATCTGCAAAATCGATAAAAATCAAAATTTCAATTAATAAGTTATTGTGTGTCCAAATAAAAGTATGTTTTTCAGGAGAATCATTTTTTTACACATCAGGAAGATAAAATATAAACAAAATTAAAAACTCTTCATGTGTGTTTATATTAACTATAATTCTAGAAATATTTTGTGGATAGAAAATTGGTTGTAAAAGTTAATTATTTTTTCGCAGCTATTTAATTTAAAGATTCATTTTGTCTTTTTATTTACTCTATTTATTGATCTTTCATAATTTTTTTATTCAATAATACTATTAAAAATATTTGAAGAAGATAAAATCTGACTTTTCTAATATATATATTGCAATGAATAATTATAATTAATAATTTTTAACTTATTAAGACGTTTTGATATTTGCATGACTAAATAATTACACATGTTTTGAAATCTTAAAATAAATTGAAAAATTGTTTATTGTGATAGTTTAAATTATTTGTTACTTCACACTTAATTATGAAGAGTATGAATATTTATGACCAATTAATATCGGCAATGATGTGTTAGTTTTATTTTTTAAGTATGTCTCGGAATGAAAAGTTTTTGCATATGGGGAGAAAAATAGAATTATGATATTGTTGGCAATACTCTGCTGTGAGTGTCATTTTATTTTACAACATTCTTTTATTTTCTTGCACTATTTATAAATTTTATTGTATGCTACGTAAAAATATTAGAAAATGAATATTTCTTACTCGATCAATGCCATATCATATCATTGATATTTATCCCATTCTTAGAAACAAATTATACCAATTCTAGAAATTATTACAATTTATATTGATTGACAGCAAAATAATGGAAATTCATTTGGTAAATTGGTTACTATAGAAAAACTCTTCATAAGGTGTTATTTCGAAATTGGGGTATGTATTAGGATTAACTGAAGTCTTATTCATCCTTCAGCGAAAATTTTAATCTATATAAATTAATTATTTGAGATAAATTTTGTTTTACTTATAGAAAATCATTTTTCTCTAAAATTACGATTTTTCTCAAGAGTCGATTCTCTCATTTTTCTGAGAGATTTCGAGAGTAATTCACATGGTACAGGAAATTGAACTGTTTTTCATGCATCCGGTAATTATTTAAAATAGATCCAAACTTAGGGATATCCTTATTTTCTACATACTACTTGACATTAAAAGTGAATCCATGGTTTTTTTGAACACATTTAAATATTTTTTAAGAAATGAATTCAATATGAATATTAAAATTTTTAAATAATTGAATCAATAATAACATTTTCTCTTTTTTACTCGGTTCCTTCTTTGCTCAATGTGGAAGATAAACACCAAGTATAATTAATTTAAAGAGCAACTACAAAAATTCGACGACGAAATCGTTAGAATTTTTCATGTGACATTAATCATTTTTTCTATAAAATAAAAATTCCTGAATTTTCCATTCACTTTCATTTATATTGTAAATTGCGTGTTTAATTGATTCTTTTTCTTCTTACTTTGATCTGAAATCAGATCAGTTCCATGAGGTCATCCTCTTTTAATATCTAAAGATATAAGCGAACTATTCATAGCCAAGGGGAAAATGAGCAGCTTCGTTTAGTAAAAACTACCATGTTTAATTGATTATTTGTCTTATGTATCCTGTGTGATATATTTGCCGTAATTTTAGTTTGATTTTCAAATATTAAGCATCTAGTATTACTTATTTTCTTCTTTGTTATTTATTGAGAGATCATTAAATTTTCTATCTCTTAACAAGAAATCTAAAATTACTTAGAAAACCTATTTTTATGCAGTAGAATTTGCTAAAAAACGAAGTACATTAGAAATCTGTTGTACTGTTAGTATTTTAAATTAGCCTTTGTTGGATGGTTAGTGTCGTGTTCATGGAGAGAATCATAAGTGTGCTATAAACACAGCTAACTATTTATTTGATGTTTTTAGAGTATAAACTCTTTTCTATGTCGAGCTAGAGGAATTTCCGATCAGAACCAAAGATCTTAAAATAGCAGGTACCTTTGGGTGGTAGAAGGGGAATAAAATACCTTCAACTGAGCTGACTATTTATTTGATGTTTTCAGAGTACAAACTCTTTTCTATGTCGAGTTAGAGGAATTCCCCCGAGAAGAACCAAAGATCTTAAAATGGTAGTACCTTTGGGTGGTAGAAGGAAAATAAAATACCTTCCGCGATCAACAGGTAGAAATCCTTGGTGGTAATGGCAATCATTTTTCCTTTAGAAATATGTTGTACTGCTAGTATTTTAAAGCAGTCTTTGTTGGTTGGTTGGGGTCGTGTCCATGGAGAGAATCGTGAGTGTGCTATGAACACAGTTGACTATTTCTTTGATGTTTTCCGAGTACAAACTATTTTCTATGTTGATCTAGGGGAATTCCCCGAGCAGAACCAAAGATCTTAAAATGGCAGGTATCTTTGGGTGTGTGGTAGAAGGAAAATAAAATACCTTCCGCGTATCAACAGTTTTAAAACACTACATATTGATTACTTTATTAAAGCATTACAAATTGGCTGGGACTGAATACTCAGTAAATAATAAATTAAGAATCTATAAAGGTAAGAGGACCACTATAAATAGAAAAGGCTACTGCTTTATTTCCTTGACCCTGCAATAAACATAACGCCATGATTATAGTCAAAATGCAACTTCTTGTTTTATAGTTTCCATAAATTTGCACTTATTTTTAATTTGCCATCTAAAATCCTAGTATTCGGATTTTCATTACATATACTCCCCAAGATGCAATTCTAAATCATGGCAAGTTATACTTTGAATATTTTTGTTTACAAAAGCGTACACTTTGAAAAAAATATATGTTGGAAATTAACATGCCAATAAGTTAATGAATGTATACTATTGAATTTAAGAAAATAACTTCATAGTTAATGTAAACATGTTGAGAATAATATATTGCACATAATTCTTAATAAATAAAATATAAAAATTGAAAAAAACATGGTCAACAACATAAAAAGCTACAATGATTTATAATTTATTGCTGACAGAAATGAATTAAAAATTTTTCTTAATATTTTGTTTATTTAGAGAGATTTTCAGTACATTATACCGATAAAATTTAATAAGCTAATTATTAAATACATTCTTAGATAGCTACACTTGATTTAAATAAATTAATTGAATTTCCCTGCATAGTGAAACTTAAGTTGCGTATTTAAAGCTGTTTTTTAATATATATAAGTAACACATAATTGTTGTCTTTATATTAGAAATGTATCTAATGTACCAAAATAAATAGTAAGTGATTTACCAATAAGTGTCTGAGCAATCAAACAATTTCTTGCAAAATGAATATCTAACCAAAATTTCAAATGAAAAACGTAATTGGAAGTAAGTCATAAAATCTAATGGAAATTATTAGTATTAAGGTGTTAAAATACAATACATAAATACAATATTCGTAATTATGCAGAAAATAGAAAAAATAAAATTTCCAAATTTCAACTAGTGTTAGCTTTAATAGAAATTTGTAGCAGTGAAGCCTAATTGTAATACAATAAGTCTTTTGAATCACTTTTTTAAAATATACGCGAGTTAAAAACATCAATTTCAACCAAAAATGATAATTTTTTTTATTCTTTCATTAAATAAGAAATTTAGTTTTTAAAAAACAAGTTTGTTTCTGTCTCTACGTAAATTAGATTCTGAGATATGAAGGATTTCGTAAAGATTAGGAAACCGGAAGTGGACATTTATATGAAGCACTAGAATTAGCTGTTTAATTAAAGGGCCAGAATGGTGTTAAAAAATAGCCTAAACAGTGTTTAATTTTGAAATATAAATTTATTAAGAGCTTTTAAAAGATATATAAAATTATTAATTTTCCGGAAATCAATCAGCAAATCAAATCAAATATTAGTCAGCTAATTTGAAAAATTCAAAAATGATAACTCAATATATTTTCCTGATATCACTGAAATTTGATGAGTTTAATTCTAGAAAATGTTCTGAAAGAATTTTAATCATTTAAATATTTCCGAAGTGAAAGCTTGTTATTCGAATTATAACATAGAAAAAAAATTTGGCTAAAAAATTTCAGTATAAATATTTAACTGGCCCTAATTTTTTTTTATTTTTAAACAAAATCTTTAAATTTTAATACATGTTCCAGATAACAACACATAGAAGATTTGATATCAATTTTTTTTCAAATATGTTTAATTGTTTTTAATGTAGCTTTTCTAAATTTTTTTTTTTTTTTTTTTTTTTTTTTTTTAATGCTTAAAGCTGTATACATATTCAATATTTCTGGAAAAACAATATAGGCATATATCAAATATTGTTAGCTCAATATTAATGTTTTCTAAAATTAAATAAGAAAAAATGGTTACAATGAATGTATACTGTATATTTCTAAATATCCCACCGAACGTGTTCGGGTATCCTAAAATAGATAAATTCTTAATGAATAGAAATTTTTATGGTAATCAAAGGTTAATACATATATTAGATAAAATAGACTTACAAATTAGCAGCTTTTTCAAATCGGCAATTATTGTAAATGTAAAACATAATTTTACAGAGTACATGAATAAATCAAATGGAAAATACTAATATTGAGATTTTATTAAACACGCAGTAGAATTATACTATATACATAATTCCAATGTAGAAAATGAAAAACTAAATTCCAGGAGCATCTCTAAAATACAACGAAACTAAATAAATCAAAGCAATACTCCTTTTTGAATAATATTCTGTAAATGCATATTAAAAATTTATATGTGAATAAATAAATGCAGATAAATACTTATGCAACCAAATTATCATTGTTACATTATATATAACAATAACATAAGATTTTGAGGTAGTTTCATAGTTAATAATATTCAGAATAATTGCACATGAAAAATGTAACATAATATATCTAAACATAAAAATATGAAACATTTTGATTTCGATTATAATTTTAAGTTCAAATAGATAACATATCTTCATGGTAACCAAAATTTATTTTTACAAATATAAGAAAAATCAAATTTAACAACATGGTCACTTTTTGAAAACTCATTGTGTGTGATAAATAATAAAATGGTCACGATTAAACTTCATGAATCAAAATTTCAAAATACATTTTAATTCCCCAACCTTAATCTCAATTAGTAAGAAAATTCCTTAAAAAATGCAATTAAACAGCTCAAAAAAATAGGTAGTCATATTGGATTTAACTTGCTATAATGTATTTTGGCATGCCCAAGATAGGCAGTAACTTGACTACCTTTATAGGACAAATAATGACTTACCATGGCATTCTGGAGAAAACTTGGCACCCCTATTGATCCAATATTGGCTTATCTTAATATTTTTCATATTGGGAAAATCTTAGATTTTCCCAATATGATTTCTCATTACAGGACGAATATGAACTTAACTTGGTATGCCCAATATTGGGAAAAACTTGAGCTAATCTTGGCATAATGTATATTGGAGAAAACTTGAAGACCGTTTTTGGTCCATTATTAGGGTTATCTCGGCAAAGTTGCCAATATATTTTGCGGCCAAGCTATTTTGTTACTTGGGCAGTTGGGCAGCATTTAAATAGCACGTTTTTGATTATGAAACTAAATATACTGAATGAATATATAAAAAAATGTTTTGAAAAATAATTCGAAAACGAATCATCTCTAAGTGGTAAACAACACAGTAACAACAGTGAAGAAAGCGTCACCCTGCGAATGCAACGTCACATCATTTGGTCGCGTAGTAGTCAGAGGCATTTTTACTATCAGATATACCTACTAGTTCCGAAGATTACGGTCACCGCCTCGCCAATTGTAGACATTTTTTTCACCAAGAGGCCCCTCAGGAGGTTTACCTTCTTTAGGTAAACATGGATGTCACAATCCCGAGGTACCCTAGTGAACTATCCTCCTCTTTTTTTTCTTCTCTCCTCTCTTCTTCTGCCATTTCTTCCTTTTCTCCCTCATTGTGGTTGCCTTGTAAGAGGTTGAGGGCTCCCCTTGAGTAGCTATTGCCGCACTGTTGCTATTAGCTTCTTTTGGGGACTAAATCACCCGCGTGTTTGCAGTGCGTGGAGACCCGTGTCACTGGAAAGGAGGATCCTGGTGATTGAGGCTCTCAGAGACCAACACATCACTTTGGCCTCTGCTTCAGGTAAACGGGAGGTGTGTTGTGGTCCTCAGCATGCCAATCGGCTTCCATGGATCAAGCAATCATATATCTGCTGTGTGACTCGATAAGGGTGGAGGCCACGTCAGGGATATATTGAAAGCGTATAAGGTCTGGCTAGCACTGATGCAGGTATACTGCATCCCCTTGTTGGGCTCGATGGTGGGTGGTGCAGTCAGGCCTTGAAGTAATTAACCTATTTCTATGGAATGTACTTCTAATTCTATACTCCTTATGGAGCAACAAATGATACAGGATCAGAAATATTTTGTTATTAAAAGAACTGAGGGCAATTTTGATAATGTCTCTCCTTTCTTAATTAATAAGTGTCTTATTGGTACTGTTGGAAATGTCAAAAATGTTCGCAAGATGAAATCTGGTGATCTCTTAGTTGAAGTTTTATCAACTGAACAGGCCAAAGCCACCCTAAAACTAAAATGCCTTGGTAATATAGATGTTATGGTATATCCTCATAGTAGGCTAATTTCTACACGGGGAGTGATTTCAGCAGATGATCTATATAATATTTCAGAGGAGGAAATTTTGGATAATCTTGTTGACCATAAGTACAACGTGTGCAGCGCATTACAATCAGAAAAGAGGGTAAAATTATAAGAACTAAACACCTTATACTCACGTTTGCTACTCCTATATTACCTCAATCTATTAAAGCTGGCTATCTAAATTGTAGTGTTCGCCCCTTCATACCAAATCCATTACGTTGCTTTAAATGTCAGCGATTTAGCCATGCAAAAGCTACTTGTAGAGGACATTTGACTTGTGTTCGATGTACATCTGTTGGACATGACAGTAGTCAGTGTCAATTACAAGAAAAATGTGTCAACTTCAGTGGTGAACATCCCTCATACTCCCGATCATGCCCAACCTGGATATTAGAAAAGGAAATTATTACTGTGAAAATAAAACAAAACTTATCTGACCCTGAAGCCAGGCGAACAGTGTCCTCCCGTACCCCTAATCAAGGTATTAGCTATTCACAAGCAGTTAAAAAAGTCATGAAATCTTGCAGTACCCAAACAGATTTCTTAAATTTTCCAAACTTATCCTCAAATATTTCTAACATAAATGTCTCACCAATTCCGAAAGGAATTTCTTCACTGTCTTTCGCAAAGTCTAAGTCTCAAAGATCCCTAAAATTAAAGAATGCAAAAGAAGGGCTTCATAAATCCTATTTAAAGAGTAAAAGAAGCTCAACTGCCTCCAAGAAAGATATAAAGAATGTAGACCCATCAGATGATGAAACACTCCTAAGTGGAGATTCATCTGAATCCCAGATGGCGTGCTCCAATGCCGGAGCATTCAGCTGAACTAATGGGAACCTTCGTTTCTTGGAATTGTCGAGGCTTTCGCACTCATATAGAAGATATAAAAACAATTATAAATCTGTATAATCCAATTTGTTTTGCTATCCAAGAAACATTTTTGAAACCTCAGTACAGTTTAAAATTGCATGGATATAATTGTGTGAGGAAAGATGTTAATCATGATTCAATTTCTGGAGGTGTATGCATTCTTGTATCTTATAATATTCCTAGCACTATACATTCCTTTAACACTTCATTACAGGCTGTTTCTGTACGCTTACACTCAACATCTCTCATTACTATTTGTAGCATTTACTTACCTCCCCATGCGATCATCCATGAAAGCGATTTAAACAATTTGCTGGATCAACTACCTGCACCCTTTATTTTACTTGGTGACTTCAATGGTCATAACACCTCATGGGGAAGTGATAATATGAATCCTCGTGATAATATAATTGAACAGTTCATTTCTAATAACAATATCTGCCTTCTAAATTCCACAGAAATAACCTATTTCCATCAACCATCAAGAACTGTTCATTCATTAGATTTAGCTATTTGTTCTCCATCAATTCTACCTTCATTAAATCTTAATGTTGATAAGGATTTATATAACAGTGATCATTTTCCTTTAATTATAAATCCAACTGGTATAAGCAGACCACAAATCTTCCACTCCTTTTATTCTTATCATCGTGCAGACTGGTCTCTCTATACTCATTTAGCTGCTATTACTGACAGCATGGTTAGAAGTGATAATATCAATGATGCTGTGCAAAAAGTAACTAATACACTTCTAGATGCTGCCAAAAACACAATTCCCAAGCGCTCCCCAACTCCACACAAATATTATAAACCATGGAGGAACCGTGAATGCCAAGTATCATACAAAAAATAAAAAAAGTTGTGGACAATTTTCCGCAGGTGCCCTACCATGGAAAACCTCGTGGCTTTCAAAACAGCTAAAGCTTTTGCTCGTCAAATACGGCGAAATAGTCAAAAAGAATCTTGGATAAGATATGTTTCTTCCATCACATCATCAACTTCCAGCAAAAAGTTATGGAAGAAAGTTAAAGTTTCCAGTGGTTTATACAGAGACTTCTCTATCCCAATACTACGCACTGGAGCTGACACAATTTCTTCTCAATATGATATTGCCAATCTTTTAGGTGAAACTTTTGCAAAGGTATCTAGTTCAGACTCTTATAATCCTAAATTTCTCAGAATCAAAGAGCAAGCTGAAAAGAAACCTATAAAGTTTCATGATAAAGCCATACATCCATATAATTGCAATTTCTCTTTGCTGGAATTGCAGAGAGCCCTGTCCCAGACTAAAAACACTAGTCCGGGACCAGATAGTATCTCATATAAGGTGCTTTGTCATCTTAATCATGAATCTTTAATGAACATTCTTTTTCTATTCAACAGAATATGGAATGAACATGTCTATCCCAGTCTCTGGAGCAAAGCAATTATTATTCCAATTCTAAAACCTGGGAAAGATCCAGCTAACCCTCAAAACTATCGTCCAATTGTTCTTACAAGTTGGCTTGCTAAAACTTTGGAGCGTATGGGCAATGCCCGTCTTGTTTATGCAATTGAAGACAATCAGTACATATCACTTTATCAAAGTGGTTTCCGGAAAGGTCGATCTACTGTGGACAGTATTGCATACCTAAAAACACAAATTAGGAATGCCTTTGTACGGAGACATCATTTGGTGTCTATAATTTTTGACATAGAAAGAGATTATGATAAGACATGGCGTTATGGAATTCCTCAAACTTTGTATAATTTTAATTTCAGAGGAAATTTATCCATTTTTATTCAGAGCTTTTTAAATTCTCGCATTTTTAATGTCCGTATAGGATTTGCTTTATCTAATCCATTTATCCAATGTGAGGGGGTTTCTCAGGGAAGTTTTTTAAGTGTAACTGTTTTTAATATTTGCATCAGCAACATTCTTCCTGTATTGCAACCATTTGTCCATGGAACCTTAGAAGTTGACGACCTCCAAATTTCTTGCCAAGGTTCCAATATGCGACTGATTGAACGGCAGTTACAAACTGCTGACAATAATCTAGTTGCTTGGTATAATGAAAATGGGCATACTTTGTCCTCTTGTAAAAGCAAATGTATCCATTTTTGCAGAAAAACTTGGCCTCATCCTGATTTAGAAATTAAGATATTAGGCACAACTATTCCCGTAGTTAATCGGGTATCATTTCTTGGGCTTATATTTGATAAAAAGTTAACCTTCCTACCACATATCTCATATTTGCGCAAAAGATGCGAAAAATCACTAAATATTCTGAAAGTTCCCTCTAATACCTCTTGGGGTGCAATCGTAAAGCATTACTCCGAGTGCATAAGTCACTTATTCTATCGCGAATTGACTATGGTATCGTAGTTTATGGATCAGCCAGATCCTCAGTTTTGCGCAAATTAGACCTGTTCATCACTCAGCTTTACGAATCTGCTCTGGAGCATTCCAGACATCTCCTGTCCATAGCCTTTATGTAATTTGCAACCAGTTACCTCTTGATCTGAGACGTAAGCAACTCTCTCTACATTACTATTTTAAAATGCTATCAGTATCGCAACACCCTTTGAGATCAATGGTTACTTGTCCCTCTTTAAGAAGGCTATATATAATGCACGGCCACATAACACATTACCCTTTTATGAGCGTACAAATTCATTCCTGTCTTCATCTGAGTTTCCTGATTTATATATTCAAGCTACAGATGCTCTAGGATTTCCTACTTGGAATATTCCTGTTGTCAATATAATCAAACCCTTTACTGGATACAATAAATCAGCTACATCTCCCCTTATTTTGTAACAGTTATTTTCACACATTCATTCTCATTATTCCTTCCACATCTCTGTATATACAGATGGCTCAAAATCAAGTGGTCATGTTGGTTGTGGTATTGCTGTTGGAAATACAGTTTACAGCTATGAACTGCATGCATCATATTCTGTGTATACAGCCGAAGATGTTGCTATTAAACATGCTCTAGAAATAATACATTCTAGCCCTCATCGAAAATACTGTATCTATACAGATAGCATGAGTGTGGTCATGCAATTAGATCATTTTAATGATAAGTGTCATCCAATTATTATGGAAATATTGGATATATTAAATATATTGAAGAATAAAGGATTTGACATCTTGTTTTGTTGTGTTCCAAGTCATGTTGGCATTGCTGGGAATGAACTTGCAGATAATGCTGCTAAAAATGCCTCTGACATTTTGCATACTCCATTAACATTTTTTGACATTAAGCAAATTATCAAAGATTTCATTTTTTCCCACTGGCAAAAAACATGGGATTTGCAGAATAACAATAAATTATATAGTATATCCTCTCACATCCTTCCATTCCCAGTTGCTCCCATGCGAAGAGTTGATGTAAAACTCACACGGCTTCGTATTGGACATACTACATTTACACACAAGCACTTAGTCTTGTCTCGGAGTGCTCCAATCTATGACATGCGTAATGTACCATATACGGTACATCACATTTTAATTGTCTGTCCTAATTTCAATGATTTACGCATTGTATTTTTTAATACCACAAATTTAATTTTATCCGACTTGATTGGGTTTAAACCACATAGAAATTTGTTTGCATTTTTACGTGCAATAGGTTTCTTGGATTCCATTTAAGATTTTTATCCAAAATAATCTTTACATATGCTTTTCTTAAACTTTTAACACATTCCATTATATACATATGACTAGTCTCCTAACACAGAATTTTTACCTTCAGTTTTAAATATTGTACGGTGCAGAAATGTCCAATATTGGACCTTGCATCAGTAAACCTTACAAAATCATCATCTTCACCAAGAGGAGGAGATGTAGGTATTGGAATTTGATTAGCAACCCATAATAGCCACTAATCTACTCTTTGAAAAGGATAACAACCATATAAGAATTAGAGTTTTTTCCTGATTTCTAATATTGTCGTCATTTTTAAATACTAAGAGTATAAGAAGCTTAACAGTATATTAGAGTACGTAATCATATTAAGAACTGATATAAGTTTTCTATCTGAAAATATTTCAAAATTAAAATTGAAGGAAATATGAGGAAATAAAATAACATAAATAGTGTAAATAGTAAAAAATCGAATTCGTCATCTTAATGAAAATTACATTTAATAACATCTACTTAAAAATATATAAAATGAAGAATTTGAGAATTGACAAATGAATTTTTTTAACTAGATGTATATTTAATAAAATAATTTTGATAAATGCAATGATTTTAGATCAAATTCTGCAAGTCATTGCAATACAAAAGTACAAATTTTTATATTTTGCTTAACGATTTTGCTATAAAATTTTTGATAGAAATCAGCAAGTAATAAAACATAAAAGTACAAATTTTCAATTTCATTTAACCATTTTACACAATATTATCCAGCGAAAATTTACGCTGAAGAAGACAAATCTTTAATTTAGGCGAAAAAATAGTTTATGCAAAAGTATCGTTTTATGTAACTTTTGAGTTTTAAGAATTTTTGCGATAATTAGGAAATTAAATTAAGAAATCTGGAATAAAATTTAAAAATATTCATTTAATGGACCAGACAGCAAAACAATGAGAAAATTTTAGGCAAAAGAATATTCAAAAATTTGGATAATAGAATAAATCTGTACTTTCGTTTTTAATTGAAAATGTAAATATTTTAATTGCAGTTATATGCCAGCAGAAAATAATTACTGCATATATCCACAGCGGCGTATAATCCACATGGTCATTTCTTCGAGTAAAAAAAAAAAAAAAAAAAAAAAAACTAATAATAATAATAAAACGTTGTATAATCCGCAACCATTTTTACGATAAATATCCAAAACATATAGTATTGATAATGTAATCAAATAAAATTCGATTGATGACTAAATGAATATTTTCGAATAACGCATTTTTGTATACATTTTTGTTTTCCTACTGGGCTTGTTTTTTGTTAGTTCGTTTGTCGCCATTGTTACACGTAGAATCCGCACAGTAAACATCGTTGATACTTCGGCATTATGCCAACAAAATTTCTGCTTCCCTTGGCATGTTTACAGGAAAAAATGCAATTTTTAAACATTGGAATTCTAAATTTGCCAATTAACATTTATTACTTCTCTGATTGAAATCTTTAAAAATTGCTCGATAAGCAAATCTGATCACTTGCGTATGATAAACATTGACGAATTCTATATCACAAATATAGTGTGCTTTATTAAAAGTATAATCCTTTGTTTATAAAAGCAGATAATGGAATTAATTGGCAAAGTCAAGCCTAAATTTTTGTGATCTCATACATTCGTGGCCAATGGGCGTCAGTTGGAAGGAAATTTGAAAAGGGGAGAGAAAACTTTTTTTATTGCAGAGAGGAAAAAATAGAAAATATATTTCACTACCAGAAAATTTAGTAACTGAAAGTTATAATAAAATTAATTTTTATATGAAAATAAGCTTGCAAAGCAAGCAAATTTATACAAAAATCAAGAATTATCAGAAATTATTTTGAAAAATAGGGACATCTCAGAATGGGTTTTTTTTATATTTTTTTATTATTTTTTTATATCAGATTTATCAAAACTACTCTGATCCCTGAAATTTATTTTAATTATTTATCATCATTATTTTTCTGATGTCCCTGAAATTTATTTTAATTATTTATTATTATTTTTTGATGTCACCAACAGGTGAGACGAAATAGAAATTAGCCTAGGTTAAGTTCCACATAGCAAAATTAAAACCATGCATTTTAAAACAAGAAAGAAAATGTTACCGTTGACGATTAAATTTATTTAAAATATTTAAAAACCATCAAAATCTGATTCGTCAGAATCGGAAATAAATAAACTCATAACATCTTCATTTAATGTATCATCTGAGTCACTAGATGAAAAGTCTTCATTGTTGGCGAGAGAGTCATTTTAATATACAAAATTGCATTTTCTAAACGCGTTTTTCATAGAATCTTCCATGCGCTCAATACTCAGTTTCAGACATTTTCATATGATGCACGCTTTAATTTCCCAGTCTTGATGAAATTTTTTTCCCTTTCGGACATCCAATGCTCCCATAATTTCCTTACCTTCACTTTAAATGATCTGTTAATTCCAACATCTAAAAGCTGTAATATTTTTGTTAGTCCTCCAGGAATTATAGCAATTTTTTCAGATGCGGATTTAAGGGCCTGTTTAATATTTTTATTTAAATGAGCCTTCATGAAGTCCATAATTAACAAAGCTTTTGGATGAAAAAAGGAATTTTTACGTTTCCGCCAGATGCTGTGTAACCATGACATCACAATTCCTTCATTCATCCAGCTTTTCTCGTTTACCCCAATTTCCATGCCTTTAGGAAAATTTTCTTTTGGAAGTATCTTCCTTTTAAATATCGCCATCGATGGTAATTTCACAACAACTGAGGCACAGCATGGAACTACTGAAAATGAAGCTCTTTCATTTCCAATAGTATTTATAGGAACGCTGCTTGTCCCTGAACGTCGGTGGTCCTTGTTGGTGGTATATCAAAGGATAAAAGAACTTCATCCAAATTAAAAATCAAATACGATGTAAAATTGTTTTCTTGAGTGACTTTTTTTTACAAAATGTCATGAAGTCATCAGATTTCTTTTGCTAGTTTACGGGTAATTTTTGACTGACCGACGAACGACCTTGTACAACTAAATTATTCCTTTTCATAAACCGGTCACTTGGGCCCACCAGAGAAGTTTCCAATACCCATTTCTCGGGAAATAAATTGAGCTTTCATTCTAATGTTTATTGTCGAGACTACTTTTCAATTTCCTCTTTTACTCAATATCCATTTATGCAGTTCTTTTTCCATCTCAGGCCAGTGAGGCGTTCCACGGCGATTAGCCCTTTTACGTCGATCACAGTTTCAAAAACTCGACATATATTTTTCCACAATCGAATGTTTGACTCGTCAATCCCAAACAATCTTGCAGCTTCCCTATTTCCTATTTCAGAAGCTTTCTCTATAGCTTTTATTTTAAATTCTTCTGTGTAACTTACACGTTTTCGCTTAAACATGGCGGTGTGTAAATATTTTCAGGACACAACTGCTCAGGACAAGGCAAAATGTGAGTATGATTAAATTCAAATTCATTCAAGAATGATTTTCGAAGAATCAAATTTGTTCTGTTCTAGGTGAAGTTCCAATTATGTTCAAGGACGATTCATCCTTGAACTTAATTGGACAAAAGTAAATGTAACTGAACTATACAAACTAAGTCCTGAAATTTTTAGGCACCATCTGTTATCCATTTTATGAAACACAATCACTGCATCTTTCAAAATTTAAATGGAAATTTTTTGGTACGAGAATGTTTTTCATCAGATTATCCACGGAGGCCCTAAATACGCACAACGAAATCTGGAACTTTTTTAACACATAATCCGTGGATTATTCGCAAGAAAATACGGTACAATGGAATTCTTGCTTTCAGTTTTCTTCTCTGATTGCATCATGATTTTCAAGCGGATAAATTTTTATCATGGAGGAAATAAAATCCTTAATAATATCATTTCTTAAAGATATTATTGCAGTCATTAAAGATCAGGTGAAATATCTTTCCTTTGGACCAGTTTCGTTTGTTCACCACATTTACAACAAAAATAATTAGAAATTAAATGGTAAAAATAAACATTACAAAATCCTTAATGATATTATTCTAACTATGAAGGATCCATTTTTCGAATCATTTCATTTGCTCACCACATTTAGAACAAAAATAATCTTTAGAAATTAACAAACATTCATACGAAAATGCGAAATTGAATTTGAAAATGGTGCAAATTCAAATTACGACCATGTGTTGAAGCGCCGTACCTACATTAGGCGATCAATTGCTTTTGGTGAATTAATTTGGCAAGGAAAGGGGGGAATCTCAAAAAAAAAAATTTAATACATTCGGCTATTTTTTGCCCTTGGCGAGCTGTGATCATAATATTCTATGTAGCCTTTACACCTATCTCGGAACAACTCCGAGAAACAATTGTTTCAGAAATATAACCAGAGTCTTTACAAGAACCTAGAAACAGTTTGTTTATACATACCTATAGTTTCAATGGCTTTTTCAAAATTTTATCAAGAAATTCCGAAAAAGAATGAGCAAAAAGTCCGTAAAAACTTTAAAAAATTATAAAAACTGGAAAAATAACCGAAATTAAAAATCAACATGACCACCACCACCACAGGGGATAACACATTGCAGGCGAATCACAAAACCAGCAATGGCAGAGTGCAACTGGTCCGGTTGTATAGATGACACCTCTCGGCGGATCGCATCTTTCAGTTCCAACATATTGATACATCCGAGATTTCAAATATCCCCATAACCAGAAGTCAGCCGGTGTTAAATCTGGAACCGAGGAGGCCATAGGAACTTGCAACGCCTGCTAATGATGTTGTCTTCCCCGAAGGTCTATCTCAATGCCTTGACCGGAGCAGCAGTGTGACTGGTTGCTCCATCTTGCATAAACGTAATGGTAGACAACGCATGTCTTTCACGCAAAGATGGCATGACCTTCTCAAGCAAAAGCGTTAAATAACGCTGCGCATTCACTGTAGACGTTATCCACCCATTTACTTGGCACGGCACTTCAAAAAAGAAGGGTCCTATGATGATTGAACCTGTAAACCCACACCACACTGTCACTTTTGGCGAATGCAATGGTTTCTGCGTGTACTCACGCACGTAGATTGCATGTCGCCCAGATGCAACAGTTATGGGTATTAACGTCGCCATGAAACGGAAAGTGGGTTTCATCTGTCCACAAGATGTTAAAGACCCAGGTGGGATTATGGTCGATTTTGGCGAAACCCACCTCGCAAATGCTTCCCTCTGTACGTTATCCAGTGGTAAAAGTTCATGGCACGACTGCAATCTGTATGGATTCATCTCGAGGATTCCATGAAGAATACGGCGTACCGTGGACTGTGGTAAGCCCAAGCGCCTGGCAGCTTCACGAGCACTGCTGGTCCTTGCAGCTGATTCGGACGCTATCACTTCCATTTCGGCAGCAACACGCGGCGCACGTGCCTCCCTTAAACGTGGTCGCCCGGCTCTTGCACGATCCTCCAGCGTTCCAGTTTCTTCAAACCACTGCACAAGCTTTATGAGGTCTGCCGTTGTTAAAGGTCCTTTTCCATCCTTCACATTCTTCTGCAATCTGAATTTACACAAGTCAATGGTCGCTGATTTCTGGTTCACGTAAAATAACTTCACCAGCAAAGCTTTATCTTTCGCAGTTAGCATCCTTGTCAGCATTCACAGTTTACAACGATGAACTGGTTGAGGGATCTTGGATCTTAGATCTGTGGTGTTACAGAGTGTCGGCCTGCGAAGCAGGCCTTTACTCTTTCATCTGATCATCTTCCTAGCTGGAATAACACTGACAATATTCACTAGTATCGCTAAGTTTCAGCGGAGTAGGAGATCGGTGGCTTCCTGTGGTCCAATCAGCGATGTGCTATCTTTGGTGGGCGTGGTTAGAGCACATTTACAGTTTGTCCCTAAGTAAAATACTTTCAAGTGTTCGTAATAAAATATATACAAAAAAAATGAGGTTTCCGGGCTAAATAATAAGAGGCAATAAGAGAGAATGATAAATATGTACAATATATATACACTACATGAGATAAATATACTTATAAAAGTTCATTTTCACTTAGGAAATACTGTGTAGCTATTGGCCTGTGATAACTCAATTCTGGCATAAATTTATAGTGAAAAATCTCATTGAAATTTGCAGTATTACAGTTTATCGCTTTTTCATAAAATTTCTTATTTAATTTTTGAATATGAACAATAATGTCATCTATCTTTAGCTCTTTTTCTATATTTTTATTTCTGACATAGAATGGAACTCCTGCTATAATTCTTAGTATTTTATTTTGAGAATTTCTGAGTTTTCTTCTTTCGTTTTTACCAATATTGTTCCACACTGGGGAGGTATAGGTTACAATAGGGCGAATCACATGGAGATATAAAGTAATCTTTTTAATTTATGATTTAATTTCTACTTCTTTCCAATTAGGTGTTTAATGCATCCAAATGCTGAATATGCTTTTTAGTTACGTTATTAATATGTTGAGTCCATGTGAAACTTGATGTAAGGGTTAGTCCAAGGTATTTGGCTGTTTTGACTTGGGAAATGATTTTTTTAAACAGAATAAGATTATTATTATTTCTATGTTTCATTTTAGCTCTTTTCTTTCTTCGGAAAAGTTGAGTTTGTGATTTTTCTGCATTGATAACGACTCTCCAGTCTTGGCACCAGTTTTCAATTTTATAAAGTTCATTTTATAGTTTCATGATGGCATGATTGGGATTAGCTGATTCTGCTATTAATGCTGTGTCATTTGCGTAGAATGCTATGTTGATAGTAGTGTCTTCAGGTATTGGGAAATCATGAGTGTAGAATAAATAGAATATGGGTCCCAGGATGCTACCTTGGGGAACTCCAGCATTTGTTTGAAGAGTGATGGAAGTTACATCGTTTTGCTTAATATGAAAAAATCTATTTTTAATATAATTATGAATTATATGTATGATGTCTGAGTTTAAGTTGAGCTTAATTAGTTTATAAATGAGGCCTTCGTGCCATACTCTATCAAAAGCCTTGGACACGTCCAGCATGGTCATAACTGTATATAATTTTTTGTGCATATTTTTGCCAATTATTTCCGTTATTCTGAGTAGTTGCTTTGTAGTTGATAAGTTACGTCTGAAGCCATATTGTTGGTTTGGGAGTAGTTTAATGTATTGATTTATTCTATTGAGAATGATTTTTGCCAATTATTTCCGTTATTCTGAGTAGTTGCTTTGTAGTTGATAAGTTACGTCTGAAGCCATATTGTTGGTTTGGGAGTAGTTTAATGTATTGATTTATTCTATTGAGAATGATTTTTGCCAATTATTTCCGTTATTCTGAGTAGTTGCTTTGTAGTTGATAAGTTACGTCTGAAGTCATATTGTTGGTTTGGGAGTAGTTTAATGTATTGATTTATTCTATTGAGAATGATTTTTGCCAATTATTTCCGTTATTCTGAGTAGTTGCTTTGTAGTTGATAAGTTACGTCTGAAGCCATATTGTTGGTTTGGGAGTAGTTTAATGTATTGATTTATTCTATTGAGAATGATTTTTGCCAATTATTTCCGTTATTCTGAGTAGTTGCTTTGAAGTTGATAAGTTACGTCTGAAGCCATATTGTTGGTTTGGGAGTAGTTTAATGTATTGATTTATTCTATTGAGAATGATTTTTGCCAATTATTTCCGTTATTCTGAGTAGTTGCTTTGTAGTTGATAAGTTACGTCTGAAGCCATATTGTTGGTTTGGGAGTAGTTTAATGTATTGATTTATTCTATTGAGAATGATTTTTGCCAATTATTTCCGTTATTCTGAGTAGTTGCTTTGTAGTTGATAAGTTACGTCTGAAGCCATATTGTTGGTTTGGGAGTAGTTTAATGTATTCATTTATTCTATTGAGAATGATTTTTTCAAAAATTTTTCCTAATGTAGGAAGCAGGCTGATTAGTCGACAGTTTTCTGGTTTTCTTGGGTCTTTCCCAGGTTTCGGAAAGAGAATGATGGATGCAGTTTTCCATACAGAGGGGAAAATTGTAAATTTAAGACAGTTATTGTAAATGATCATTAATTTATTAATGTAGTCCATAGGAAGTTTTTTAATCATGTTATTATTGATGTTGTCATCACCTGGAGCTTTTTTTGTTTTAATTTTCTTGATTATTTGAGTTAGTTCACTAAGGTTTGTGAGTTCGATACTGGTGTAGACGGGGTCGTGGTTTAGGAAATTATTTACTGTTTGTTCAGTATCCTTTGTAAAGTTTATATTAATATTTTTATTTGGTTGAAATTGATTATATAAAGATTTGGCAAAGATATCAAGCTTTTCATTGATAGAGTAGGCTGGTCTATTTGGTCCTTCAATATATGAATTTATTTGATTTTTGTTTTTCAGTTGTTTAGCTAGAATCCAAACAGAGTTGTTTTCAGTGCTGAGATTAGTTATTCTATTTTTCCAATTTTCTTGTCTATGTTCAGCACATAGTTTTTTAATTAGTTTATTGAACTTGTTGGTTTTAGCTTTATAGCTTGGGTTCAAAGTTTTTTGAAATTTTTTCCTAGTGTGGTTTCTTTCTTTAATTAGGTTTCTGATGTCTGTGGGTAATTTGAGGTAATTATCTTCAAATTTGCAGTAGTTTGTATCTGTCTTCTTTGCTTCAAGTATGTCTGAATGGAAATTATTAATATATATATATTTTCTGTAATAAGATTTTCAATTTCTTGTTTATTAATTATGCTTGGTTGACCAGTTAGTTTGATTTCTTGAATTTTATTTTGTTCTCTGTTAGCTTTGTCTTGCAAGATGGTGTAGTATAATTGCCAGTTGGTGTGAGTGATAAGCTTGGTGGTCAGATGAAAGTTCAATTAATGTAGTAGCTGAAATAGGGATATTGCTATTAGTTAGGAAAAAGTCCAAGATATCTCCATGAGTATTATGAGGGCTGAAGTGTGTTGGTTCAATGGGAGCTATGATTTTTATGTTATGATTTTGCAGAATATTTCTTAGAATTTTGCCGTTGTTGCTTGTAACTCTGCAT
This sequence comes from Latrodectus elegans, assembly GCA_030067965.1. Classification (NCBI taxonomy): domain Eukaryota; kingdom Metazoa; phylum Arthropoda; class Arachnida; order Araneae; family Theridiidae; genus Latrodectus; species Latrodectus elegans. The sequence goes on along the minus strand of CM057818.1, from coordinate 27,489,445 downwards.
CCCCACAATTCATTCTTGCTGTTCAAGTCGCCTCCAAGAATAGTAGGAAATTTGTCGTTAAGGATATTAATGATGTCTTTTTTGCTGGGTTCACTTTGAGGTCTATTGTAGTAACTGGTGAATTTTATGTTCAGGTTATTGGGTAGAATAACTATTAATGAGGTTTCTTCAAAGCCGGTTCCAATAGTAGAGCTGAATGCAGTTGAGTTAAAAGAGTTTTTGATAATTAAAGCAGTTCCATCTCCTTTGTGATGTAGTCTGTCAGTTCGATAGATGTTGTAATTAGGAATTTTAAAGTTTGATTGAGGAGTCAGATGTGTTTCTGTAAGTAATATAATATCTATATTGTGTCTATCAATGAATTCTGCAAATTCCGAGATTTTATTATTTATTCCATTTGCATTCCAAGTTGCAATTTGAATTGGTGTAAAATTCTGAGAGTTGTTACTTATTATTGATTATTTTTGTTTCCTGATTTTTGGCGATTGCCTCATTTAATTGTTTTATCTGGGCTGTGAGTTCAAATATCCCTGAGCCTTTTACGTAGTTAATTAGAGTTTATAATTCTCCCACAACTGTATTAGCTTCTGTGATTATATTTTTGGTTTTATTGATGGTTTCATTGTTATTTACCAGTGCATTGGCGTATGATAAATTTGGGTTAGTACTTGGTACTATCTTGCTTTGAATTTGTTCGTTTGAGTTCTTGCTTTTATTTTTCGGAAATTTGTTACATCCTCTGTAGCTTGCAGGGTGATTTTCTCCGCAATTTGCGTTGTGAGTGATGATGTTCTCCTGCGCATTTAACGCATTTAAATTGATGATGACAGGAGGTTTGAGCGTGGTGAAAACCCTGACTTCTGAAACATTGAGTAGTCCCTTTGCGACCTCTATAAGTTTCTACTTTGATTACTAGATTGAAAAGATGGGTTTGATTGTAAATTTCCTTAGAATTTTCGTTTTTAGGTAATGTGACAATATATAGAGGTAGATTTATTTTGTTCCCGTCGACTTTTTTTGACATTTGAGTGGTATTTATAACCGTTAGCTCTTCGTTTTTAAGTTCGGCAGTGATTTTTTCCGGGATGTAAATTGGAGAGAGATTTCTGATAGCAATTTTTAAGTTTTTGTCTTCTGGTAGGAGAAAGGTGTGCAGTAATTTGGTTATTTTGGCGGTGTGTATCTGAGGACTCTAGTTTAAGAGTTAGAACTTCAGTTCCAGTCATTTTGTCAGAGTATCCTGTAATGTTGTTATTTTTAAAAATTTCTTGAATGGTTTTCCAATTGAGATTTTTGTCTTTTATGACAATAGGGGGAGCCCTATTATTCTTTTTGGCAGGGGTAAAATGTGTTTCTTGGTTTTCATGGTATTCTCCTTGTGAGTTATTTGCTTCATTTGATTTTTTATTTGTGGTATTACTGTTTTCATTGTTTTTTCTTTTATTTATGTTGCTCCTTTGAGGTTTATAGTTCTGTTGTTTAAGTATTCTATGTTAGAATTTTCTGAGTTTTCTTCTTCAACTTGCATTAAAGTTTCAAATCGATTTACTGTTGGTAAGGTGAATGCCGGGGGTCCATTTAAGATTTTCGTAGGTGATTTAGTCTTGTTAGTGCTTGTTTCATTCCTGTTTTGAAATTTAGCTAGCTTTTCTGTCAGCTTTGTCAGCTCTAGACTGTGTATATATAGTAACTCTATGTCTTTAGTAGACATGGGAGAGTTGCTGATTTTATGAATATAGTCAGTCGTTATTCTGATTTTGCTGCTGATGGCTGGAAATTCAATGTCCCTATTCGATTCCAGATTTGTCATGGCCCTAACCGTGGTGGGGGCAGGAGTGCAGTCCCCCGCACCATTGTCAGCTGACAAAGGCAACCATGAAAAGGGCAAACCATCAGAGTGACGACAGGCGCCTGTGTTTGTTTTTTCTGTCCCATCTCCCAGAGGAGAGGGAGAATAGATGTCCATATCTATTATGTAGTCTTCAATATTCTTTACTTCAGTGAAAGAGCTAAGAAGCTTCCCCAACAAAGGCAGAAAAAGTGAAAAAATAAAAATCAATGAATTGGTTGAGGATTAGGAGCACAAGTTTTTATAACCTTCTCATTTGCATATTTCCACCGAATTCGCTCGTACCAGCGTCACCTATCGGCTATTTTCTTAGTTACATTTTCCTGTCTTAAAAAAAATTCAGTGACCTAGCGATACTAACTCTGCAAACCATTTTTAATTTCGATTATTTTTCCTGTTTTTTATGATTTTTTAAAGTTTTTACGGATTTTTTGCTCACCCGGTAATTGGAACAACTAAATTGGTTATGTGAATTCCTATGTGATGGCAACATTAGCAATGATTGTTTGGAGACATGTTGTAATGAGAGACGTCACAACAAATTTCTTTTTACTCTGTTTTCAAACATATCTGCAATTCATTTGTGGATATATAGTGTAGTTTTCTGGAAAATATTTCAAATAAATTAAGTTGCTTACATTGTGTACATAAATCATTAAATTATGGTTATGTTAAAAACATTTACGTACATAATTTTATTTTTTACAATGTATTTATTTTACATTTCAAATTCTCTTTTACCTGATCCCTACATGGATGAAATTTTTCATTTCCCGCAAGGTGTCAAATACTATAAAGGCAATTTTTCTTATGTAAGATATTTTATGTTTAACCTTAAAAATAAACTTAAGTTAAAATTTTGATTAAATAATGAAATTTAAATATTTTCAAGGGGACGTATATTTTAAAATCTGTTAGTTTCTTGCCAATGTGGCATCAGGTTGATTGATGTTGAATATGATACAATTTGCGCAATTGTTTTCAGCATTATTCTATTTCCTTAAGTACACTCGAAAACAAGTTAAGTGATAAAAAAAAATCGCTAATTTTCGCCAAGGGGCCTTGAAAATATTTTTCCGTAATTTCAGTTAAAACTTCACTAAGTCTTACATATATATGTATACAATGAAAAGAGTAAATGTAATATAATAATAGATTGAATATATTTTATTAAAGTTTATTTAATCCAAATATACAAAACCACCAAACATTTGACAATCTAATCAAGAAAAACAGCTGAAGATAGATATACAAAGAATATAAATAAGAGGCAATTTGGAAATCAATAAAACAAAGATTAATAAATCAAATGTTAAGAAAATAAAATAACAGTCTTTGATTTGCAAATTTTCATCTTGTTTGTGTTATTGATTTTTAAATTGTATAATAAGTATATAGTTATGCAAATATATATCTCAATCTGCCTAAATCTATTAAAATTACAATCTTAATCTATTAAAATTGCAAAAGATTTCCATTCTTTTGTAATTTTAATTATTTACAGATCTTATTTTTACATACATTTTTTACATGTTTAAAAAACAAAATATTTAAGTCTGCCAAACAAATTTTGAACGGGCATGTCATTAATTTTACTGAAAATTGAAAAAAAAAATCCATGAAGAACTGTTCACCTATTCTATTTAGTAAAAAAAAAAAAAAAAAAAAAAAAAACTTTTCTCATTAATGTGTATCATTGTTTTATTCTATTTTTAAATGTTTAATATACAATGAAACAATTTCATGATTGATAATGTGTTTCAAAACATCCTTTGTGAGTAAAACTTGTTTCTTATTTAATAATTACAGAATTTTTTCTGATAATTCAAAAATTTGATTATTATGATAAATATAAGTTTTTATGATTATGTTGTTGCTTAAGATGACTTTAGAATTTAATTCTTTCTTTATCAGTTTGTATAATGCAATCTGTAAATAAAATATTGAAATGTTCAGAAATATTGGTAGGACAGAGATCTAATGGCATCATAGCCTTTCTTCTGGGTATGGTTAATAAGTAAGAAACATAAATCATTTTTTCTATTTGTGGTTTGAAATTTTGTCTTGGAAGAATGGGTGTGGGAAATGAAGTGAAACATACTAAATATATGTTAACCTATATATAATCCTGATTTTAGGCTAAATTTTTGCATGACCTAGGCAGGTACAATTGAAAATGACTGCATGTAATGAAATAGAAACTTATATCAGAAAGTTGGTTTCTGGCTAACTTAAAATAAAAACTGCTTTTTGTTGAAATTTTGATTACAGTTATTGTCTTATGCCAGCCATTCTGGCATTATGGAGTGCACTGCTCCACTTTTCCAATTGAAACATATTTTGGTATGGAGTCTGTCTTCCTCAGTATGCACGTCAAAGGTACCCGTTCATAGGGTAGGCAACGATTCATAACCCATTCATACAAAGACAGGATAGACAGAGAGAGAAAGTACATACATGCCTGAACTGGGATTTGGATTACAGTATTCATTATTAATTAAAAACATGATGTGTGCTTTTAACTCCCTGTGAAGTTGTTTATGTTATGATATAATTAATTAACATGATGTAAAGTTTTTTCTAGGCATTGTTGACCCAGTGATATAGTTCTTTATGAGGCTGATCTCAAGCCCTTATCCCTGTGAAGAAGGGCAAATTGTGCAAGGTACATTGCATCACTTAAGAGTTTCAGGCCCTACAATAGAATGTCAGTTTTCCTTTCAAATTGGACAAATAATCAGAGGCTGAAAAAGGATACTCCCCTTGATTTAATGTGGAAAAAGGCTTTGGTGAACATTGAGGTAGTGCCCTGTACTCCTTTTAATTTTCTGACACCTACCACTACTCTTGGTAATGTTGTTTTTAATGAACACCTGAAGATAAATTTTGTTAAGCAGAATGAACACCCAGAAATGCTGTGCCGTCTCTCCCTTGAGGTTATAAATGAGATCCCTTCTCGGGCCCTCGTTGTTTACATCGATGGAAGCCGATCAGATGCAGGTAGATCAGGCAGTGGTGTTCTTATGAAGACAAATGTTGGAGAACATCAATATAGTTTTAGTAATCCTGACTACAGTTCAGTTTTTCCCTTTGAGCTCATCGCTATCAAGGAGGCATTGAATCTGGCTCTAGAAGCTGACGCGGATGATGTTTGTATATTGACTGATAGCAAGAGCTCCATCCAATACTTAAAGAATTGGCCTAATGTTCTTGATAAATTGGGGCAGGATATTGTTCTCAAATTGCCTGCATTGAACCAGAGTGGTACTGTCTGTCTACAGAGGATTCCCTCGCATGTTGGGGTTTATGGAAACAAAGTTGCCGATTTGCTTGCTGGTGAGGGCTGCGAGCTCTCGACTCCTCCTTCTAAAGAACTTCGAATCTCAGAGATCCACTCGTTATTTCTAGCTGGTATAAATGACACTGGGAAGATTCCACCTCGGCATGCTTGGTATGCCACTGGGTGCCCTGGTCTGTCCCTACAATGTACTGGTTCAAGACTTCAGCAGAAAATACTATCCAGACTTAGGACTGGCCACATAAGAAATTTAAGATTCTGTAGTGGTTTGAAGACTTGTGCTGTCTTCCGATGTTCAGCCTTTGCCTCTACCTCTCATATCTTAGAATGTATTGGTGCCTCTGTGGGGCAGATGTTGAATGAGGGGTATAGGGTCTTCTGGCTAATTTCACAACTTGATCTCTTGCACCTGGTTTATATTATTCTAAACCAGGGGGGGATGAGCAGCAACAAAGTTTTTCCAGAGAACTGTTATTCTAACTAACCATTATTTCAAGAAAGGAAACTGATTCTTTTCCTTTTTTAAAAAATTCTAAATACATTACCTTTAGCAATAGATAAAAAATTATTTTGTCAACAAATCTCATCCCCTTTAAATCAACTTTCTTCTTCCATCAAAAACCATCATTATTACCACATAATTGTTTTAAGAATTAAAGGATATTTTTTGTTTCAATTTCGATATTGTTTTAGCTTTCAATGTATTTTGCTTTCTTTCATTTTGTCATTACACAAAAATGCATTTGAATGTTCTCTCTGTTTAGTTATGAAGCTATTGAAATACTATGTTCTAATTTAATATCTTCATAACTTCGAGAATTTTTAGCATTTACACCACATTTAAATTATTTTTGTCATTCTATTGATAGGACTTCATTTTGTTATGCAAAGCATCATTTTGAAAGGCTGGTTATTATTTTGTAAACTGCAGAGCTTCATGTTTTTACATTAAACTGAATTTCCAGTCAAAAAGGATTTCTTAAATTCTTTTGATTTATTTTAGCATACCAAAAATATCTAACACATTTTTATTTTTTTATTTTACTGTTTTAATTTAATTTTATCATTTTAGTTTCTTACTATGTGGGACCATTGTTCTACAGCAATTTTTTTGCATACAAACTCTAGTTTGATTAGGATCATCAGTTTAAAGTTTCTAAACCACAACAAACATCCATTTCTAAGATGAGAATCGAAATCGAACCTATTAACTGTCCTAACTAGGCAGGTTTTTCGAAATTTAGGTTATATTTTCCCCATTAAAATCTTAAGAAAGTATGCAATATGTTGGCTATAAACAATAAATTCCTTAAACCAGATGTAAAATCATTTAATTAGAATGAAAGAAAGCAGGTATATTCAGCTAAAAGTTATACATAGATTTTTACAGTGTTTCTTTTCTTTTTTTTTTTTTTTTTTGCCGGCCAACTTGTCTAGTGGTCAGCGTGCCTTGCTACAGATAGGGAGGTCCTGGGTTTGAATCCCGGTACAGGCATGGATGTACTTTCTCTCTCTCTATCCTGTCTTTGTCCTTTCCTTATGTGTGTGTGAATGAAGTATGGATGATGCCAACCCTATAAACAGGTCCATAGGATGTGTGAGGGTGCGATGGTGGCCCACCCCGTGTGGTGCATCCGGGGCAACACCTTAGCGGCTAAGATATCACTGTGTCTGGCCGGTTCCTTGGTATCAGGGAACAATAGATCAATAGACTCTGTTGCAGTTGTAACTGTCTACAATCTGCCATTGGAAAGAAATATATGTACAGTGTTTTTTATTATCTTATTGTTCTTTCAACTTATATTCTTATAAATATTTATTTTTTCCAATATTTATTTCTTCTTTCTTTTATTTCTTCCACTGGACCATTCTAAAGTAGTTTTATCATTTTTATTAGTTCAAATAAAATTTTTAAATATTATGCAATTTTTCAGTGTTTTTCTTGTAGAATTATTAGATATTGATTCATAAATAAAATAGTTGTTGTGTAAATCAATTTGAATAATATATTTATAATCTTTAAAATTGCTCATTTTTCTGAAAAATAATATGCTGAGTTAGAGGCAGAATGGTTACCACTCTGCCCTTCTTTTAAACAGTTTATGTGTTTGAATCTCACCTCAAGCTCGGATATTTGTAGTGATACATAATTCACAGAAAACTGTTTGTCCTAAGCTAATTAATCTTTGTGTGCAAAAAATAAATGTTGAATGACAAAAAAAAAAAAAAAAAAAAAAAAAAAAACACTTTGTAGCTATATTATTTATTTATTTTTTTTAATCCATTTATTACTTTAGATTTAATAATAAAATTTTATTGATGATTAAACATTTAAAGGATAAAAGGTACAATCTACTCTTTCTTTTTTAATCCCTTGAAAGATGACCTATCATTACTTTCTGTGGAATTAGGAATTTTTAATAATAAACATTGAACAGATTTTTAAATTTGCTACTGTAATTTGCATGGCTGAAAATTTTTTAAATATTCTATCAATACCCTCATCTTAAGCTAGGAAGGCTACAAAATTGAATAAAATAAATTTTTTTAAAAATGAGAAAAGTGCAAAAAGTATCTTATTTTCTTAATAAGTTTATATAAAATTAAATTTTCTAAAAATAATTCCTTAACAATTTTTTCTTTAAAATATAGTTTTTAATTGAGATGAAAAAGAACATAATGATCTTGAAAATTTGTTAGAATACCATTGATTTTAAAAATTATAATTGTTTGCACTTATTATAAATTTCCAGGAATTTTAGTTATGTATTTACACATTTAACATAATTATTTTAAAAATCAATAGATGTTTCTGAAACCAGCCAAGTTTTCATTTTACAAATGAAAAAAAAAATAATAATTACATTAAATTCAATTTTCTCTCTCTTTGAAAATGATAAAATTTGATTTAAATTTTACAATGGGATGTACAGAGGAATGTAAATTATTAGTATTTTTTTTTAATTGAAATCAATAAATTATGTTTTATGTATTCTTTAAATTGGGAAGTTGTTTTTTTTTTAATTAACATTTATACTATGGGGAATAATATAACAAAATTGTACCTATTATTACATCATTTTGAAGTGAAAGTCAATTAAATATTGACTCAATATTTGAGATATTGAGTCAATAAAAAGTAACTAGCATTTAAGTAAGCAACTGCATGATTTTTTTTTAATTTAACAAGTCTTATTTTAAAATTTTATTGCCTGCAATATTATGGCGTTTTGAATAGTAAAAATATGAAAAAAAAGATAATAATAATGAATGGAATAGAAATAATTAATATTTAAAAATTGTTTTTTCCACCAGTTTATGTTAAAAAGTAAATTGGGGTCTTATTAATACACAGGAACTGTTTGACATTTTAGAGTATTTTAAACAAATATCATTAAAATTGTTAACAAGAGTAAGTTGATAAATATATATATTCAATTATATGTTATGCAAAAGCATTAAATGTGTATAAAGTGAAATGAACACAATTTAATAATTTCAAAATTAATAAAGTATGATAAAATATAATTATTTTTTCAGTGTAATGTTAATTTTTAGGATAGTATTTATAAGAGGTATGAATAAAAGATAATGAATGCATATTTGTAAAAATTAACAACTTAGTTTGGTCATTTGTATATCAAAATTCTGGAATTATTTTCAATTGATGAAAAGTAATTGTTCCAAAAGATCTGGTTCATGATTGGAATATACTGTAGCTACAAATTAGATGAGCCTGCTTCTGAAATGTTAGACATGCTTCCATGATAAATTGTTGGAAGGAATGGAAAATGTGAGTGGTACCAACTCTTAAAAACATTGAAACTGATTCAAAGGTGGGATGCCTTTTAGCTATTAAACATGAGAAAATCATTCTTAAGTGTAAGTTGATAGACATGAACTATCTTCAGGTATATTTGGGATAAGTTACTACTGAGTATGATAATAAAGATTTATATATTTTAATTGAATTTATGGAATTTGTTTATGATTTTAACAGTCTTGAACAAATGTTTGATTAAAATCTTACCTGTATTATAAATGCAATAGAAAAGTAACTATATTTGCTAAAATACAAAGATATTTTTTCCAGCTTTTATTTTATATAATAATTTTTTATTTTTAGTGGGATCCAAAGATAACAACACCACCTGGTTTATATTTGTATACTATTGCTTTATTGCATCCTATCTCATGGATATCAACATTAGATGTAACAAAAGTGCAATGTTTTCGCTTAGTGAATTTAACATTTGCCATTGGAATAATGTGCACTGTTTATAATATATTCAAGCATCTTCTAATGGTAACCATTATTATTATAATTAGGACTATTGTAAAAAATATTTTTACTATAGGAGGCAGATATTTATCATTTGTTAATATATTTTAATATAAAAGAAAACAAAATCAAGTTCATATTTGTAAATATTTAAGCAGTTTTATCTTCATTACTAGAAACTAATTGTTTAATTGTATGTTAATATTCAAATTTGATTATTTACCTTACATTAAGATATTTATTTGGTTCATTGTATCTGTGTTTCATTGCACTGTTGTCTTCAGTTAATTCTAGTATTGCATTCTTCTCTAAATATGTATATTTTAAAATATAGATAGATAATACTCAAATATTTGTAACTAAAAATTCTTGAATTAAAAAAAATTGTGGAATTTCAAGAAATATTTAAATTTATGGAGTAGAGATTAAGAGCTTAGAACACCAAATTCTCGCTAACAATAATAATGAAACCTTTAATATGACCAATGTAGGATTTGCTAGAATTTATTAGTATATCTAATGGAAAGAGAGCTATTTAGAAGTGTATGACTGGTAAAAGTATTTTTATTTGACAACTGATTGTTGACAACTTTTACTTGTATATTTAGCCTTATTGTTTTTAATATTTTGTGGGTTTACTTGCAGAATTTTATGCAGCAGTTCAGAATCCATTTAAACCATTGGCTCCAATCAAGTTATTCACCCTTGAAAGAGAAATTAACCAATCTGGTTGAAAACCTAATTTATAATAATTAAAAAAAGATAAGTCTTTTTACAGTTTTGAGAGAGAAAAATATTTTAGTTAAATGACAAATTGCTTTATCAATGCCTTTTATTTAATCAATGATGCTAATGAAATTGCTTTTGCAATTTTTCTTGATGTTGAGGTCCTTGGATAAGATTATTATTAAACTACTTTATCAAAAGTGCATTCACATTATTATGATTAATATTGAAAATATTTTCTTAAATTTCTTTAGTAAAGCAAATAATATATTTAATTGATTTATAGATTTGCTTGTAACCAGATACTGCCATTGCTAATAGATTTTCCTGAATGTCTTGAAATATCATGTATTTTTAATTTAAAAAAAAAATAGGAATTTTAATTATTATGACAATTTAAGCACTCATTAAAAGTTTACAGTAGTTTAAAGTTTTCTTGATCCTAGTTGAATTAACCCTCTTTACAAAAACTAATTTTAGAGCATCATGCTGTCCTCCCTATATACATAGCTGAGTAGATGACCCTCAGTTTGGTTAATGGGTTTGGTACACTTAACTATTGCAAGGTGGCTTGTAATTTTAAACCATGGTCAGATAACATAGTCACCCCGGCACCCTTCTCTCCACTTACATGCCACATCCCCAACTAACAGAGCTTCTCAATGAGGGAGAATTTGATCGCCCTCCGACCATGGTTCGCTTAGCTGATCTTATAGGAAGTAGTACAAACCTACTTAGACACAAAGATTCTGCCATCATCTGGAGGCAATGCAAAGCTCTGATAGGTGACTATGAGCTTATCTATCAAGAGAGAAGTCAAAACAATATATACTAGTCCTAATGTTTTTTCAAGTTTAATATCTACTATTACCTATCCAACATAGCAGTTTGTTAGGATATTACATATTAGAGGTAGCAAAATATACATACCATTAATGGGAATAAAGTAAATTAATGATAAACCTATGATGAAATGGAGTTCATATTATGTAATATTGATCTTGAAAATAAAGACTTTTATTATCTAAATGTAATGCATATTATTTATGAGGGAAAAAACAATTTTGTTACATATTTGAAGCTTTTTTCATTTATTTATATAATTATCTTTCATTCAAGTTTTTCTCATATCTGGTGACTAGCTGCAGAATTTGTTTATAGTAAAACTCATCTGCACCTAGGACATTTCTATTGCATAACTCATTCAATTTTGAAGGTCTGCAAACTTTTACAACAATTGTGCTTAAACAGTGTAAATGGAAATTGCAGGAAGTTGCTTTTGGACAGTTGTTGCATCATTAAAATTCACTACTTGCTATTTAAAATCCCATCTGTGATGTAAAAAGTGTTATTTCAAACACTTGAAAAATGAAATCAGTAGAAAATTAATTGAAATATATAATGATAATATGATGAACAAAAGAAATATAAGAAAATTATACAAAATATTTAACAATGGGCAAGTAAATATGCATGATAAAATTCAAACTGTATGCCCAATACTCATCACAGAAAACTAGAAACCTTAAGACTGCTTTTCAAAATGCAATCTTGCAGAACAGACAATTAATTCTCAACAAATTGTGTTTTTAGACATAATTCATTTTTTAATTGGTGATACAAAGGGTTACTCTGAAATTTTTTAGGTACGCGCAGACGAGAATTTACAAAATAAAAATAACTTTAATTTTAAAATACAAAGTATTTTAACACAGAAGATGATTTTTTACTGACTTGCTTCAACGTGTTTAGCATAGAATAAATTTTAAACAGAAGAGAAAATGGAGTTGATGCGAGAACATTTTCGCGCTATGATTTTCTACGATTTTAAAGCAGGATTAAATCAAAATGAATGTGTTCAACAGTTGCAATTAGCATTTGGTAATGAATCTCCACCTCATGCTACTGTATTCAGATGGTTTAGATAATTTAGAAGAGGTCGCAATTTTCTTCAGGATGAAGAACACACAGGAGGGCCGCCGTCGGCAATGATCCAGGATAATGTGTCTGCCATATGAAAAATGTTAATGCATGATAATCGCTGTATCTATCAAATGATACAGAAGGAACTTAACATTGGATCTGCAGCCATACACAAAGTCATTCATGAAGAATTACATATGAAAAAAGTAGTTTGCCGTTAGGTTCCCCATAATCTAACTGAGCACCAAAAAGAGGAGTGTGTCAGAATCAGTAAAGTAACTCTTAAATTGCTAAATGATGGTGGTCACCTCATCATTTTTAAAGTTGTAACAGGTGATGAAACCATTTTTTGTCATTCCAACATGTCAAGAAAGCAAAGTATTGGTCTTTGAAGATGATCCCATGCTGACAATGATGAAAAAACAAAGGGAACTGAAAAAAATGATGTATGCCATTTTCTTCAGTAGTACGGGATTGGTCAAAGTCATCAAGTTGGAAGGACAGAAGACAGTACAGCAAACTGGTATACCACTAAATGTCTTCCAGAAATTCTACAAGAACTGAATGTTAGGGGATTAACCAGATTAACTGTTGAGTTTGTTAAGCAAAAACAAATTAAAGTGATCGAACATCTGCCGTTTTCACCTGATCTAGCTATGTGCGACTTTTGGTTATTCTTTAATCTAAAAAAGAACTTGCATGGACATCGTTTTCATTCAAAAGAAGAGATTGATGTGGCTAAATATTCATTTTTTCATCTATTACAAGAAATGAATGGCTTGAGGCATTTAATCTGTGGAAAATTTGTCTACAAAAATGCATTGATGCTGGAGGAGACTACTGTGAACACACCTAAAATTTTGTAAGTATAACTTTAAAAACCTAGTTGTATCTCAAAAATTTCAGAATGACCCTTGTACCATAATGGTCTTACGATCTCAGTAAATACAAAATTTGTGCAAGATGGACTCTGTAGCTTCCAAGTGACTGTCACAAAATTCAAAGTTGTCATAGCATTGGCATTTTTTATTCAATTTCCATTGTTGAATATTTTATATCAATTTTAGTCAAATGAATGCAATTTTTTCCATAGAATAGTAATTAGTAATGAAAATAACATCATTTAAAAAAGAAATAGTCAAACTCATGAATAGTATCATCCTTCATCACTTAAATAGTTTAGAAAAGGGAACACTAAACTAAACTCTGTAACAGGACAGCCTGTGTGGGTCGAGGTGTACGTTTTTTTTCCTGGTCGAGAGGCTCTGGGGTGTGAAGCATATGTTTTAATTAGGTGGTCAGCCTAACGCAAAACCCCCATTGCTTAGTTCCCAATCATGCTATATACTCAGTTAATTGACTCACTGTGAAAGGCTGAGTTAACCTTGCCCAGTTCAAGGATCAAACCTCAGACTTATGCTTGGGAGCGTGAAATGCTACCACTAAGCTACAGAACTTCACAAACGTGAGCACTCTTCATACAAATGTTCACAACAACATTTTTTGGTGGATTTCATTCTAAAAGCATTACAATCAATTAAATTGTTATTGTGAGGTTTTGGAAAGTACATTGATCCTTTCTGGAATAGTTATGCTTATTTATGATGATGTCTGAATTGAATTGAAACAGCCACTGAAGAATTACTGAATCAATTCAGATAAAAAAAAATTTATTTTTCCTCATAGAATCTGGATATTGCTGTTTTAAATTTGCTTTGTTTTCTCAGCTGAAAAATTTTCTGAACTTTAAAAGCTTTGATAATGCTGAGTTATAGAATGCAGTAACTGATTGGCTTATTGAATTGTTATCATGAGAATTCTGAAGCTTACAATCATTTATTAAAAATGTATAAATGTAGAAGATCATGCTGAAAAATAAAGCTTCATGTGTGTAACAAAAAAAAATTTTTTTTTCAAATAAATATCACTTTTTATTTTGTATAACTAGATCATTTTTATTTTTTAAATAATCTTCTTACATTCATGTTATGCTAATTAACAATGAAATAAAAGTTGTTATGATATGTTATTTATCAGAATATTATTTTAATATATGTAATTTGATATGTAAGGATAATTAGATTCAGTTCATGAACAATTTATGAGAATTATTTTCCTTATAACTTATTCATGAATCTTCAATTGAGAATGAGAATTTGAGGAAATTAGAAATCATTTGGAAAACTGAATTTATGATCCGCAAATTTTTATCTTTCATTTTATTATAAATCCATGTCATTGCAATCTTTGATTCTCATAGGTTCATATGGTCTTCAGCACATCAGTTCGTGGGTTTGTTTTCCATATAGCATAGATGCTCAAATTGATTCAAATCTACTTTAAGCTGTAAATTTATATCATCTTCTTCCTATGCAAAATGTGGTTGTAGAACATAAACTAATCTCAGTTATAATTAATTTAATTGCTTGATTATATTATTTATCCTAATCTTCCTTGAATTATAGTTCATTGACCACTATTGTTCCATCTACTTCATTTCTTCTTGAACTATTAGAAAAAAAACCCAGGTTTTTTGTTCAAATTTTTATACTTCTTTTACAAATGAAATAAATATTCTACATCAACTGGTATGAATGCATCATAATGATATTTTTAAAATTTTATTATCAGTATTTTATGATGTTTTCCTGGTATCTTCTAAAATAATTTTGATATTATTTTATTTCAGATTTTTTAAACTTCTTTTTTTTTTTCTACCAGTTATCCATATATTTTGTAACACTATTATAGCTCATATATTTCAATAACAAATTATTTCTACATCACATTAAATCATAGTTTTGTTCTATTTTATTTTATGATTCAATGGATTTTTGTTGAACTGTAACTTCATCATCAACTGATAAGATTTTCTAAACATATCTCTAGTTCTTATTCTTCTTTCTTCTAAATTTTTTAAAATTTAAATTTTTTTTATATCATTTTGAATAAAACTGTTAAATATATGAATGATTAGAAAACTCTTTAAAGTATCAAACATTATACATTTTAAGCTGTAGCATATTGTTTTTAAATAACAATTTATGAATTGAGTGGGTTTATTTTTTTATAAATAAAATGTATAGCATTAATATATTTTGTTAAAATAGTTTTTGCAGCGCTGATCTGTAATAGTTGCCATTTATAAGTTGAAAAAGTTATTTTGAAAATATGTTTCAGTTATTTACAATAAATAAATTGTTCATGTTATTAACTTTGAAATTTTGTTTATTTTTGATTAATTTAGAAAGAAAAACTTGAAACTAAATATAGGGAAAAAATTTCTCTTTTATCATCACTCAACATAACAATGTTCCCTGTGCTATATTTCTTTAATTTCCTGTACTACACTGATTGTGGTTCCACATTTTTTGTTATTCTGATGTATTGCTGGCATCTCAAGAAATTCTATTTCCTTGCTTCCTTCGCTGGTGCACTTAGTCTCTTATTTCGACAGACTAATATAGTATGGATATTTTTTGTAAGTATAATTTTTTGGTAATATTTTGTAAATTATTTTAACTTACTTAAATATTTATTTTTCTGTTCTTATTATATCTGTAAACTTTAAAGAATTTCATGAATTTTTATTTGATGTGAATTTAGCAAATTATAAATTAATAATTCAGTATGAAGAATACATTAATTAAAATGTTTCATTGGTTTTTGTATCCTTTTTATTGCACCAACTAGAATTAAACGTGAATTCTTATCATTAAGAACATGTTACCACTGAACTATTTTACTTTTCTCAAATGAGAAAAAGTTTAGTAGAAAACTTCAAGATATGCACAAGGAAATGTTAATTATGATGATATTTTAATTTCAGTAGTTTTACCTTTCTCTGGAATGTGCAGTATTTAATTTCTTGTTTTATTTGTTCATATTTCTTGGAAAATGACTGAAATACTAAAGTCATGAACTGCTTATTAAATTTCTTATTGTGTGAAATTTCACATGTTTTTTATAATTTATTGTAAATTATTTTTATGCTTATCCCTGTGGTTAAAAAAGGGATTTGAAAAAAACTAATGAGAAGTCTATTAATTCGAAATTGGCTCATTATTTGCTTACAATATGGAATATATTTGCTTGATTAATAAATTATACAAATTAGAAATGATAATTATATTTAAGTAGTTTTTTTCTGGATAAAATAATGATAGTTCTTATAGAAAGTGTTGTATCTGTTTTAAACCATCATACTGTGTTCCCTAAAAGATCCAAAAAAATATTGAATTTGAATTCATGTTTAAAATGCAAAAAAGTATTTCAAGGCATTTTTCTACATTTCAAAAGATTGTGAATATATTGTTTCCATGGAAACAAATGATTCCCTTTCAGTAAGGTTGATGTCCTAGGATTTTGCACAGTTTGTCCCACTCAGTCTCAAATACACTACTGTAATAGTATTTTAATTATTGCTGAAAATTTGCTGATTAGCATAAGTATCCATCCAATTTCTTTATACATGCAAACATCTATCCACTGTTCACATTAATTTTTTCTGATTGATAATTCATTTCAGTTGTCCTTTAAATTACAGTTTAACTATAAATTAATTGTATTATTCTGCTAAAGTTGGAAAAAACTGATTTTTTTAAAACAATTAAAATTTACATTCAGTGAAAACATTTCTTTCTCTGTATTTATAAACATATATATTTCTTATTTGCTTTTTTGTAATTTTTTTAATCCAAATTGCTAGTTTTTATTTGGAAATTTGCATATATTTAAAAATGAAACTGAAAACTGCGCCTGAATTGACAAACTATATAAGTTTGTTGAAAACTAACAAATTTTAAAATATATTGAACTTACATTAGAAACTTAAATAATTTCATAATATTGTATTATAGTCCTTTAATTTATTAATAGTGAAATTATTTGTTGCATTGAAATTATTTATTATTAATTAAATTCTCATAGTTAATTTTTGCGTATAATTTACATTTGATTAGTTTTCTTGATTAAAATAATTAGCATGAAATATTCTTAAATGCTGCATTTGTGTTAAACTATCTCTTATATTGCATAACTGTATAGATAGGTATACTGTATAGGTAACTTTGTTTACATTATTTTGTTGTAAAATTTTGTAGGAAAAACTTAACTAAAATTAGACAAGAGATTATCTGACTTATTATAATGGTGGGATATTTTGAATTTTATTAAAAATATTAAGTTGCCATCTCTTAATAAAGAAAATTGAATCAAATCAATTATTGATGATTTTTTAAAAATATTTTATAATTGCTTTTTATTGACAAGTATACATGTCTTACAATAGGATTTCTAAACACTACACAAACTACTCTTGCTTCTCTTTTTCTCTTTATGATGAAATTCTTAAATTTATACTTAATTTTTAAAGTGGAATTTGTCTTATACATTGTGAAAGATAAAATAATATATAAATTCTAGGAAACTATGATAATTCTAGGAACTGTACTATAATAAACAGAACAAATGATATCTAAGTAACAGGTTCATTCTTTAACCTGTTACTTAGATATCATTTGTATTTCATGTATTTTTATTTGCAAATTTTGCATCATTATTCTCTTTATTACATTCATACAATTTCTTATTGGTTAAGTTCACTACTTAACTGATATTATTATTTGAGTTTTAAACTCTACTTATTTTTAGTGTAAATTATTAATAGAAGGTCGGTGGCTTAGTGGCAGCGTTTCACACTCCCAAGGCACAGGTCTGAGGTTCGATACTCGGGTGATCTAGGTTGACTCAGCCTGTCATCCCTTTAGTGGGTCGATAAACTAAGTACCAAGCATGCTTAGGAACTAAACACTAGGGATCTCATATTAGCCTGACTACCTAACTGGGACAAATACTTCGAATCCCAGGGACCTCAGTCATGAAAACAGTTATGGGCACTGTAGGCCTTGGCCCAAATGGGCTGATGTGTCACAGAGTTTAAATTATTGATAATTTATAAATTAATTAGGATATTCATTCTAATTTTTTTATTAATAAATGCATTGTCTGCCCCCGTAATGTATGTGTTTTGATTGATTAAGAGACAAAATTTATGAAATCAAAATAATTTTACTGCAACAAAATAATTTGAATAATTATTTAGTGCTGAAATAAGAAAATGTTGGTTAGTTATTATAATCTTACTCTCTATCTAGAAAGGAGTTAATTTTGTTTCAGTATTGAATATTTTTTTATTTCGAATCTCCTGTGTTGTCATAACAACCTAATTCCCTTGCTGACTAGGATTTGAGCATAAGGAATTGTGTATATTTATTTAATATAACATAATATTTTATAAATACTTTTAGGTTTCTTTATATCTATTTGATCTACTAGTGCTGAAATGTCAAATGTAATCAAATTAATTAATGAACATTTCCTATTATCTGCTTTTAATGTTTGTAAAATATAATTAATTGTACTTAAATTCTTTTTCCTATTACATTTAATAATATTAGCTAACAGTACTTGTACTTGAGACTATTTCCTAATTGTAGTTAACAGACTAATTAATTTATGTTAAAAATAACTTTGACCAATTTATTTTTCTAAGAATATTTTAGAAATTCTGTATTTCTTATTTTGAGCAAATAAATGAAAATGAATTAAAAAACTTGAAAAATTAAAAACATTTTAATCCCTCTTCTTTAAACCTTTTCTATTTAAATCTCCTATATTTTAATCTTGTTTGAAACAAATTAATATAAATAAATATAAAAGAATAGAGTTTTGTATATATGTATTTTTATTTCTAAACAAGCATGAAAAATATTTTTTTTCATGATAGTTAAATTTTGTTTATTTGACATTTTAATGAATGCTTTTAACTCTACAGTTATAAAATTCATTTTAATTTGATTAAATTACAATCATTTCATAATTTTTGATTTATATATTTCTCACATGTCCATCTCAATGAAACATCTCTTACAAAAATAATTATTATAAATTTATATTGATATTCAAATTTATTTATTGCATTTTTGCCTGCATAATAGAATTTGATAATCATTATAAAAGAATACTGCTATAAAAAAGCAACGCAATTTTATAGTTGCTAAATATATGCAGTAGTGATACCAAAAATGTTACTTTTGAATTCTGAACATTCTTAGTTACTAAGCTCCAAAACTTTACACATTTCTTTCTTTTTTAATTTGTGAATAGAAGATAATAGAAATGAATTATTAACCCACAATAAATTTAAATATATTGTTTTCTTAAATAATTTTTCATGAGAAAGATGTGTAATTTTCTGCAATTTTATACTGTCATTATTTAATTATTGTAATGAGGCAACATTCTTATACTTTTGAAACAATTAATAATGTGATATAACATACTAAAAATTGCTGGAAAGTAAATATGAATAACTGTTAATATTATTCATCCTATTCAACTTTGAAAATATTATGAGGTTCCTGTACTATTATTTATCTATTTTTATTCATAATTTTAACTTTTTCTTTATGCTGTGGGTGATTGGTTAACAAATAGTTTTGGATTGTGAACAAATCAGACAACAAACATTTTCACGAAAGATTTTGTTTTCGGATACCAAATACATTCGTGTAGCGAAGTAAAACAAATTTTAACAAAAAACTTCTCAAGATCAAAACACTTCTTCAGATCATAATATGCAGGGTTGCCATTCCCAAGAGATCAAAAATAGCTTTCCATTCTCTTGAATTATGTTGCTTGCCCATTGAACTTCAAAGTTCTGTACCCGAAATTTTTTCTCAATAGAATATTGATAGCAAAGTAGACAATTAATTCCTTTTTCATTCAGTGTTTCATATGTAGTTTTTAATAACAAATTTTTAATGGCATCAACAACAATGTTATTAATGGCTTCTGAAAAATTCTGATAAAGAAAGGAAAAATCATTGTTCTTTAACACTCTATAAACAAAAAATGAAAAAGATTAATGTGAAAAACTATAGGTATTATTTTGCAGAAACTTATTAAGAAATTACGTTCTTTTTTAATTTCATTTTTAGGATATCAAGAACGAATTAATCGATTTTAACAAAGAATCGAAGATAAATTGATGATCAGTTAACAAACAATTCATATAACGAACATAATCTTGTATCAGATTATATTTATTAACTCATTATCCATTTATTTATGATTTCAAAATAAAAACAGGTATAAATGCTTTAAATAAACTTCCTAATTCTTTGTCTAAAGTAAAAATAAAAATATAATGTTAGTGTGTGTACTATAAAAGAAACTAAAAATAATAACTACGGTGAAATGTTTAAGGAATTGTTTTGTCTTTTTAATTTAAAGTAATTTGCTTTTCATAAAAACCAAATATTTTTAAAAAAGAATATGAAAATGTTTTGAAATTTTTAAAGAAAACATTTAGTATAAAACAGCATAAAAATATTTTAAGTATAACTATAAATATTATTATTAAGATTAAATTATTAAATAATATTAATCTTTATGCCAATAAAAAATAAGGTTATAATTAAATATATAAAATAATCATGAAACAGAATTTATTTTTTATTAAAATATTAATTTGATGTCATTAATTCATCACAATGAAATTAAATTGTTTCTTATTTGATGTTGCCACCAGCTGTTCTTTTCTGTATATATGTATAATTAAATTTTTAATTTATAACTGCAACTTTATAATAATTCAATAAAAAATTGAATTAAGTATTTTCATTTAATGCGAAATAGTAGTTATTTAAGAATATGTGTAAAGCAGTTCATTTATGTTTCTGCTATTGAAATATTATTTTGAATATATTTGAAAGATACTGCCTCAACTTCTTTGTTAATTTATATGTATCTAACTTAATAAAGAAGCAATTAATTTCTAAATGTCTATATTTGCTTTTATGCACATCCATTTTGAAAAAATCAAATAATTTTCTTTTGAGCTTATAGATTTTTAAGTCATCTTTTGTTAGATAATTGGTTATAGGGAGGTCCTGGGTTCGAATCCCAGTCATGGATGTACTTTCTGTCTCTCTATCCTGCCTTTGTCATTTCCTTGTGTGTGAATGAGGTATGAATGGTGGCCCATCCCCTGTGGTGCACCCGGGGCAATGCCTCGGTAGCAAAGAGGTCCCTGTTTCTGACCAGTTCCTTGGATATAAGGGGACAATACATCCCGATATACCCCAACCATTGGGGAAAAAAATTGTTATATTATTGAGTTAAAATTTTTGATAGTTTCCTTAATTAATAAATGAATTAGTTAAAACTGTATGTATTTACTATAAAAAGTATCAAAAATTTCTTTTAAAATGATTTTCAATATCATTTTTAAAGATTAAAGAAAATTTAAAAAGGAATATGCTTCTTTTCTGCATATTACAACTTAATAAATGGTGTCTGATATTTTTATAGATTAATCAAACAGTTCATTATTTAATTTTCATCTTTTAATTATTTCAATTTTAAATTGAATGTGCTTATATCATTTTTAAACTAGATATAAATATTTATTGTGAATTGATAATGAATAAAATCAAATAATGTTTATAAAATAATTTTAATTAAGTTGATGTGTGAATGAAATGTCACATATATTTTATGGGTGCAATATACATCTTAAACATAGATGTTTGGAACGGACATAAACTCACTTCAAATTGTAGATCACAGTTAAAATAGTTATTGTGTGCTAAAATAGACAGTAGTGATATATGAAACAAAAATTTGAATTCATTAGCTTTGTTTCCTTTAATTGAGATTGTTGATATACTGAGAAAATCATTTAGCTTAACTAAAGTATTTATTTATTATTCCAAAATGTAATTTTATGATAATTTTTGATAAGCATTTTAAAATATCACTATATTTTTATATATTTTGGTTTAAGATTAGCCTACTGGATAAATGTTAGTATAATATTATATATATATATATATATATATATATATATATATATATATATATATATATATATATATATATATATATATATATATATATATATGTTGGAATAAATTAAAAATATTTAGAATTTTAACTTAAAACATGGTTACCAAATACATTTAATTTGTTGAAAACCGTGTAAACAACTTTTATTTCTGTTTTTTTTTATAGAATAACAAATGAATTACTATTTAAAAAACAACAACACAAGCATGAACTGTTTAGAATCTGTGCAGTTCATGAAAACTATTTGAAATTCAGAAAATTTCATCATTTATTTTCAGGCCTTTAGAAACTCCTGAATTTTTTTTTTAATTAACTTCTGAAAAATAGTGTACATCATTTAGAAATTTTTCCAATTCTTTAAACTCATACATTGTTTTTATGAACTAGGCTAAAAAGTTCTCAAAATATTGGTTTATTTATTCCACTAGATGTGTGAGGAAAACATTAAGCTAGAAAAAGATTGAATTTTTTAAAAATTGTTAAAATCATAAAGTAGTATTAACAATTAATGGAAAAGTGTTCATGTTACCATTTACGGCTTGAATTATTTAACTCTGAGAAGAAATATGTCAAGCAATTTATATGAAATGCATATGCATATTTTGTATTTGCTTAATGCATCTAAAATATACATATCAGAATGTTAATGTCTTTTTAAAGAATTTCATAGCATTTAAAATATTAAAGCCATGAGTATGACTTGTGGAAATTGTATTAAATATTGTTTTGATCCTATTAAAAGTAGATAGAAACAGATGTGAAAGTTACTGTCATTTGTGGAAAGCAATTAATCTGCTTTTACTTCTGTCACATGGTTAAATCTCTATTGAAAGCATTTTTTCTGTGAGCAACAATTTAATGCTGTAAAATTATTAAAATTTAAACAAATTTATCGATTTTAATTAAATATTTCACATTAATTTCACATCCAAATCATAGGAGTTGTCACCAATCTAATAATTAACATACTAATTACTTCTATAATAAGTATGCTAAAATATAGATATGGGGTAAAATATTAGTTTTATTTAAATGTTCAAAAATAGAATAAAAAGATGCCGTATAACAGTGCAAAATGCAAAAATCTTTCTAATGAAATTGATGAATTGAATTTTGATTTACAATAAATGATATAAATAAGAATGTGCATTACTATGAACACAGTGAAAAAATTGGCAAATTAATATTAATTGCAAATTCAAACATGTGTCATTGTAGTGCTTTGGAAAAGTAAAAACTATCATTCGGTAAATGGTGTATTGAAGCAATGAGTTTTAGAATTTTAAAGTTCATATATCGATAAAATATGTGTGTGTATGTATATACATGTGTGTCTAAATGAGAGTGAATATGTAAATACTTCAGAAATACAACAGCTTATTCAATATGAATAAATAATGCTTAGGTTGTTTCAGAAATGAAAAGACAGCTTTTTATTAAATAATGATTAATTAAATAAAGAAAAATCCTTTAAATTGAAATTATTCGCGAGTGTAAATTCCACTTATTTTGTTTTCATATATTAAATTGCAGATTTGTTTAAGTATTTTATTTAAGCAGTAAATTTTTAAGCACTTGAGTTAATTAATAGAAAGGATCTTTGTAAATAAATTTAGAAACTAAAAATATCCATCACAATATTTGATTAGTGTAAAGACTTTAAATATTTAAATGAAATAGTTTTTATCATACCTATAAATTCAGTTGTTGCTATTGAAATAAGTGATTTTAAAAATAATTTAAATCCATAGTATTTGCCTTTTGTTTTACAAATATCATTTAAAATGTTTACAAAAAACATGATGTACACACAATTGCTAATACATTTAGCTAAAGTAATTGCAGATAATATTTGAATGTTGACACTTGTTGGGAAAAATTAATGTGAATCTTTAAATTCAATTCTTGAAAAAATGAGCATGACTCCCTATCTTTATATATTTAAGTTGTCATTTTCTTGGAGACAAATTATTTTTGCTTCAATGATGATTGTTTGTTAAAATGCCCTACTTGTTATGCTAATATATTAATTTTTTTGTGTAATTTATTAGGTGGCAACTGAAGAAAGTTTGCGAGTTTTGTTGGATCTGTTTTGTAAAGAAATTCAAACAAAAGAAAAGGATGTGTCATCAATACCTTTCTCTCAGCTCTTAAAGATTTCTGCTCCTTTAATCAAAGGCAATTTCAAAGAAATATTTTTGAAACTGCTCCGAATGAATGCAGGTTATCTCATTGTGGGTGCTAGTTTTTTAATATTTCTGAAAGTGAACGGCTCTGTTGCACTTGGTGACAAAGAAGCACATCAAGTCTGCTTCCATCTGCCACAGTTATTTTATTTTTTGTTTTTCTTTAATTTATTTTCTAGTCCATATCTAATTTCCTTTCACAACTGTAAAAAGTTTTTTAATTTTGTATGTAACAATAAAATGTTTGTTTTTGAACTGTTCTTCAGCTGTGCATTTTGCTTAGCCTTCATGTCTCATGTTCATCCCTACCTCCTGGCTGATAATAGGCATTTCACTTTTTACATCTGGCGGAGGATTCTGGGACGGAATTTATTTGCCCCCTATATGTTGATACCAGTTTATATATTCAGCGGTTGGTCCTTACTGTCCTCTATAGAGCATAAAGATTTTGCCTTTAAATTTGCAATTGCATTTGCTGTATTTGTTTCTGTTGTACCTCAAAAACTTTTAGAATTTCGTTATTTTATTATTCCATATATTATGCTCAGACTTCACTTGAAAGTGGAGTCGAAGTGGCAACCATACTTAGAATTTCTTTTATATACTATTGTTAACTGCATAACTCTGTACTTGTTCTTCTTCAGTACCTTTAAATGGGAAAATTCTGAAGAAATTCAACGATTCATGTGGTGAAAGACTTTGCTTCATGACATTTCAATGAGCTTATTTTTTCTATGAAAAAAATCACTTCCTTTATGGGAAAAAATAGGAAATAAAATTGCCTTTTGTTTTTAATTGTGTTTATTTCTAAGAAATAAACAAAATTAATGTAAAATATATCATCTTTATAAAATAAAATATGATAAGATTGCCTCATTTCATATTGTTGTAAATTTGCTTGGCTCATTGTTTAACAATAGTTATTTATTTAGATATAAATTTGTGTTCAGATGGCTTAATTTGATCTCAACCATTTTTCAATATTTTACTCCATTATCACATACATCTTTTTATTGAAAATGTTCTGAATTTGAAGAAAAATATTTTGCCATCTGTGCACGAAAATCTTGGTTTTTTTTTTTTTTTCATTGCCTTTGAAAATAGGCAAAACAAATTTTTCTAATGTTTTTTTATATGAATCTATGTGGTGACATACATGTACATCTTTGGTTAAATTTTTAATTTATGCAATAGTCTGATTAAATAATGTATTAAATTCTTGTGTAGACAATTGTAAATTGTCAGCAAGTTTCCTTACTTTGTATTTTGTTAACATTTTTCATGTATAATTTGTATAAAAAAATATTTATCTGGTTATATTTTAAACATCACAAAGTGTGTTAAAATGGTTTATAATTATCAACATTTGTAATTTAGAAGAAATTTGAAGAATAAATTTTATGATAAAGACGTACCTAAAGAAACTTAATTTTTCCTATTATAAACAATTAATGAAATTAGCTACATATCTGTAAATAATATTTAAAATATATTATGTATAAAATTTTCAATATTTTACTGGATCTTCACATATTTAGTATTAAAAAATTACATACTATAGACATAATTTTAATATTTTTTAATGTAGCCTCCTTCACATATGAAGTATCAAAATTTTGAATGGTTATCACCCAGAAAGCATGTTTAGGGTGTTTAATTTGAACTTATTACAGCAAATATAATGCCCTCAGTTTATTTTCGCTAAATTTAGATTTTTTATTGATGAATCTAAATTTTGACGATTTTTATTTCTGAATTAAGACACTGTAATAACACATATTTTCTTAAATTAAGATTTTAAAATATGACAACTTTTGAATCATATTGCGACTATATATCTTAAACTTATGAAAGTTAAGGAATTCAAATTTCTGCATGGGTGATAATCTGTGACAAATTTTCTTAAACTATAAAATAAATGCACAACTAATTATAATAAGAATGAGTTTATTTTCAAATTCTTGTAAACTTTTCTTCTTCGTAGAAGGGTAAACAAAAAACATGTGGATTCGAGTGTATATTTATTTATAAAATGATTTTAATTGACAGTGCGGCTTGTCACATGACTATAGTGATAAATGGTGTGATAAAAGTAGTGGAAGTGCTAACTACTGAACTATGGGATAAAAGTAAGAACTGCTAATCTGTTTTATAGAGAAAGTAAGGACATTTTCCTGCATTAATATGTTAGTTTATGGAATATATATTGTATAATTTGAGAAATTTGAACTGATGGACTTTGTTATTTAGTCTTTGTAAATTAAAGAATAATTTAGTCTTTGTATTTGCAACATTTTGCTATAAATGTGCAAACATAAATATGGAAAGTGTTCTGTGGAAATTACTTTTCAATTTTCTCAGGGCTACATCCGTATTGTTGTTATAACATTATGCAGTTCATACCCAGACTTCAACGAATATCCGTCGTGTTCATTGAAGGTGATTGGGGCATGTAAAATTGATTGTGTTCTCCACATATCCTTTATGTGGCAGCTCAAACATTGGGCGATTTTCTGCTTGAACCCGGCTTCTGAATGAGGAAGGCATAACTGCTTCCACTTATAACTGGTAGAGCCCATATCCGGTCTAGGTTCAGGGAAATGTGTTGCTGCAATAACCACCTATTCCTTTGTTTAAGCATCTGTAGTTAGATTTGAGAAAGAAACTCTGTCCAAACATTTAATCTTGTATTACATTTTTCTTGTTGACATAATGAAATGATACCTGTTTCCAGTGTAATGCTGTCTGGTGTCGCAACAATCTGGACAGAAAAAATTCGATTTAATTTGAGTATTTGGCTCTATGAGAATTGAAAAAAAAAATTTTATTTCTGCAAAATATGTCTGGCATGGGAAGCTTGGATCTTTCCCTACATCGTCCTCAATACAACTCTGAAAGCTGAAAAATATCAATATGGCTGATCTCAAATTAAATACTGAGTCTGTTGCTAGGAGGGGACTCTATTTTCGATAGGGTAAGTCAGAAGGAAGGTGCCTACTTTGACGTACTGAACGCTTTAATGGCGGTGTTGGCGATCTTTTTGTTACTATTTTTTAAATCTGTTTTATATTATTAATCACATCTTTAAATTTTACAAATTAAATTTAAATTTGATAATTATAAAAGTTAATGATGAAAGAAAAGGAAATGAATTGATACATAATTTTTCAAGTCAGATATTTTCATCTTTCATAAGGCAAATTTCTCATACAATGATCATTATAATATTCAGCGTAAATTATCTGCGACTGAAAATTTTTTATAACTGGAGATGTATATTAAAAAACAAACCACTAATTCAAAACACAGATAATAACTCTTTTTTGAAATGGACAGCCTTGTTTGCTATATCAACAATCATAGTATTTCGCAGGAGCTATTCTTTTGACAGACCGCAGGTCAGACACTGACCCACAATTGCTAGGCAACCATTTGTATATGCAGATTTATTTAGAGTTTCTAATTTGTGTGGTTAATTTATATTCTATTTGTATTTTTTCAAGCAAGGCATATTGACACAACAGCAATTCAAATGCTGCCTATCATTTTCAGTTTGATCATTACAGTCCTAAAGCTAAGCAAATGACGACAAATGCGTTTGTAATACTTGAAATAAAGCAAACGTGTTTACAAAATATCAAGTAAAGTATTTAATTTTACATTTTGTTTATTAGTGAAAAAAAATTCGACAAACTAAAACAATTAGCCATATTTAAAACATTTTTTTCTGATAAAATGCCCTTTTTAGTTCTGTTTTGTAGACTTGTATTGTCCCCTCTCTGCTTCATCTTGTGGGGTGCCATGCGCATGGCTGTTGTTCTCGATACTTATGCTAGAGTTGATAGTATCAATAACATACTTACTTTACAACTAGTTTCACGAGACCGAACCTGGAACGTCGGCTCCTGATGGGATTTCTAACGCATGCGCACATGAAGAGAGTAGTTGCAATAATTTGGCGGTATAAAATGTGAATATTGTTCAGATATTAAGACTTAATTTTAGCAACCCTATGGTTTATCATCCCCCTGTCTAATTTGAAACGAAGTTCGCGCCAGTCGATTTGCTTATTTATATTTGCAAATTTTAATATTTTTTCGAAATATGAAAGAGAAACTGAATAGTTTATCTTTGCACCATATATAAAAGAGAAATGGATAAAAATTTTATTTGTATTTTATATGGTGCTGAAGACATTTATTTTTTCGCAGATAGGATCGATGGGATAATACGCAAGTATCAAAGAAGGGTGAATTGCAATGATCACATTTCTTTCTGCATTTTAATAAAGATAAATATAAATGGGGAATACAATGCTGTGAAAAAATTAATTTGACTAAATTGTTTTTGACCCTTTTTCATGGTTTAATTATAAATTAGTATCACAATTTTTCTTCCCTAAAGCCAAACTTAATATGTTTGTCAATTCAAAATAAAAATTGTTTAAAGAATTTTTTGTACACATGATTTGTTTTAATAAACTTTGGGTGTAATATAAACTTCAAAAATTAAAAACAGCAGAATAAAAATATTTTGTTATTTAGTATGTACCTTGTCTATTTTTTTAAATTACAAATTCGAAATAAGATAAATCACAAGCTGTAAATATTGAACATCTGTATTTCAATTTAAGAATACAACTCATTTAGTTTGAAAAACAAAAAGTTTTATATTTTTAAAAATAGGAAAAATTATGAATTTTCACGTTTATATGAATAAAAGACACCCAATATCTCCTTTCCTTCTGATTTTTGTGTTTTAATAAAGATATTATAAACATAAATGGGAATAAAATATCATGTGTAAAAAATTGAGGATGAATTTAAATACATTTTTTTTTCACAAAATATATCAAACTAAGTATTATTTGTCACTTTACCATGCTTACATGACTACTGCAAAAACCAATGAATATCTAAAATTTTTGCTTGACTAAAATAAAAATTTAAAAACAAAACTTGCTTTACAAGCAGACAAAAAAATCATTACCAATAGCTAATGAGAAATTTGAAAGTTCGCCAAATTATAAAAAAATTGAAATGCAGCGAAGATTACCACCAAAAAAGGCCCTCAAAAGAAAACAAATTATGCGATCTCCTAACAACACTGAAGATTAAATTGATTGGTTAGACCATGGGTTCCCAAACTTTTTTTTTTCTCGTGAACCACTTTTAAAGTTTTACTATTTTCGGTAGACCTTCTTCTGCTACATGTATTTCCAAAACTCCTAAAAAATATCAATCTAAATTGGGGATGTTAAGAAGGGAAAAAAAGTAGCACATTTTCTTGTGTCCTATTTATTAAAATAATACTTGTGGTTATACAAAATTATAAACATTTATTATTACAATAAACGCGTGCGATTGACAAAAAATCAACAATGAACTCTTAAATGTAAATCAACAATAAAAAATAGTCATACTTTTAATGAGACGGCGCACGGGCGGCACTTTGCAAGTCTCGACATGTGGTGTACACTTGTGCTATTATCGATTGTTCGATTGAATTCTGTGTTTGAACTGAATCTCGAATAATTTTGAGTACCTACCTAGTGAATGATATTACCTGGCTACGTTGATAGGTAAATACAAGCCAAAATGTTTGTTCTTTATTATGAAAACCAGAAAATTTTTCGTGGACTTTCACTTATAACTTGTGAACCCCTATTTTTTTTTTTTTTTTTTTTCACATCTATGTAAACCAATTTGTGAACCTATGGATTAGACTTAAAAATGATTTTGCTCTTAGCAGTTTTAGAGAATATTAAAACAATTTTTTTTATATAAAC
Source organism: Latrodectus elegans (assembly GCA_030067965.1). Classification (NCBI taxonomy): domain Eukaryota; kingdom Metazoa; phylum Arthropoda; class Arachnida; order Araneae; family Theridiidae; genus Latrodectus; species Latrodectus elegans. The sequence goes on along the minus strand of CM057818.1, from coordinate 27,459,481 downwards.
AGAATTTTAATATATAAAAAATATTTCAGTGTTCAAGAATCGCTAAGCATATTTTATATTCTAAAATAATTTTTCTTTCTATTATTTTAAATGTTTTATACATATAATCAGATTTATTAATGTAAATTAATACAAAAAGAACTAACAAATACTACTTAACATTTTTTCAAATTATAAAGTACTAAGAAAATAATGTTTATTTTATTCAGAGTTTTGAAACATATATTCTTTTATTTATTTATTTTTTTCGTAATTGTGTTAAACTGAATTTAGCTTATAAAATTACAACGATATTTTTAAATGGTTAACTTTGATATAAGTTTAGGAATATATTACTACCAATTTGTAACTGTATTATCTGCATTTTTTACAAAAATTTAAAAGGAACCTAGTTTTGTAAAATGTTTTTAAAAACTGCAGCTAAATGTATGTTTACTTATAAATATTATATTCTTGAAAATAAACTTTCATATATATTATGTATGTTCCTTTGGCATTATGTATGTTTATTGTTGTTGTTGAGAATTACATCTGAATTTCATCCTCTTTATATTTGTAAGTTGCAAATGGCAACTGTAGTTTTTGTTTATGTTTTTTCTTTTTCTTTCTTTCTTTCTTTTTTTTTTTTGTGACGGTGCTCCCTTGTGGGAATGAGAGAAATATGTGTGTTTCCTTTTTGATCTGATGTTAACTTTACGCATTTAAATGCTACTGGGAATGAGAATAATTGCTACGAGTAAAAATTGAAACAACTTATGTAAATAGTCGTGTATATAGCCTGTGAAAATATAAATAAAAGATCTCGTTCGAGTACTGCTGTTCTCAATTGGATTTAAACCAAAACAAAACTTACACGAATTCTGATTTCGATATCATAAAAGTGGTGGCTTTACGCCACATCTGGCGTCTGCGACAGGACTCGACTGCTTTGCGAGTAAGTTGATCTTATTTTGAATTATTTGTTTAATTTTGAACTAATATGGAGCCTAAAGAAAGCGAGAACGCAGTACTGAAGGTTATTTTCAAAAGCATGTAACGATTTTGTTAATGAGGAAAAAGAAATTGATAATGATACTAAGTTAAATAAACTAAAGTTAATCAAGGAGAAGGCTATATTAATGATTAATTCTGAGGAAAGTTTTAAAGAAATGCTTTTTAAAGAGTGTGTTAATGAAAAGGAAATAGATGACTCGGAAGCTTACTTAGATCGATGGCGTTTGTTAGAGCAGATATTAGAACTACTTTCGCTTTCGGATAAAGAAGATTCGGTTTCGGTTATGCAAAATTCGTTATTGCACTATCCAAAAATACAATTGCCTACGTTTAATGGTGATATTAGAAATTGATTATGTTTTTGGGGCTATTTTCAGAAAATTGATAAGGACTGTAATCTCGATCTTCATGATAAATTTGCGTATTTATCCCAAGCAATGGAAAAGAGTAGTGTAGCGGAAGAGCTAATACGAAGTTTTTCCCCCGGGGGTGGTAGTTATGAAAAAACTCCAGAACAATTAAAATCGCGTTTTGGAAGGGACGAATTACTAATTCAAGTGTATGTAAGGGATCTGCTTTCAATAGTGTTGCAAAAACGAAACACGCCGAGGAAATCCTTATGGAAATTATTTGACCAACTTGAAACTAAATTACGAGCTTTAGAATTGTTAGGAGTCACTAGCGACAAATATGCTTCTGTTCCATTTCCTCTCGTGGAATCAGCTATTCCGGAAGAGACTTTGCGAGCTTGGGAACGTTATAGATCTTCGGGTCGCAGAGGACTGGAAGAAGAGGGGAATAATAATACTGAAAAGAATGATCTGGATTTGATTTTGGCCTTCTTACAGTGTGAGGTGGAGGCTGAAGGGAGAATTATCCTGACCTCACAAACCTTTGATATTCCAAACCGAAAAATTATGAGAAATATGACGCAAAGTCCTATAATGAGAAGAGAATTGTTAAGAATAAGGCTCGATTTGAGAATTGTACAGAAATACCTAGTGCAGCTGATCTTTTAACCTCTTCACGAGAACACAAATCATGCATATTTTGTTCTAATTTCCATAACTCTGGTGACCGTCGGAAGGCAAGGAAAATGACGGTAAAAGAGAGTCTTTGGTTTAGCAATCAGGTTGTTGTTTCCTGTATTTAAGACCAGGCCATCGAGTGGGAAAATGTAACTTGAAAGCTGGCTGTGTTGCGTTCGATAAGAAACATCATATATTGTTGTGTAGAAGCCTGCGGTCGCAAGAGTCACATCCTAAAGAAAATGAAAATATGCCATCCGAGGAAGTTGTAGAGAAGGATCAAGCCCTGGCCAACGTGTCGAGATCTCCAGATGTTATGTTACAGACGTTGATCGTAACAATAAGAGGAAATGGAAAAACACGTCAGGCCAGAGCTATAATCGACCCTGCTTCACAGCGTTCTTATCTGTTGAAGAGTACAGCTAAGGAAATGAGGTACAAAGTTGAAGGCTGCGAATATCTGCAGCACTCGTTATTTGGAGGTAGCAGCACTCAGGTATGTAAGCATGATGTTTTCACTTTATATATGACCAGTGTTCAAGGAGGTTTCAATTGTAATTTTAAAGTCCTGGGCCAAGCCATTATTTGTGAAACTAAACCACCTGTGATTCAAGAGCTTTGTTCAGGTATTAGAGTGACTGATGATCCTAAAGCTCCTATCGAGATTCTAATTGGAGCTGATGTAGCAGGAAAACTCATGACGGGTGGGCACAAGATTTTGTCGTGTTGCCTCACAGCTGTCGAGACTAAATTAGGCTGGACAGTCATGGGACGAATACCAACGTAATCTAAAGAAAGTACAGCATTACTAGTTACTTCGATGTTATCTCGAGTTGAATCGATTGCCAATTTATGGACTTTAGATATACTCGGTATTACAGATCCTTCTGCAAAAAAGTAAAGTTCAGTTACAAGAGGCAGCCAGGCAGCATTTTTCAGATACAGTTTCTGTTGAGGATAATCGTTATGTAGTGCACCTGCCATGGGTAGAAGATCAGCTTCCACTTCCTGATACCCCTCAGGGGGTTTACCTTCTTTAGGTAAACACGGGTGTCACAATCCCGAGGTACCCTAGTGATCTGTCCTCTTCTTTATTTTCTCTCCTCCTCTACTCTTCTGCTTTTTCTTCCTTTTCTCCCTCAGTGTGGTTGCCTCGTAAGAGGTTGAGGGCTCCCCTTGAGTAGCTTTCGCCGCTCTGTTGCTATTAGCTACTCTTGAGGACTTAATCACCCACGTGTTTGCCGTGCGTGGAGACCCGTGTCTCTGGAAAGGAGGGTCCTGGTAATTGAGGCCCCCAGAGACCAACACATTACTTTGGCCTCTGCTTCAGGTAAACGGGAGGTGTGTTGTGGTCCTCAGCACATCAATCGGCTTTATGGATCAAGCGATCGGTACATCTGCTGGATGACTCGTTAAGGGTGGAGGCCATCTCAGGGATGTACTGTGAGCGTATAGGATCTGGCTAGCACTGGTGCAGCTGGTCTGCATCCCCTTGTTGGACTCGGTGGTGGGTGGTGCCGTCAGGTCCCGAATCTTCCATGTTTAATATGGAATCATGCATTTTTTCTTCTCTCCCACGGGAGCACATATTGAACATAACAAATGCCAGATTTTACATTGTCAAACGGAAAGAGGGTACATTTGATAATGTATCCCCTTTCCTAATCCAAAAAGGTATCAGTGGCAATATTGGTGAAGTAAGGAGCATTCGTAAACTTCGTTCTGGTGATTTAATGGTAGAAGTTGCTTCAGATGCACAAGCAACTGTCATAAGCAACTTGAAAATGCTTGCTAACCTTGAGGTGTCAGTCGAACCTCATATGAACCTTAACTTTTCGCGTGGTGTGGTATCCGCCAAGGATTTGCTAAATACGCCTACGGACGAGATATTAGAAAATCTCAGAGATCAAAAGGTCTGTGCCGTAAAACGCATTACAGTCAGACGTGATGGGCAAGTTATAAATACTAAACATCTCGTACTGACTTTTGCGACGCCAGATCTACCGCAGCATATTAAAGCTGCGTATATGCATCTATCCGTCAGGCCGTTTATTCCAAATCCTTTGCGTTGTTTCCAGTGCCAGAGATTTGGTCACTCTAAAGCGGCTTGCAGGGGCAAACTGACTTGCGCCCGCTGCGCAGCAGTTGGCCACGACAGCTCGTCATGTACTGCAAAGGAGAGGTGTGTAAACTGTAAAGGTGACCACCCCTCCTACGCTAGAAGTTGTCCTACCTGGATACTGGAAAAGGAGATCACAACCACTAAAGTTAAGAATAATTGTTCTTATCCCGAGGCAAGACGTGCTGTTACAGCACGTACACCTCAAGTAGGAGTTAGCTATGCATCAGTAGCCGCCAAGGTCACCAGAACGGCTAGTACACAAACGGATGCTCTTTCACTTTCAACAGTAAAGTTACCCTTACATCTGTACAGAGGCCAAAATCGACCTCCACAACCATTCCCCAAAGAAAAGCTCCGATGGCTAAATCTAAGGCCCTGAAGGCCCTAAAACTTAAACTTGCAAAAGAGGGCAATGTTAGGACCTCCATATCCACCCGTAAAGCCTTATACCTGGAGGCTGATGCTGTTTCATTACATCCCTCGGACGAAGATCTATCGCTCGAGGAGATGTCAGATGACATACCACTCAGCTCCGGGAACGGACTCTTCAAACTGAATAATAGCTTCCTTTGTTTCTTGGAACTGCCATGGTTTGCGTTCTCATCATGATGACATCAAGTCTATAATTTCAGCCTACAATCCCGCATGTGTTGCGCTTCAGGAAACATTCCTGAAGTCCAGCAATAACTTTTTCATGCGTGGATTTAACAGCTTTAGAAAAGACTGTGGTGATAATGGTACAGTGTCTGGAGGTGTTTGTATATTAACATCTAATACTTACCCCAGCACTGCCCATGCATTAAATACTACTCTACAGGCAGTTGCTGTAAGAATTCATACTACATGCTTATTAACTGTGTGTAGTTTATATTTACCACCACATGATGTCATCCGCCAAGAGGAACTCGATGCATTAATAGATCAGCTGCCAACACCATTTCTACTGTTGGGTGACTTTAACGGCCATAGTTCTTTGTGGGGAAATGATGATACTAATTCTCGCGGTCGGCAGATAGAGCGGTTTATTTCAGACAACAGTCTCTGTCTGCTTAATACCGACGAGAAGACATATTTCCATGTACCCACGAGAACATTTCATTCTCTCGATCTTGCCATTTGTTCCCCATCTCTTCTGCCATTGTTAAATCTAAATGTAGGAAATGATCTGCATAATAGCGATCATTTTCCTCTCGTCATCTCCCAGACTGGAGGTAGTAGTGTAGAACAACGTCTACCTACTTACGTGTACAGTCGGGCAGATTGGAACATTATTCACACAATTGGCAGTTGTTGATGCTAAAATGGTTTCGATCGAAGATATTGATACTGCCGTTTGTAAATTCACTGAAACAATTAAGAATGCAGCTGACATTTCAATACCTAAAAGTTCCTCCATACCACACAGGCATTGCAAACCTTGGTGGAACAAAGAATGCCAAAAAACTTATAAAAAACAGAGGAAGTTATGGGGAATATTTAGGAGGTATCCCACAACGGAGAATCTTATAGCCTTTAAGAGAGCAAGAGCTCTAGCTCGCAGAGCTCGTCGTCGAAGTCAGAAGGAATCCTGGTCTCGCTATTTATCTTCAATAACATCTTCAACTTCCAGCAAGCAGTTGTGGAGAAGGGTGAAGGCAGCCAATGGAATTTATAGAGAATTTTCTATTCCTATCTTAAAATCCGGAGCTGCTATATACTCTTCTCCTACGGATATTGCAAACGTCCTTGGTGAAGCATTTGCTAACGTCTCAAGCTCGAATTCTTATAGTCCTTCGTTTTTGAGGACTAAGACTCGAGCTGAGCGTGTACAAATTCGCTTCGACCATCGACAAGCCTTACCGTACAACTGTGAATTTGGAAAGTTTGAATTGAAGAAAGCTTTACAACAGGCCAGTAACACCAGTCCAGGACCTGATGGAATCAGTTATTTTATGCTTTTACATTTAAGTTCAGATTCCTTGTCGAATTTACTTTACCTGTTCAATAGGATCTGGACTGAAAATGAATTTCCATCTCGATGGAAAGAAGCAATAGTGATTCCTGTCCTAAAGGCTGGTAAGGATTCTTCAGATCCTTCAAATTATCGACCAATTGCTCTGACGAGTTGCTTATGTAAGACTCTCGAACGTATGGTCAATGCCCGTCTCATCTATGTCCTGGAAAACAATAATTGTATTCATAAGAATCAGAGTGGCTTCCGTAAAGGAAGATCCACTCTTGATAATATAACGCACTTGGAAACTCAAATCCGCAACGCTTTTGTGCGGAGAAATCACTTGGTTCCCATTTTCTTCGACATAGAGAAGGCGTATGACCGTACATGGCGATATGGAATTCTCCGTACATTATATGATTTTGGCTTTCGGGGTAATCTGCCGATATTCCTGCAGAATTTTTTATGCTTCCGTGGTTTTAAAGTGCGTATTGGAAATTTTACATCCAATACTTTTACACAATCTGAGGGTGTTCCTCAGGGCTCTATTTTAAGTGTCACACTTTTTATTCTCTTCATTAGTAACATTCTTCATCAACTTCCATCATCTGTATATGGTAACTTGTTTGTTGATGACCTGCAAATATCATGCGAGGGATCTAATATGCGAATAATTGAGAGACAACTGCAAACAGCAGTTAATAAACTTGCTGCATGGTGTGGCGAGAATGGCCATACTTTATCATCAAGCAAGAGTAAGTGTGTCCACTTCTGTAGAAAGACTAGCCTTCACAATGATCCAGTTATTAATATCAACAACACTCCAATACAAGTAGTCAGTGAAATAAAATTTCTGGGAATAATCTTTGACCGAAAATTAACCTTTCTTCCGCATGTTCTGCATCTGCGGAAGAAGTGTGAACGATCGCTTAATATCCTCAAGGTGTTGTCAAATACATCTTGGGGTGCAGATCGCACATCACTTCTTCGAATTTATCAGTCATTGATTGTATCCCGCATTGACTACGGATGTGTTGTTTATGGATCGGCTAGATCTTCTGTTTTACGAAGACTGGACACAGTTCATCACTCTGCTTTGAGGATATGTTCTGGTGCATTCCGCACATCACCCGTCCAGAGTCTATATGCTGTATGTCATAAACTACCGTTAGACCTGAGACGGATGCAGCAATCTCTCAATTATTATGCTAAGATCATGTCTACCCCTGACCATCCCTTACGTTCCTTGGTACCTAATGCCTCTCTTAAAAGACTATATGATGCTCGTCCATTGAGCATCCCGCCTTTTCTCACACGAGCCAAAACACATCTGTGGCTCACAGATCTATGTGATGTTCGGATAGAGTCTATTGATCAAAGTCTCTATCCACCTTGGTATGAGCCAACAAATACTTTTATAAATACCTTTGCCCAGTTCAGAAAATCCGACACAACACCTATTGTTTTTCAGCAGCTATACCATTCTCATCGCTGCCAGTACCAATCTTACAAACCTGTATTCACGGATGGATCGAAAACCGCAGGACATGTGGGCTGTGGAGTTTTTATCAATAACACTTCTTTAGCTACAGCCTACATTCATCCTGCTCCATCTTTACTGCTGAAGCAACGGCAATCTACTATGCGCTTCAGCACGTGAATACAGATGATTGTCATAAATTTTGTATATATACTGACAGCATGAGTATTGTTGAAGCCTTGAAAAACAATAGTCTTACCTGTCATCCTGTTGTGTCGAGAATTTTCAAAGCATTGGATTCCCTTGCTGGCAAGGGAAAAGAAATTGTATTTTGTTGGATACCAAGCCACATGGGTCTTGAAGGAAATGAGAGAGCAGATGCAGCTGCAAAGACTGCATCAGACCTTATTTTACCATCGGTCCCTCTCTCAGATGTGAGAAAAGATATAAAAAGTTTTATACATAGTCTTTGGCAGGAATCATGGAACTTGCAGGTTGACAACAAGTTGCATACCATCTTTTCATCTCTCATCTCATTACCTGTTTTACCGTTACGAAGTGCAGATGTAAGATTGACTCGCCTTCGTATCGGACACACACGTTTCACACACAGACATTTGTTTTTAAACGAATTAAATCCATGGTGTGAAACGTGTGATGAACCATTCAATGTTTATCATATTTTAATTTCATGTCATAATTTTAACCAACAACGTTTACACTTTTTTAAAAGTGATTTTATAATTTTATCTGACATAATAGGGGATCCACCCCATAGAAACCTATTCGCTTTCTTGAGGGCAATAGGTTTTATACATTTTATTTAAATTTTTATTTTAAATTTTAAAATTGTATATATAATTGATTTTTTCTTTTATATTTTAGAATTTGATTTTAAAATAACATTTACACAGATTTTTGTTTTTTAAAATTTTTAATGTTGCTTGCGTTTGGGTTTAACAAAAAATAATAATAATAATTTTTAAAAAAAATTAAGATAAAATGAAGCTACAAAAAGTTACTCTTGGCGCAGCATGTCCAATTTTGGACTTTTTGCCATAAAACCCAACCAACCAACCAACCAATCCACTTCCCGGTTGGTTGGTGGTTGGTTGGTTGGTTTTTATGGCGCAAGGTCCAGACAAGGACAAGCTGCGCCAAACACAAGATAGCTTACACCAATTTTTAAAGCCATTAACAGTATAAAATAATAATATAGTTAAAATGCACATTAAAAGTACAAAATAGAAATATGGTTAAAATGTATATTAAAGGTATAAAATAGAAATATAGGTAAAATGTATATTAAAGGTATAAAATAGAAATATATTTAAAATGTATATTAAAGGTTTGTAAACATACAATATACACATGTATAAAATTAAAAATTTTATATTTAAGTAAAATATTTCTAAATCAGATAAAATTCATAAATCCTATGTCTTTTAAAAACGCAAATAGGTTGCAATGGGGTGGTTCCCCAAGCAGATCTTCTAATGTCAAATGTTACCATTAAAATATCTAAAACGCTGATGGTTAAAATCTGGGCACACAATTAAAATATGATATACTGTAAAAGGTTCATCACACTTTTCACACCATGGTTGGAGATCACTTAAGATTAAATGTTTGTGGGTGAAGCGTGTGTGACCAATTCGAAGGCGAGTCAGTCTGACATCTGCACTTCGTGGAGATAAAACACATAATGGAATGATGTATGAAAATATGGAATGGAGTTTGTTGCTGACTTGCAGGTCCCAGGATTCCTTCCAAAGAGAATATATGAAATGTTTGAATCCTTTTCTCATGTCCATTGATGGTATTGAAGGCAAAATGGAAGTAGCTGCAGATTTAGCGGCAGCATCAGCTTTCTCATTGCCATCTATACCTATGTGGCTTGGTACCCAACAAAACAGTATGTCAAATCCCTTGTTAGTAACAGTATCGATTAATTTGAATATCTTAGACACAACTGGATGGCAATTATAGTTGTTATTCCTCAAAGCTTCTAATACACTCATACTGTCAGTGTACACACAGAATTTACGTTCATTTTTAGTTGTTACCAACTGAAGTGCTCGGTATATAGCCGTAGCCTCAGCAGTGAAGATGGAGCAGGATTTGTGAAGGCTATAACTGTAGGAGGTATCATCAAGATAAACTCCACAGCCAACTGATCCTGGACATTTGGATCCATCCGTAAATACTGGAGTGTACATAGTGTACTGACAGCGATGGAATGAATAAAGCTGTTGAAGAATAGCAGTATTTGTGTCTGATTTTTATTCTTACCAAAGGGATTTAACACAGTAATATGTGGATTGTACCAAGGTGAATGTGCGTAAAGGTCGGTAGACTCGATTCGGACATCACATAGGTCAGAAAGCAAAATAATGGATTTAATACGAGAGAGAAAAGGTTGAATGCTTGATGGTCTAGCATTATATAATCTCTTAAGAGCAGCACTTGGAATCGTGGAACGTAAGGGATGATGAAGTGGATATGATTTTAGAATAATAATTAAGAGACAGCTGCATCCGTCGCAGGTCTAATGGTAATTGTTGGCAGATTACATATAGACTCTGGACGGGTGATGTACGAAATGCTCCACAGCAAATCCTTAAAGCAGAGTGGTGGACGGTATCCAATCTACGTAAAATGGAAGATCTAGCCGATCCATAAGCAACACAACCATAGTCAATACGAGATAAAATGATTGATTGGTAAATTCGGAGCAATGAAGTGCGGTCTGCACCCCAAAATGTATTAGACAACACCTTGAGGATATTCAGCATTCGTTCGCACTTCTTCCGCAGATATAAAGTATGCGGAAGGAAAGTTAACTTCTTATCGAAAATTACACCGAGGAATTTTATCTCGTTGACCACAGGAATAGGTCTATTGCTTATTTGAAGCACAGGATCGGGATGAAGACTAGTTTTCCTACAGAAATGGACACAGTGACTCTTACTAGGAGATATACTAAGACCATTTCGTTCACACCAAGTAGTTAGATTGTTTACAGCTGTTTGCAATTGTCTCTCAATTATATTCATGTTTGAACCCTGATATGAAATTTGTAAATCATCAACATATAAATTCTTATGAACTGAAGATGGTAACTGATGAAGTATGTTATTGATGAAAAGGTTAAAAAGGGTTACGCTTAAAACGCTACCTTGAGGGACACCCTCAGCTTGAGTAAAAGTATTGGAAACTGTATTTCCAATACGTACTTTAAATAGCCTAGTAGCTAGAAAATTCTGTATAAATATTGGAAGATTACCCTTAAATCCAAGATTATGCATATTACGGAGAACACCATAACGCCACGTACGATCGTATGCTTTCTCAATATCGAAGAAAATTGCAACAAGATGGTTTCTCCTCACGAAAGCATTTCTGAATTTGGGATTCCAGATCTACTATGTTGTCAATAGTGGATCGTCCTCTTCGAAATCCGCTTTGTTGAAGGGGTATGCAATTATTCTTCTCTAAGATGTAAATGAGTCTAGCATTGACCATACGCTCAAACGTTTTGCACAAGCAACTCGTGAGAGCTATTGGACGATAACTCAGAGGGTCAGATGAATCTTTGCCAGGTTTCAAAATTGGAATCACTATCGCTTCTCTCCATGATGTAGGATAAGCATGCTCAGTCCAGATTCTATTAAACAATGAAAGTATGTTTAATAAAGAATCATGATTTAAATGACGGAGCATTTGATACGAGATTCCATCTGGTCCTGGGCTAGTGTCGTTTGCTTTAGATAAAGCAGACTTCAATTCTGACAATTCAAAATCACAATTATAGGGTAGAATATGTCGATCATGAAAGCTTAGATGTGTCCGCTCAGCGATTCTTTTAATCCTTAGAAAAGTAGGATTATACGAATCAGAGCTGGAAACACTAGCAAAGGTTTCACCGATGACATTAGCAATATCTACCGCTGAGGAGTGTATTGCAGCTCCGGTTTTTAATACAGGAATGGAATAATCCTGATAAATACCATTAGCTGCTTTAACTTTCCTCCATAATTGTTGACTTGTTGTCGATGAATTGATTGACGACACGTAGCGAATCCAAGATTCTCTTTGACTCTGACGTCTAACTCTTCGAGCTTGAGCTTTGGCTTTTTAAAAGCAACAAGATTCTCCGTAGTAGGGTATCTTCGAAATATATTCCATTGCTTCCTTTGTTTCTTATAAGAGATTTGGCACTTTTCATTCCACCAAGGTTTCCTGTTTTTATGTGGAATGATGGAATTTTTAGGATAGTAACATCCGCAGCTCGGATAACTGTGTCGGTGACATATTTAACGGCTTCATCTATCACATCTGTCTTAACTCTTGTTTCGCTAATCATAGCCAATTGCGTGAAAAGTGTCCAATCGGCTCGACTGTACACATAATTAGGTGGTTTGTGACACACACTATTACTTCCAGCCTGAGACACGATTAGAGGGAAATGATCACTATTGTAGAGGTCATTTCCGACAGCAAAAATTCAGCAATGGCAGGAGTGAAGGAGAACAAATAGCTAAGTCAAGAGAGTGAAATGTCCGTGATGGTTCGTGGAAATAAGTTTTCTCATCGGTATTCAGCAGACAGAGGCAATTTTCAGATATAAACTGCTCTATCTGACGACCGCGAGAATTCGTATCTTCACTACCCCACAGAGTATTATGGCCATTAAAATCACCGAGAGTACAAATGGAGCTGGGAGTTGGTCAATTAAATCATCTAGTTCCTCTGAATTTACGACGTCTTGTGGTGGTAAATACAGGCTGCAAACCGTGATAAGACATGTTACGTGAATTTTCACTGCTACAGCTTGTAGTGTAGTTCTTAGTGGATGTTCTGTACTAGAATATGAGTTTGATGTGAATATACAAACTCCTCCAGATACAGACGCATCACCACCATTATCCTTTCTAAAGCATTGAAACCCACGCAATTTGGTGTTAACAGTGGGCTTCAGGAATGTTTCCTGGAGAGCCACACATGCGGGGTTGTAGCGAGAGATAACAGATTTGACGTCGTCAATTCGAGAACGAAAACCTCGACAATTCCATGAAACAAAGGAAGTCATTTATGGTATGAATGTTATTCACCAGCGGTGCTCATCTGAGTCTCTGATGAATCCTCCAAACTATCAGCATCTGAGGGATACAGTTTTACGGTATCTTCATCCAATGTAAGTCTGGCTTTCCTTTCTGTCAAGGAAGACTTACGAGTGCCTTCTTTTGCAAGTTTTAATTTCTTTGCTTGGGATGCTCTTGATTTTGCAAAAGTTAGTTTTGGCATAACGGTTGAAGATTTTGTTACTTTTGGTTTGGGAGATGGCGTAGTTGAAGGTTGATAAATAGCATCAGTTTGCGTGCAGCAAGATCTGGTGACTTTCTTAGCGACAGTTGCATAGCTAATACCTAGCTGTGGTGTACGTGAGGCGACAATTCGCCGAGCCTCTGGATATGACACATTATTTTTTATTTTAATGGTAGTAATTTCTTTTCCAACTGCCATGCTGGGCAAGATCGTGAGTAAGCAGGATGGTCGCCTTTGCAGTTGACACAAACCTCCTTAGCATTGCAGGTAACACTATCGTGGCCAACGTCAGCACAACGGGCACATGTAAGTTTACCTCTGCAAGCTATTTTTGAATGGCCAAAGCGTTGGCATTGAAAGCAGCGCAGCGGATTTGGTATATACGCTCTTACAGAACATCTCATATATGCAACTTTTATGTGTTCTGGCAAGTCTGGAGTTGAAAAAGTCAAAATGAGATGTTTTGTGTTGATTGAAACACCATCTCGATTAAGAGTTATTCGTTTGACAGCACAGACTTTTTGAGATTTTAAATTCTCAAGAATTTCATCTGTAGATGTATATATCAGATCTGCCGCAGAAATTACTCCCTTACAGAAGTTTAATGTCATATGAGGCTGCACGATAACGTCAACATTGCCAATTTTTAAGTGTTTGTATCAAAATTGCGTGTCTTTCATTAGCACTCTCATCCAGTATATCACCAGATCGTATCCTTCTTATGTTTTCACTTCTCTAGATAAGAGGAAATACTCTTCTCAATGAGAAATGGTGAGACAAATTGAAAAGAGCCTCCTTCAGTTCTTTTCACAATAAAATACTTTGCATTGATCATTGATAACTGTTGCTCCTTGAGAGAGAAGAATTTATTGTTTTATCCATATAGTTTGTCAGAAAATTCGGGGACTAGACGGCATCACCCACCATGGAGCCCTACAAGGGGATGCAGCATATCAACTGCAACAATGCTAGTCAGTCCCTATACGCTCACAGTACATCTCTGAAGTGGTCTCCACCCTTAACGAGTCACCCAGTAGATGTACCGATCGCTTGATCCATAAAGCCGATTGATGTGCTGAGGACCACAACACACCTCCCGTTTACCTGAAGCAGAGGCCAAAGCAATGTGTTGGTCTCAGGAGGCCTCAATTACCAGGATCCTCCTTTCCAGGGACACGGGTCTCCACGCACGGCAAACACGTGGGTGATTTAGTCCTCAAGAGTAGCTAATAGCAACAGAGCGGCGAAAGCTACTCAAGGGGAGCCCTCAACCTCTTACGAGGCAACCACACTGAGGGAGAAAAGGAAGAAAAGGCAGAAGAGTAGAGGAGAGAAGAAAATAAAGAAGAGGAAAGATCACTAGGGTACCTCGGGATTGTGACACCCGTGTTTACCTAAAGAAGGTAAACCCCCTGAGGGGATCCACTTCCCGATAACTACGCCTTAGCCCTAAAGAGACTAACGGTAACTATAAAACGTCTCGAATCTCAGTCGTTAGTTAAAGAATACGGTGATGTTTTCGAGGAGTGGTTAAAAGAGGGAATAATAGAGGAAGTTCTAGATGAATGTAAGAGACCAGCACATTACCTTCCACATCGACCTGTCATAAAACATTCAGGCACAACGAAAATAAGACCTGTATTCGATGCCTCCGCAAGAGTGAAAGGATTTCCGAGCTTCAATGATTATTTAAAGAAAGGGGAAAATCTCATAAAGTTGATTCCAAATATTTTGATGCGTTTTCGTGCTCAAAAAATTGGTGTCATTGCTGACATCCGCAAAGCCTTCCTCCAAATAAGCCTCCTACCTTCTGATACGAATTATCTGCGATTTCTATGGGGGACAAATGATGATAAATTAAAAGTGTATAGACACTGTCGAGTCGTCTTCGGAGTTTCATCAAGCCCATTCCTTCTAGCCTCAACTATCCAACATCATTTAAAAGTAGTTTTGGAGAAAAGCCAAACCGACAGTTCTTATCCCGAAAGTGTTATTCAAAAGCTTTCAAACAGTTTTTACGTGGACAACTGCGTAACCAGTGTGAACAGTGAGACGGAGTTAAAACTTTTTATAAAAATATCAACAGAAGTTATGGCCGAGAAAAAATTCGAACTTCGTGGGTGGGAGTACACGGACCCTGATGGTGTAGCTTCCAATAGTTCAAATGTGTTAGGAATGCTTTGGAATAAGACCTCAGACACTCTTTCCGTAAACGTAAACAGCTTTAGGAGTTATGCCTTGAGAGAGTGACGAAGAGAACAATTCTATCCGCTGCACACAGGTTATTTGACCCCATGGGTATAACGTGTCCTGTTACACTGCTTCCGAAATTGTTACTTCAGAAGACTTGGGAAACGAAGATCAGTTGGGATGAAGTAGATCCAAATACTAAAGCAAAATTTTTGAAGTGGGTCAGAGATATTTTCTATTTAGAAAACATAAAGATTTCAAGGTTTCTTGGAGCTGTAAATACCATTAAAGGTACTTCTGTTGATTTTTTCTGTGGTGGTTGGTTGGTTGGTTGGTTTTTATGGCGCAAGGTCCACATAAGGACAAGCTGCGCCAACCACAAGATATTATGCACCAGTTTTTTTTACCAATTAAAAGCATAAAATAGTTATATAGTTAAAATGTACATTAAAAGTATAAAATAGATATATAGTTAAAATGTACATAAAAAGTATAAAATAGAAATATAGTTAAAATATATATTAAAAGTATGTAAACATACAATATACACATGTATAAGATTAAAAACTTGTATTTAAATAAAATATTTCTAAATCAGATAAAATTCATAAATCCTATGTCTTTTAAAAACGCAAATAAATTGCGATGGGGTGGTTCCCCAAGCAAATCTTCTAATGCTAAAATATTACTATTAAAATATCTAAAACGCTGATGGTTAAAATCTGGGCATACAATTAAAATGTGATATACTGTAAATGGTTCATCACACTTTTCACACCATGGTTGGAGATCACTTAAGATCAAATGTTTGTGGGTGAAACGCGTGTGACCAATTCGAAGGCGAGTCAGTTTGACATCTGCGCTTCGTGGAGATAAAACAGATAATGGAATGATGTTTGAAAATATGGAATGGAGTTTGTTGCTGACTTGCAGGTCCCAGGATTCCTGCCAAGGTTGGTTGGTTGGTTGGTTGGTTTTTATGGCGCAAGGTCCAGATAAGGACAAGCTGCGCCAAACACAAGATAGCTTACACCAGTTTTTTAAACCCATTAAAAGTATAAAATAATAATATAGTTAAAATGTACATTAAAAGTACAAAGTAGAAATATAGTTAAAATGTATATTAAAGGTATAAAATAGAAATATAGTTAAAATGCATATTAAAGGTATAAAATAGAAATATAGTTAAAATGTATATTAAAGGTATAAAATAGAAATATAGTTAAAATGTATATTAAAAGTTTGTAAACATACAATATACACATGTATAAAATTAAAAATTTTATATTTAAGTAAAATATTTCTAAATCAGATAAAATTCATAAATCCTATGTCTTTTAAAAACGCAAATAGGTTGCAATGGGGTGGTTCCCCAAGCAGATCTTCTAATGTCAAAATGTTATCATTAAAATATCTAAAACGCTGATGGTTAAAATCTGGGCACACAATTAAAATATGATATAGTGTAAATGGTTCATCACACTTTTCACACCACGGTTGGAGATCACTTAAGATCAAACGTTTGTGGGTGAACGCGTGTGACCAATTCGAAGGCGAGTCAGTCTGACGTCTGCGCTTCGTGGAGATAAAACAGATAATGGAATGATGTATGAAAATATGGAATGGAATTTGTTGCTGACTTGCAGGTCCCAGGATTCCTGCCAAAGAGAATATATGAAATGTTTGAATCCTTTTCTCATGTCCATTGATGGTATTGAAGGCAAAATGGAAGTAGCTGCAGATTTAGCGGCAGCATCAGCTTTCTCATTGCCATCTATTCCTATGTGGCTTGGAATCCAACAAAACAGTATCTCAAATCCCTTGTTAGTAACAGAATAAATTAATTTGAATATCTTAGACACAACTGGATGGCAATTATAGTTGTTATTCCTCAAAGCTTCTAATACACTCATACTGTCAGTGTACACACAGAATTTACGTTCATATTTAGTTTGTAGCAGCTGAAGTGCTCGGTATATTGCCGTAGCCTCAGCGGTGAAGATGGAGCAGGATTTGTGAAGGCTATAACTGTAGGAGGTATCATCAAGATAAACTCCACAGCCAACTGATCCTGGACATTTGGATCCATCCGTAAATACTGGAGTGTACATAGTGTACTGACAGCGATGGAATGAATAAAGCTGTTGAAGAATAGCAGTACTAGTGTCTGATTTTTTATTTTTACCAAAGGGATTTAACACAATAATGTGTGGATTATACCAAGGTGAATGTGCGTAAAGGTCGGTAGACTCGATTCGGACATCACATATGTCAGAAAGCAAAATAATAGATTTAATACGAGAGAGAAAAGGTTGAATGCTTGATGGTCTAGCATTATATAATCTCTTAAGAGCAGCACTTAGAATCGTGGAACGCAAGGGATGATGAGGAGTGGACATGATTTTTGAATAATAATTAAGAGACAGCTGCATCCGCCGCAGGTCTAATGGCAACTGTTGGCAAATTACATATAGACTCTGGACGGGTGATGTACGAAATGCTCCACAGCAAATCCTTAAAGCAGAGTGGTGGACGGTATCCAATCTGCGTAAAATGGAATATTTAGCCGATCCATAAGCAACACAACCATAGTCAATACGAGATAAAATGATTGATTGATAAATTCGGAGCAATGAAGTGCGATCTGCACCCCAAAATGTATTAGACAACACCTTGAGGATATTGAGCAATCGCTCGCACTTTTTCCGCAGATATAAAGTATGTGGAAGGAAAGTTAACTTCTTATCGAAAATTACCCCGAGGAATTTTATCTCACTGACTACAGGAATAGGTCTATTATTTATGTGAAGCACAGGATCATTATGGTAGCTAGTTTTCCTACAGAAATGGACACAGCAACTCTTACTAGAAGATATACTAAGACCATTCCGTTCACACCAAGTGGTTAAATTATTTACAGCTGTTTGCAATTGTCTCTCAATTATATTCATGTTTGAACCCTGATATGAAATTTGTAAGTCATCAACATACAAAGTGCCATGAACAGAAGATGGTAATTGATGGAGTATGTCACTGATGAAAAGGTTAAAAAGGGTTACGCTTAAATCGCTACCTTGAGGGACACCCTCAGCTTGACTAAAAGTATTGAAATTGTAGTTCCAACGCGCACTTTAAAACGCGTGAGGCCAGAAAATTTTGGATAAATATTGGAAGATTACCCTTAAAGCCAAGATTATGCAGAGTACGGAGAATACCATAGCGCCATGTACGATCATATGCTTTCTCAACGTCGAAGAAAATTGCAACGAGATGGTTTCTCCTCACGAAAGCATTTCGAATTCGGGATTCTAGATCTACTATGTTATCTATAGTGGATCGTCCTCTTCGAAATCCGCTTTGATGAAGATGTATGCAATTATTCTTCTCTAAGATGTAAATGAGTCTAGCATTGACCATACGCTCAAATGTTTTGCATAAGCAACTCGTAAGAGCTATTGGACGATAACTCAGAGGGTCAGATGAATCTTTTTCCAGGCTTCAATATTGGAATCACTATCGCTTCTCTCCATGAAGTAGGATAAGCATGCTCAGTCCAGATTCTATTAAACAATGAAAGTATGTTTAATAAAGAATCATGATTTAAATGACGGAGCATTTGATACGAGATTCCATCTGGTCCTGGGCTAGTGTCGTTTGCTTTAGATAAAGCAGACTTCAATTCTGACAGTTCAAAATCACAATTATAGGGTAGAATATGTCGATCATGAAAGCTTAGAGGTGTCCGCTCAGCGATTCCTTTAATCCTTAGAAAAGTAGGATTATATGAATCAGAGCTGGAAACACTAGCAAAGGTTTCACCGATGACATT
This sequence comes from Latrodectus elegans, assembly GCA_030067965.1. Classification (NCBI taxonomy): domain Eukaryota; kingdom Metazoa; phylum Arthropoda; class Arachnida; order Araneae; family Theridiidae; genus Latrodectus; species Latrodectus elegans. The sequence continues at coordinate 27,440,578 of CM057818.1, read as the reverse complement.
AGCAATATCTACCGCTGAGGAGTGTATTGCAGCTCCGGTTTTTAATACAGGAATGGAATAATCCTGATAAACACCATTGGCTGCTTTAACTTTCCTCCATAATTGTTTATTTGTTGTCGATGAATTGATTGACGACACGTAACAAATCCAAGATTCTCTTTGACTCTGACGTCTAACTTTTCGAGCTTCAGCTTTGGCTTTTTTAAAAGCAACAAGATTCTCCGTAGTAGGGTATCTTCGGAATATATTCCATTGCTTCCTTTGTTTCTTATAGGAGAGTTGACACTTTTTATTCCACCAAGGTTTCCTATGTTTATGTGGAATGATGGAATTTTTAGGGATAGCAACATCCGCAGCTCTGATTATTGTGTCGGTGACATATTTAACGGCATCATCTATCACATCTGTCTTAACTCTTGTCTCACTGATCACAGCCAATTGCGTGAAAAGTGACCAATCGGCTCGACTGTACACATAATTAGGTGGTTTGTGACACACACTATTACTTCCAGCCTGAGACACGATTAGAGGAAATGATCACTATTGTAGAGGTCATTTCCAACTTCAAAATTCAGCAATGGCAAGAGTGATGGAGAACATATAGCTAAGTCCAGAGAGTGAAATGTCCGTGTAGGTTCGTGAATATAAGTCTTCTCGTCGGTATTAAGCAGACAGAGGCAATTGTCAGAAATTAACTTTTCTATCAGACGACCGCGAGAATTCGTATCATCACTACCCCACAGAGGACTATGTCCGTTAAAATCACCGAGCAATAAATAGGGAGTTGGGAGTTGAGCAACCAAATCATTCAGTTCCTCTTCTTGGATGACATCATTTGGTGGTAAGTAAAGGCTACACACTGTTATTAGACATGTGGTGTGGATTCTCACAGCCACTGCCTGGAGTGTAGTTCTTAACTGATGTGCTGTACTGGGGTAATTGTTTGATGTAATTATACAAACTCCACCAGACACAGCAGCATCACCATCATTATCCTTTCTGAAGCACTGAAACCCACGCAGTTTGGTGACAACAGCGGGCTTCAGGAATGTCTCCTGGAGAGCCACACATGCGGGGTTAAAGCGAGAGATGATGGATTTGATGTCATCAAAGCGAGAACGAAAACCGCGACAATTCCAGGAAACAAAGGAAGTCACGAATGGAATATATTCTAGCCTTTATCACTGTTGCTTATGGTCATCTCAGATGAGTCTTCAGAATTGAAGTCATCATCCGATGGATGCAGCTTGACAGTGTCTGCATCCAAACACAGAAGAGCTTTTCTTGCTGTTAACGAAGGCTTCCGAACGCCTTCTTTAGCTATTTTTAATTTCCTAGCCTTCAAGGCTTTTGATTTTGCCATAGCTGATTTGGCAATTACAGTTGTAGGTGCTTCTGTGATTTTTTGCTTTGGGAGCAAACTAACTGTAGAAACAGAATTTGTTTCTGTTTGGGTGTTGGAGGATCGGGTCACTTTTTTGTCATAGTTGCATAACTGACACCAGGAGTGGGAGTTCGGGAACTAACTGTGCGACGAGCTTCTGCATAGGAGACATTGTTTTTAATTTTGTAGGTGACAATTTCTTTTTCCAGTTGCCAAACAGGGACAAGATCTAGAATAAGAGGTGTGGTCACCTTTACAGTTGACACACATTTCTTTGGCTTTGCAGATAGTACTATCATGGTCGTCAACTTGAGAACATGAGCGCAAGTAGGTTTCCCTCTGCAAGCCATTTTAGACTGTCCATAGCGTTGGCACTGGAAACATTTAAAAGGATTCGGGATATACGGTCGCACTGAACAACGCATGTAAGCCACTTTGATGTACTGTGGCAAGTCTGGCGTTGCAAAATTCAAAATAAGGTGTTTGGTATTTAATATAATACCATCTCTTTGATTGTTATTCTTTTGACAGCGCAGACTTTTGGTTTTTTAAGTTTTCTAAAATTTCATCAGTGGACGTATGATACAAATCATCTGCAGAAATTACTCCTGTACAAAATTTAGTCTAGAATGAGGCTCTACTGTGACAGGTATGTCAACAAGTAATTTCATACTCTGTATCATCAGAGCCTGCTTTTCAGATGTTGTCTCAATAAGCAAGTTTCCCGTTCTGTAGTTTCTTCACAGATTTCACTACTCCTAGATGAGATGTTAATCCTTTTCAATAAGAAAGGGAGATACATATTCAAAAGATCCTCCAGTTCTTTTCACAATGAAGTACTTAGCATTACACATTGGCATTTGTTGCTCCCGAGGGAGTGAAGAGAAGTTGAATTATTCATATGGATTGAGGTAAAATTCAGGGACTAGACGGCACCACCCACCACGGAGCCCTACGAGGGGATACATGTTAGTTGTACCAGTGCTAGTCAGTCCCTATACGCTCACGGTACATCCTTGAAGTGGACTCCACCCTTAACGAGTCACCCAGTAGATGTACCGATCGCTTGATCCATAAAGCCGATTGATGTGCTGAGGACCACAACACACCTCCCGTTTACCTGAAGCAGAGGCCAAAGCAATGTGTTGGTCTCAGGAGGCCTCAATTACCAGGATCCTCCTTTCCAGGGACACGGGTCTCCACGCACGGCAAACACGTGGGTGATTTAGTCCTCAAGAGTAGCTAATAGCAACAGAGCGGCGAAAGCTACTCAAGGGGAGCCCTCAACCTCTTACGAGGCAACCACACTGAGGGAGAAAAGGAAGAAAAAGCAGAAGAGTAGAGGAGAGAAGAAAATAAAGAAGAGGAAAGATCACTAGGGTACCTCGGGATTGTGACACCCGTGTTTACCTAAAGAAGGTAAACCCCCTGAGGGGTTGGTTGGTTGGTTTTTATGGCGCAAGGTCCAGATAAGGACAAGCTGCGCCAATCACAAGATATTATACCTCAGTTTTCTTTTCATCCATTAAAAGTATAAAATAGAAATATAGTTAAAATGTACATAAAAAGTATAAAATAGAAATATAGTTTAAATGTATATTAAAAGGTATAAAATAGAAATATAGTTAAAATATATATTAAAAGTATCTAAACATACAATATACACATGTATAAGATTAAAAACTTGTATTTAAATAAAATATTTCTAAATCAGATAAAATTCATAAATCCTATGTCTTTTAAAAATGCAAATAAATTGCGATGGGGTGGTTCCCCAAGCATATCTTCTAATGTTAAAATATTACTATTAAAATATATAAAACGCTGATGGTTAAAATCTGGGCACACAATTAAAATGTGATATACTGTAAATGGTTCATCACACTTTTCACACCACAGTTGGAGATCACTTAAGATCAAATGTTTGTGGGTGAAACGCGTGTGACCAATTCGAAAACGAGTCAGTCTGACATCTGCGCTTCGTGGAGATAAAACAGATAATGGAAGGATGTATGAAAATATGGAATGGAGTTTGTTGCTGACTTGCAGGTCCCAGGATTCCTGCCAAAGAGAATATATGAAATGTTTGAATCCTTTTCTCATGTCCATTGATGGTATTGAAGGCAAAATGGAAGTAGCTGCAGATTTAGCGGCAGCATCAGCTTTCTCATTGCCATCTATACCTATGTGGCTTGGTACCCAACAAAACAGTATCTCAAATCCCTTGTTAGTAAGAGTATCAATTAATTTGAATATCTTAGACACAACTGGATGGCAATTATAGTTGTTATTCCTCAAAGCTTCTAATACACTCATACTGTCAGTGTACACACAAAATTTACGTACATTTTTGTTGTTACCAACTGAAGTGCTCGGTATATAGCCGTAGCCTCAGCGGTGAAGATGGAGCAGGATTTGTGAAGGCTATAACTGTAGGAGGTATCATGAAGATAAACTCCACAGCCAACTGATCCTGGACATTTGGATCCATCCGTAAATACTGGAGTACATAGTGTACTGACAGCGATGGAATGAATAAAGCTGTTGAAGAATAGCAGTACTTGTGTCTGATTTTTTATTCTTACCAAAGGGATTTAACACAGTAATGTGTGGATTGTACCAAGGTGAATGTGCGTAAAGGTCGGTAGACTCAATTCGGACATCACATAGGTCAGAAAGCAAAATAATAGATTTCATACGACAGAGAAAAGGTTGAATGCTTGATGGTCTAGCATTATATAATCTCTTAAGAGCAGCACTTGGAATCGTGGAACGTAAGGGATGATGAGGAGTGGATATGATTTTTGAATAATAATTAAGAGACAGCTGTATCCGCCGCAGGTCTAATGGTAATTGTTGGCAGATTACATATAGACTCTGGACGGGTGATGTACGAAATGCTCCACAGCAAATCCTTAAAGCAGAGTGGTGGACGGTATCTAATCTACGTAAACTGGAAGATCTAGCCGATCCATAAGCAACACAACCATAGTCAATACGAGATAAAATGATTGATTGGTAAATTCGGAGCAATGAAGTGCGATCTGCACCCCCAAAATGTATTAGATAACACCTTGAGGATATTGAGCATTCGCTCGCACTTCTTCCGCAGATATAAAGTATGCGGAAGGAAAGTTAACTTCTTATCGAAAATTACCCCGAGAAATTTTATCTCGTTGACCACAGGAATAGGTCTATTACTTATGTGAAGCACAGGATCGGGATGAAGACTAGTTTTCCTACAGAAATGGACACAGTGACTCTTACTAGGAGATATACTAAGACCATTTCGTTCACACCAAGTAGTTAAATTGTTTACAGCTGTTTGCAATTGTCTCTCAATTATATTCATGTTTGAACCCTGATATGAAATTTGTAAGTCATCAACATATAAATTCCTATGAACTGAAGTTGGTAACTGATGAAGTATGTTATTGATGAAAAGGTTAAAAAAGGGTTACGCTTAAAACGCTACCTTGAGGGACACCCTCAGCTTGAGTAAAAGTATTGGAAACTGTGCTTCCAATACGTACTTTAAATAGCCTAGTAGCTAGAAAATTTTGTATAAATATTGGAAGATTACCCTTAAATCCAAGATTATGCATACTACGGAGAACACCATAACGCCACGTACGATCGTATGCTTTCTCAATATCGAAGAAAATTGCAACAAGATGGTTTCTCCTCACGAAAGCATTTCGAATTTGGGATTCCAGATCTACTATGTTATCAATAGTGGATCGTCCTCTTCGAAATCCGCTTTGATGAAGGGTGTGCAATTATTCTTCTCTAAGACGTAAATGAGTCTAGCATTGACCATACGCTCAAACGTTTTGCACAAGCAACTCGTAAGAGCTATTGGACGATAACTCAGAGGTCAGTTGAATCTTTGCCAGGTTTCAATATTGGAATCACTATCGCTTCTCTCCATGATGTAGGATAAGCATGCTCAGTCCAGATTCTATTAAACAATGAAAGTATGTTTAATAAAGAATCATGATTTAAATGACGGAGCATTTGATACGAGATTCCATCTGGTCCTGGGCTAGTGTCGTTTGCTTTAGATAAAGCAGACTTCAATTCTGACAGTTCAAAATCACAATTATAGGGTAGAATATGTCGATCATGAAAGCTTAGAGGTGTCCGCTCAGCGATTCTTTTAATCCTTAGAAAAGTAGGATTATATGAATCGGAGCTGGAAACACTAGCAAAGGTTTCACCGATGACATTAGCAATATCTACCGCTGAGGAGTGTATTGCAGCTCCGGTTTTTAATACAGGAATGGAATAATCCTGATAGATACCATTGGCTGCTTTAACTTTCCTCCATAATTGTTTACTTGTTGTCGATGAATTGATTGACGACACGTAGTGGATCCAAGATTCTCTTTGACTCTGACGTCTAACTCTTCGAGCTTGAGCTTTGGCTTTCTTAAAAGCAACAAGATTCTCCGTAGTAGGGTATCTTCGGAATATATTCCATTGCTTCCTTTGTTTCTTATAGGAGATTTGACACTTTTCATTCCACCAAGGTTTCCTGTGTTTATGTGGAATGATGGAATTTTAGGGATAGCAACATCCGCAGCTCGGATTATTGTGTCGGTGATATATTTAATGGCATCATCTATCATATCTGTCTTAACTCTTGCCTCACTGATCACAGCCAATTGCGTGAAAAGTGTCCAATCGGCTCGACTGTACACATAATTAGGTGGTTTGTGACGTACACTATTACTTCCAGCCTGAGTCACGATTAGAGGGGAAATGATCACTATTATAGAGGTCATTTCCAACAGCAAAATTCAGCAATGGCAGGAGTGATGGAGAACAAATAGCTAAGTCAAGAGAGTGAAATGTCCGTGTAGGTTCGTGAAAATAGGTTTTCTCGTCGGTATTCAGGAGACAGAGGCAGTTGTCAGAAATTAACTGTTCAATCTGACGACCGCGAGAATTCGTATCATCACTACCCCACAGAGGACTATGCCCGTTAAAATCACCAAGCAATAAAAATGGAGCTGGGAGTTGATCAAGTAAGTCGTTTAGTTCCTCTTCTTGGATGACATCATTCGGTGGTAAATATAGGCTACAAACTGTAATTAGAAATGCGGTGTGAATTCTCACAGCAACAGCCTGGAGAGTAGTTCTTAACTGATGTGCTGTACTGGGATAAGTGTTTGATGTAAATATACAAACGCCACCAGACACAGCAGCATCACCACCATTATCCTTTCTGTAGCATTGAAACCCACGCATTTTGGTGATAACAGTGGGCTTCAGGAATGTTTCCTGGAGAGCCATACATGCGGGGTTATAGGCTGACATAATGGATCTGATATCATCAATTCGAGGCCGAAAACCACGACAATTCCATGAAACAAAGGAAGTCATTAATGGAATACAGTCTAACCGTTGTCACTATTGCTCAGTGTCATCTCAGATGAATCTTCCAGCATGAAATCATCATCTGAAGGATGCAGTTTGACAGTGTCTGCATCCATAGACAGAAGAGCTTTTCTGGCAGTTAGGGAAGACTTTCGAACGCCTTCCTTGGCCAGTTTTAATTTTCTAGCCTTTAAAGCTGTTGATTTTGCCAAAGTTGATTTGGCAATTAGAGAGTGCAGAAATTTCTGTCGTTTTTGCTTTGGGAGCAATCTAACTGTAGGAATAGAGTTTGTGTCGGTTTGGGTGCTGCAGGATCGGGTTATTTTTTGGTTATCTGAGCGTAACTAACACCTGGAGTGGGAGTACGGGAATTAACTAATCGGCGAGCTTCTAAATAGGAAATATTGTTCTTGATTTTGATGGTAACAATTTCCTTTTCCTGTTGCCAAACAGGACAAGATCTAGAATAAAGTGTGGTTACCTTTACAGTTGACACACACTTCTTTGGCTTCGCAAGTGGTACTTTCATGGCCAACGTCAGAACAACGGGCGCATATGAGTTTTCCTCTGCAAGCCATTTTAGAGTGTCCAAATCGTTGGCACTGGAAGCATCTTAGCGGATTAGGGATAAAGGCCGTACCGAACATCGCATATAAGCCACTTTAATGTTTTGTGGCAAGTCTGGTGTAGAGAATGTCAAAATGAGATGCTTTGTGTTTAGTACAATGCCATCTCTCTTTATCGTAATTCTTTTCACAGCGCAGACTTTTTGTGATTTCAAATTTTCCAGTATTTCTTCGGTGGGAGTGTGAAACAAGTCCTCCGAAGAAATAACACCTCGTGAAAAATTTAAATTTCTATGCGGTTCCACAGTTACTGCCATGTCACCAATTGCTTTCAGGTTTTGCAGTAGTACAGATTGTTTGTCTGATGCAGTCTCTATTAATAAAACACCCGATCGTAACTTCTTAATAGATTTAACTTCTCCCAAGTAAGTTATACTCTTTTCAATGAGAAAAGGTGAAACATATTCGAAGGTATTTCCAATTCTGGTTATTATAAAATACTTCGCACTACAATTTGACATTTGTTGCTCCCGAGGGAGTGAGGAGAAAGTTTTTTTATCCATATAGGATGAATATGAATTCAGGGACCAGACGGCACCACCCACCACGGAGCCCTACGAGGGGATACAGGTTATTGTACCAGTGCTAGTCAGTCCCTATACGCTCACGGTACATCCCTGAAGTGGACTCCACCCTTAACGAGTCACCCAGTAGACGTACCGATCGCTTGATCCATAAAGCCGATTGATGTGCTGAGGACCACAACACACCTCCCGTTTACCTGAAGCAGAGGCCAAAGCAATGTGTTGGTCTCAGGAGGCCTCAATTACCAGGATCCTCCTTTCCAGGGACACGGGTCTCCACGCACGGCAAACACGTGGGTGATTTAGTCCTCAAAAGTAGCTAATAGCAACAGAGCGGCGAAAGCTACTCAAGAGGAGCCCTCAACCTCTTACGAGGCAACCACATTGAGGGAGAAAAGGAAGAAAAAGCAGAAGAGTAGAGGAGAGAAGAAAATAAAGAAGAGGACAGATCACTAGGGTACCTCGGGATTGTGACACCCGTGTTTACCTAAAGAAGGTAAACCCCCTGAGGGGAACCCCCTGAGGGGAGTTTTCCTACAGAAATGGACACAGTGACTCTTACTAGGAGATATACTAAGACCATTTCGTTCACACCAAGTAGTTAGATTGTTTACAGCTGTTTGCAATTGTCTCTCAATTATATTCATGTTTGAACCCTGATATGAAATTTGTAAGTCATCAACATATAAATTCCTATGAACTGAAGATGGTAACTGATGAAGTATGTTATTGATGAAAAGGTTAAAAAGGGTTACGCTTAAGACGCTACCTTGAGGGACACCCTCAGCTTGAGTAAAAGTATTGAAACTGTACTTCCAATACGTTACTTTAAATAGCCTAGTAGCTAGAAAATTCTGTATAAATATTGGAAGATTACCCTTAAATCCAAGATTATGCATATTGCGGAGAATGCCAAAACGCCACGTACGATCGTATGCTTTCTCAATATCGAAGAAAATTGCAACAAGATGGTAACTCCTCACAAAAGCATTTCGAATTTGGGATTCCAGATCTACTATGTTATCAATAGTTGATCGACCTCTTCGAAATCCGCTTTGATGAAGAGGTATACAATTATTCTTCTCTAAGATGTAAATGAGTCTAGCATTGACCATACGCTCAAAAGTTTTGCACAAGCAACTCGTGAGAGCTATTGGACGATAACTCAGAGGGTCAGATGAATCTTTGCCAGGTTTCAATATTGGAATCACTATCGCTTCTCTCCATGACGTAGGATAAGCATGCTCAATCCAGATTCTATTAAACAGGGAAAGTATGTTTAATAAAGAATCATGATTTAAATGACGGAGCATTTGATACGAGATTCCATCTGGTCCTGGGCTAGTGTCGTTTGCTTTAAATAAAGCAGTCTTCAATTCTGACAATTCAAAATCACAATTATATGGTAGATTATGTCGATCATGAAATCTTAGAGGTGTCCGCTCAGCGTTTCGTTTAATCCTTAGAAAAGTAGGATTATATGAATCAGAGCTGGAAACACTAGCAAAGGTTTCACCGATAACATTAGCAATATCTACCGCTGAGGAGTGTATTGCAGCTCCGGTTTTTAATACAGGAATGGAATAATCCTGATAAATACCATTGGCTGCTTTAACTTTCCTCCATAATTGTTTACTTGTTGTCGATGAATTGATTGACGACACGTAGCGAATCCAAGATTCTCTTTGACTCTGACGTCTAACTTTTCGAGCTTCAGCTTTGGCTTTTTTAAAAGCAACAAGATTCTCCGTAGTAGGGTATCTTCGGAATATATTCCATTGCTTCCTTTGTTTCTTATAGGAGAGTTGACACTTTTCATTCCACCAAGGTTTCCTGTGTTTATGTGGAATGATGGAATTTTTAGGGATAGCAACATCCGCAGCTCTGATTATTGTGTCGGTGACATATTTAACGGCATCATCTATCACATCTGTCTTAACTCTTGTCTCACTGATCACAGCCAATTGCGTGAAAAGTGACCAATCGGCTTGACTGTACACATAATTAGGTGGTTTGTGACACACACTATTACTTCCAGCCTGAGACACGATTAGAGGGAAATGATCACTGTTGTAAAGATCTTTTCCAACTTCAAAATTCAGCAATGGCAAGAGTGATGGAGAACATATAGCTAAGTCCAGAGAGTGAAATGTCCGTGTAGGTTCGTGAAAATAAGTTTTCTCGTCGGTATTCAGCAGACAGAGGCAATTGTCAGATATGAACTGCTCTATCTGACGACCGCGAGAATTCGTATCTTCACTACCCCACAGAGTATTATGACCATTAAAATCACCTAGAAGCAGAAATGGAGCTGGGAGTTGGTCAATTAAATCATCTAGTTCCTCCGAATTTACGACGTCATGTGGTGGTAAATACAGGTTGCAAACAGTGATCAGACAGGTTACGTGAATTTTCACTGCTACTACTTGTAATGTAGTTCTTAGTTGATGTGCTGTACTTGCATATGAGTTGGATGTGAATATGCAAACTCCTCCAGATACAGACGCATCACCACCATTATCTTTTCTAAAGCATTGAAACCCACGCAGTTTGGTGTTAACAGTGGGCTTCAGGAATGTTTCCTGGAGAGCCACAAATGCGGGGTTGTAGCGAGAGATAACAGATTTGACGTCGTCAATTCGAGAACGAAAACCTCGACAATTCCATGAAACAAAGGAAGTCATTAATGGTATGAATGTTATTCACCAGCGGTGCTCATTGCAGTCTCAGATGAATCTTCCAAACTATCAGCATCTGAGGGATACAGTTTGACGGTATCTTCATCCAATGTGAGTCTGGCTTTTTTTCTGTCAAGGAAGATTTACGAGCACCTTCCTTAGCCAGTTTTAATTTTTTTGCTAGTGATGATCTTGATTTTGCAAATGATAGTTTAGGTATAATATTTGAGGACTTTGTTTCTTTTGGCTTAGAAGATTGTTTTGTAGAAGGCTCTGAAATGGTATCGGTTTGGGTGCAGCAAAATTTTGTTATTTTTTTAGTAGCACTAGCATAGCTGAGACCGGGCTGTGGTGTGCGTGAGGCGACTATTCGTCGAGCCTCCGGATAAGACACATTATTTTTTATTTTTACGGAAGTAATTTCCTTTTCAACTGCCATGCTGGGCAAGATCGTGAATAGAGCAGGATGGTCGCCTTTACAGTTGACACAAACCTCCTTAGCATTGCAGGTAACACTATCGTGGCCAACGTCAGCACAACGGGCACACGTAAGTTTACCTCTGCAAGCTATTTTGAATAGCCAAAGCGTTGGCATTGAAAGCAGCGAAGCGGATTTGGTATGTAAGGGTCGTACAGAGCATCTCATATAGGCAACTTTAATGTGTTGTGGCAAGTCAGGAGTTGAAAATGTTAAAATCAGATGTTTTGTATTGATTGTTACCAGTGCTAGTCAGTCCTATACGCTCACGGTACATCCCTGAAGTGGACTCCACCCCCTTAACGAGTCACCCAGTAGATGTACCGATCGCTTGATCCATAAAGCCGATTGATGTGCTGAGGACAACACACCTCCCGTTTACCTGAAGCAGAGGCCAAAGCAATGTGTTGGTCTCAGGAGGCCTCAATTACCAGGATCCTCCTTTCAAGGGACACGGGTCTCCACGCACGGCAAACACGTGGGTGATTTAGTCCTCAAGAGTAGCTAATAGCAACAGAGCGGCGACAGCTACTCAAGAGGAGCCCTCAACCTCTTTCGAGGAAACCACAACGAGGGAGAAAAGGAAGGAAAAGCAGAATAGTAGAGGAGAGAAGAAAATAAAGAAGAGGAAAAGATCACTAGGGTACCTCAGGATTGTGACACCCGTGTTTACCTAAAGAAGGTAAACCCCTGAGGGGATTTTCTGTGATGCCAGCAAACATGCTTACGCTGTTGTTGCATATATAAGAACTGAAACATTGGACATGGTTAAGGTTCAGTTTCGGCAAGCCAGGAGCAGAGTTGCCCCAAGTGGTAAAGGAGAAATCACTATCGCCAGGCTTGAATTGCTTGCTGCTACAATTGCCTCTCGACTTCCTTCAACCATTCTGGACGAAATGAAATGTGTAGAAGTATTTTTCTGGACAGATTCCTCTACAGTCCTAGCGTGGATCACGAGAGAAGAAGCATGGGGGATATTCGTCCACAATAGGATGAAGGAAATTAGAGATTTGACAGACAGAAAGACATGGAAACATGTACCGGGGACCATTAATCCTGCTGATTTGCCTAGTAGAGGATGTTCAGCACAATATTTGATGAATTCCTATTGGTGGGAAGGACCTCAATGGCTGTACTCACCCAAGGAAGAATGGCCCACTGGTACTGCAGATTTTGATGAAAATGAGATTAGGAAAGAAAGAAAGAGAACTGTCATGTCATCAGTAGGTAAAAGTGTAATTTTAACATGCACCATAGCAGAGAGTGATTGGTATTATAAGTATTTCTCCAAATACTGTAAAATTCTCAATCTTGTCGCATGGATTCTTTTATTCTATAATAATTCTCGTTCTAAGAAAGATACCAGGAAGAATGGCGAACTAGATTCTGAGGAGATTTTAGAAGCTGAGAGAAGAATAGTAAAAATGATTCAAAAGGAATGTTTCATAAGTGAAAATGATGAAAAATTGAAAACTTTAGGAGCCTTTAAGGATGAACATGATATTATCAGGTTAAAGACCAAACTTACATTTCGAGAGGATAGAGAAGAGTTCAAAATGCCTGCAATACTTCCATCTCAGCATGAAGAAGATTAATTTTGTTTTACCACGTTAAAAACGCTCACGTTGGAACACACATGCTACTTAACATCCTACGTGATAAATTTTGGATATTAAATGGCAGCAGGAAAACTGTAAGATCAATATTACCTAAGTGCCCAGTTTGTAAGAGACAT